>CM055116.1:1253363262-1253867478 GCA_029206835.1 Rana muscosa
CAACTGCCAGCTATTGTGTTCGGAAAGCCACTGCACCTGATAGGAAGCAATCGGTGTTCACCTGAAAGTTTTTTCAAATCAAAGTTTGTCAGGTCGGATGGCACAAAGATTTAGCCCCTTTCACACTGCTGTGACTTGGAAGACATGCGGTTTTGCCGCAATTTCGTGGATGCAATTTTGACGCGATTTCAGGGAATGCCTGTGTAAATTTTTAAGGGCTATGGACCACAACTTGCATGAAAGTCAGACCAAAGTGCAGGGACTACTTTGAAGTCGCACAGATATGAATGGTACTCATTGGAAATCACGGTGTCCGACTTGTCAAGAGGACTTTGCAGTTCCAAGGCGCACAAGTGTGAAAGGAGCCCTCCTCTGATCACAAAGCACACCAGGATTTATGTAAGAAATCAGATGCACATGACTCTTGTGATTAGACAATATTCTTTAGCCCGGGATCTCTTTGCTTCTTCTTTTTTGGTGTTTTTGGAGGTTTCATTTCAGAAACTTGGCAAGTTCTGGTTACAGCCTTCTGCTATTATCTGTCATTAAACACCCTATACATTAAACCATATTTCAGACCTGTTTATTTGTCCCATTTCGGCTCGGTTCCAGTGACTTCCTTACAGGTAAGGACAGCCAGATTTTCCTCCAGGTTGCTGTGAAGTGTTAATCTCCAGTGTGTATTCTGCCTCCATATTCTGAGTGCACACAAGATGCATGGTGTCACCTTCTCCCTGCAGGTCAGGAAATGGATTTTGGGGGTCTAATCTAAAGCACAGCAATGGTGAGAAGACGTGAGAGGGCGGCAAAGGCCGGGATTTGCTGTGTTTTGCTGTGATTGCTGTTTTTTTTCTCGTTTGCTGCTGTGAAATGATTTTGGTTTGAATTTGTAAATCCGCCGAATGCACTTTCGATGCTCAGTTATTCTACCAACCTCAACTAATATACTATCCTGAAAATGATCGAACCACAATAAGACCCAGGTGCTCTGGGTGCTGTTAAAGAGTAATAGCCACTTGGCCACCATTCTTCCATATGGAAACCAGGCTGAAAACTTGTAGACACATTTCATATTGTTCCAATATGATCAAGCCCTAGACCGCAATCAGTAGGTTTCAAAGGGAACAGCCTAGACCAGCCCTTCTCAACCAAAGTTCCATGGAAGCCCAGTGTTCCTCCAGAGATTGCTAGGGGTTCAATGAGTAATTATGCCTTTCAGATAAGATACCACTGGCACCAATGATCTTTTTAGATAACTAGAGAGAATCCTTCCAATGGTAACCAATGTAAGGGACATTATTTCCATTGATCACCAATGTAAGGAGCATTCTTCCCATTGACCACAAATGTAAGGGACATTCTTCTCACTGACCGTCAATGCTAGGAGCATTCTTTCCACTGATCACCAATGTAAGGGACATTCTCCCCAATGATCAGCAGCGTAAGGGACATTCTCCCCACTGATCACCAATGGAAGGGGCATTCTCCCCAATGATCACCAGTGTAAGGGACATTCTCCCCAATGATCACCAGTGTAAGGGACATTCTCCCCAATGATCACCAGTGTAAGGGACATTCTCCCCAATGATCACCAGTGTAAGGGACATTCTCCCCAATGATCACCAGTGTAAGGGACATTCTCCCCATTGATCACCAGTGTAAGGGACATTCTCCCAAATGATCACCAGTGTAAGGGACATTCTCCCCAATGATCACCAGTGTAAGGGACATTCTCCCCAATGATCACCAGTGTAAGGGACATTCTCCCCAATGATCACCAGTGTAAGGGACATTCTCCCCAATGATCACCAGTGTAAGGGACATTCTCCCCAATGATCACCAGTGTAAGGGACATTCTCCCCACTGATCACCAGTGTAAGGGACATTCTCCCCAATGATCACCAGTGTAAGGGACATTCTCTGGAAAGAAAAATCTTCTGGAAGCAGCACTCCGATTAAAAAGCCTTTATTCCAAAAAAGGTTCAGGAGACCAAAACACACTGCACGACTCAGCTATGAGTAAGCACTACAATAGTGTGAAATGCGTTAGCCAGATGTGATCAGTTTGCTGTGTCGTGCAGTGTGTTTTGGTCTCCTGAACCTTTTTTGGAATAAAGGCTTTTTAATCGGAGTGCTGCTTCCAGAAGATTTTTCTTTCCATTGATTGCATTTGCTTGCACCCTTGGCTGCTGGGAGGAGGTATTTCCTGGGAGTTCCACACCTGAGCGGCTCCCTTTCTTTCGTAAGGGACATTCCTCCCCAATGATCACCAGTGTAAGGGACATTCTCCCCAATGATCACCAGTGTAAGGGACATTCTCCCCAATGATCACCAGTGTAAGGGACATTCTCCCCAATGATCACCAGTGTAAGGGACATTCTCCCCAATGATCACCAGTGTAAGGGACATTCTCCCCAATGATCACCAGTGTAAGGGACATTCTCCCCAATGATCACCAATGTAAGGAACGTTACTTCCACTGACCATCATTGTAAGGAACGTTCCTTCCACTGACCATCATTGTAAGGAACGTTCCTTCCACTGACCATCATTGTAAGAGACGTTCTTCCCCCTGACCTCCAATGCTAGGTGCATTCTCCCCACTGATCACCAATGTAAGGGACATTCTCCCCACTGATCACCAATGTAAGGGACATTCTCCCCACTGATCACCAATGTAAGGGACATTCTCCCCACTGATCACCAAATTTAAGGGACCTTCTTCCCAATGCCCATTACCCTAATGTGCTGTGAGCTTAAGATGTAGTAATTATTATCAGGAGTTCTCTGATGCTGGAAAGTTTTATTTTAAGATTCCTCCATGTAACAAGGTTGAGAAGGACTGGTGTGGACCCAAATGAGGAAAACTATATCCACCTATACTGAAATATAGGGACAAAATGAAAACATGGTATTAAAGATGGTCTTCCCACCTCTTTCTTAAAACGATGTTTGCCAAGAAGATGGGTTTGCGTGGTTGCATTGTGTGTTTTTTGCCTGCATATAGGAGTTGACCTGTGTTTGGGGCTGAAATAAATTGTCCTTGTTCTTTATTCCTTGTGTATCTTGATGTCTCCTGTCTTCCTCCAGATATCCCTGAGGAAGAAGCCAGGTACTGGACCAAGAAGCTGGAGCAGATAAACAGCCTGGAAGAGGCCGGAGAGGTGCGTCTATTATTAGCTGTGCTCCTGCAAGGTCAGATGTACACCCATCAGAGTCTGAAGGACCCGTCTCTGGGAACCCTCAATGATCAGTTATCTGGGGTCATCTTCTGACATGAGGTCCAGGGCCCTATCTGCATCTTGTCTCTTGATTTAGAACTTTTAGGTTTACCAGCTTTGATATAAACCACTAAAAACAACATTTCTGACACCTCCTTACAAAGTGGGATTTTTTTTTTTTTTTAAACCAAATGGTGTGCTGACTTTAAAGCTGAACTCTGGCCTCACCTTCAGTCTTGTACAGTTGTTCTGGCTCTTCTCCTGGACTGATATAGCTTTCTCTGATTTCATTGCATACTGTGAGCTTCTTAGAATTTGCATTAGAATCTATAGCAATTCAAATAGAGCCTGCCTTATTTCCTAGCTGGAGGACATCCAGAATCACCTAGCCCTTTTCTCCCAAGACTGACTGTCCCTGGCCCACTCTTTTCATTCATTGGATTTCTGTTGAAGTTGGAGTTTTTATTGGCAGATTTCACTTAATACATATCAAACAGGTGCAAATGATTTTAAAGTATAACCTCTAAAAAGATATTTGTGGTACCGTATATACTCGAGTATAAGCCGAGTTTTTCAGCACATTTTTTTGTGTGCTGAAAGTGCCCCCCTCGGCTTATACTCGAGTCAGCTTTTTGCGCCTTATCTCCCTGGCCGTAGGTCCCCTGGACCCCAAACTTAGCACACATGTAGCCCCACTCTTCATCTACAAGTGTGCAAAGTTTGTTGGCCGGGGGACCTACGGCCGGGGAGCAGCAATTTTTCAAAACCGGGCACCCCTTCCATAGACTCCTATGTTAAACGGTCATTTCTCTGGTGAATTTGGGGACCCGGTACTGGCCGGTCGTAGGTCTTCTGGACCCGAAACTTGGCACACATGTAGCCCCATTTCTCCTCTATAAGTGTGCAAAGTTTTTTGTCTGGAGGACCTACGGCCGGGGAGCACCGTTTTTTTTTTTTTTAAAGCCGGGCACCCCTTCCAACGTCAGTCTAGGCTTGGGCCCAGTGAGGCTTGGGCCCAGTGAGGCTTGGGCCCAGTGAGGCTTGGGCACAGTGAGGCATGCGCCCAGTGAGGCATGCGCCCAGTGAGGCATGCAGATGGACACCCTAGGCTTATACTTGAGTCAATACGTTTTCCCAGTTTTTTTTGTGGTAAAATAAGGTGCCTCGGCTTATATTCGGGTCGGCTTATACTCTAGTATATACGGTATATTGTAATTAATAGTACATCATCCAGAAATTTAATTGAAAAGAAGTCCGAATTTTTGGTCCCCAAACCAAAAAACTGAAGGGTGGGGGGCAATTGGACTATTGCGGTACAGGTAAGTGGATGAAATCAAGTATAGAAATGCATACATGTATAGAAGAAATTCAAAATAGGATTTTAATAATACAAAATCAATAAAACACACATAGTAATATACAATCTAAGAACATAGTGACAAACCATACATATCGCCAGTATAATGTTCCCCAAAGGGGGAAAATCACCATGGGATTGAGGGTCACAAAGAACATCTGAACTAGTTTTGCGGCCAATTTTCCCCTCCCCCAGTTTCCACAACTTCTTCTCCCCCCCCACACACTTTTTTTTTTCCTTCCTCTCTTCTCCCCATCCCCTTTCCAGTGCACTCTCTCTCACATCCTCACATTATTTCCTCACCATTCCCTATCACCTTCAGAGTGCTCACGTATTTATGCACTCCCCATCCCTTGAACCGTATTGGTTTTATACATCAATCATATTCTATCTTATTGGTCCAGATAGTAGGTCCATTCATTTGCACGTCCCCCTTGGTCGCCGTGGGAGACCTTGTTTGGTGACGCCTGTTGTACTCGACTTGCGAGGTTTTAGGTGTAGCACACAAACCTTTTTCTCGCCCGGCTCACTTGCGAGTCCAGGCACACCGTGCTATATGCCCATACCCTCCTGTTTGAAGAGGTTAAGCGGTGTTCACAAATTTGGGCCTTTCAGTCACCCTTCCCACTGGTTCTCTCCCCCAGAGTATGGGGTCAAGTCTCTGTTTCTTCCCCCAAAGAAAACAATGTCCAGAAGTACTTTAACTCCAACAGAGAGTTTATTTTCTATTTGCTGCGCAATAGATAGAGACAGGTGGGTGAAAGTAGAAATAGTGTGGAAAATAGGTCCAGGCACAACCAGCAATCTCGTCGCCACTCGATCCCGAGTGGGTTTAGCTCACCCGGATAGTTCTCTCTCACAGTCCTAGCAACCGGTGTGGAGCTCGAACATTTCAGCCACCCTATCCCCTCCTGGGACGGGCGTTGGAAATCCTCTAACCTCTGTAGACTTCAAGAACAAGACGATGCCAATGGACACTCTACAGGTTAGCTTCCCCAAATAACAAATCCTTCCCTCTGACAGGTCACCAGGCCTCTCCCGAGACAGCAATCTTCTATTACTCATCTCCTCAATGGGACCGATCCTCCCCTGGCTTTCTCTTGGTCAGAGCGGGTACCCTTCCCCGGGCTTCCTGGGACTCTTCTTTCAGGGACAGGCCCTAGCTGAAGGTGCTAGGCTCACTAGTAGAGTTGCAGGCCCCAGGCTAAAGGTGCCTGGGCCTTGATCACGCCCACACGTACCCCCGGCCATGAGGGCCACAGGAGGTGGGGTACGTGTCTCACTCCTCCGACGGGGACCACCCCACCAATCACACCAACTCTATGGCGTCTGCCCCTTAAGTACCCTCTCCCGGCATGCACAGCAGGTTGACCACGCCCACTGCACCGCTGCCGAGAGAGGACACCCCAAGGCGTAGCAATGCCTCCCCTGACCTGATGTGACAGCGCCACCTACAGGCCGCAGGGAACCATACACCAGGCAGCATCACATAGGCAGAAGCAAAACCTAGCAATGAGAATGGTCTGAGCCTGGCTAATAGCTCAGACCAGCCCCTAAATTTAGGCACATGACACCCCTAAAAGTAAAGACCCGCTACATATGTAAGCAGCCCAGCCCTTGTTCCCCAATGTACACATTGTTATCTTTGCTAGGTTTGACTGTACTTTTTACGGCTGTCAAATTGTATAGTTATTGATTACTTGTTAATTAATTATAGATTTTCTCATGACGAAGCGGCAATTGGCTGGAAAACTAGTTGAGATGTTCTTCGTGACCCTCAATCCCACTGTGATTTTCCCCCTTTGGGGAATAATATACTGGCGATATGTATGGTTTGTCACTATGTTTTTAAATTTGTATATTACTATGTGTGTTTTATTGATTTATGTATTAATAAAATCCTATTTTGAATTTCTTCTATATGTGTATTTCTATACTTGATTTCATCCAATTACCGTATAAACTCGAGTATAAGCCGAGTTTTTCAGCCCTTTTTTTTAGGGCTGAAAATACCTCCCTCGGCTTATACTCGAGTGTTCCGCCAATCACGGATGTCTTGTTGTTCGAAGATGAAAGAATGTCCGTGATTGGCGGAACACTGAACACAGTGTCTGCTGGGAAACTGAGTCCGAGGATGAGAGGACCTCCGTGATGGGCGGAACACAGTGTCAAATGCCTATCACGGAACGGAACGCCAGGAGGAAGCCGCGACTTTTAAAAAATGGACGCCTGTCAAGAATTCAGTTACTCGGGCATAGTGAGACTGCAATGGGCACAGTGAGACTGCAATGAGCACAGTGAGTACCGTATGGCACAGTGAGACTGCAATGGGCACTGTGAGTACCGTATGGTACAGTGAGACTGCAATGGGCACAGTGAGGTATGGCACAGTGAGACTGCAATGGGCACAGTGAGTACCCTATGGCACAGTGAGACTGCAATGGGCACAGTGAGGTATGGCACAGTGAGACTGCAATGGGCACAGTGAGACTGAAATGGGCACTGTGAGTACCGTATGGCACAGTGAGACTGAAATGGGCACTGTGAGTACCGTATGGCACAGTGAGACTGCAATGGGCACTGTGAGTACCGTATGGCACAGTGAGACTGCAATGGGCACTGTGAGTACCATATAGTACAGTGAGACTGCAATGGGCACAGTGAGGTATGGCACAGTGAGACTGCAATGGGCACAGTGAGTACCGTATGGCACAGTGAGACTGCAATGGGCACAGTGAGGTATGGCACAGTGAGACTGCAATGGGCACAGTGAGTACCGTATGGCACAGTGAGACTGCAATGGGCACAGTGAGGTATGGCACAGTGAGACTGCAATGGGCACTGTGAGTACCGTATGGCACTGTGAGTACCGTATGGCACAGTGAGACTGAAATGGGCACTGTGAGTACCGTATGGCACAGTGAGACTGCAATGGGCACAGTGAGGTATGGCGCAGTGAGACTGCAATGGGCACAGTGAGTACCGTATGGCACAGTGAGACTGCAATGGGCACAGTGAGGTATGGCACAGTGAGACTGCAATGGGCACAGTGAGTACTGTATGGCACAGTGAGACTGAAATGGGCACTGTGAGTACCGTATGGCACAGTGAGACTGCAATGGGCACTGTGAGTACCGTATGGCACAGTGAGACTGCAATGGGCACTGTGAGTACCGTATGGCACAGTGAGACTGCAATGGGCACAGTGAGGTATGGCACAGTGAGACTGCAATGGGCACAGTGAGTACCGTATGGCACAGTGAGACTGCAATGGGCACAGTGAGGTATGGCACAGTGAGACTGCAATGGGCACAGTGAGACTGCAATGGGCACAGTGAGGTATGGCACAGTGAGACTGCAATGGGCACAGTGAGTACCGTATGGCACTGTGAGTACCGTATGGTACAGTGAGACTGCAATGGGCACAGTGAGGTATGGCACAGTGAGTACCGTATGGCACAGTGAGACTGCAATGGGCACAGTGAGGTATGGCACAGTGAGTACCGTATGGCACAGTGAGGTTGCAATGGGCACAGTGAGGTATGGCACAGTGAGTACCGTATGGCACAGTGAGGTTGCAATGGGCACAGTGAGTACCGTATGGCACAGTGAGGTTGCAATGGTCACAGTGAGGTTGCAATGGGCACAGTGAAGCTGCAAATGGGCATTGCTGACCCTCTTTTCCGCTTACAGTAGCTGCTACATTCTCACCCTAGGCTTATACTCGAGTCAATAAGTTTTCCCAGTTTTTTGTGGTAAAATTAGGTGCCTCGGCTTATACGCGGGTCGGCTTATACTCGAGTATATACGGTACCTGTACCACAATAGTCCAATTGCCCCCTGCCCTTCAGTTTTTTGGTTTGGGGACCAAAAATTCTGACCTCTATTCAGGTACAAATGAATAATAGAGAATGATGACATACAAAACAGGAGGAGGCCTAAGAATACATGTTTTTTGTTCTTTCAATCATGGAGACCAGTGGTCTGCATGCAAATGTTTTCCTTCTAGGGACGCCCGCTCCTCCAGACTGACACCCACCCACCAAGGCGTTTAGATATTTGCATAACTCCTCCCAACAGCCAGCCCACAGCTTGCTTCAGAGCTGAGAGATCTTGGAGTACAGAGGCACAGGGTGCTGTGATGTTTTCAGGAAGCACCCTGCCATGATCTGCCTTGCATAGGGAAGCACAGCGACCCAGTGATAATGGAAAGGTTTTATGTAAGAATTTCATTAGCATGTTGGAGAGAGGGACCAGGTAAAGGCAAAATATAAGCAGATTAAACTTCCGCGTTAAACTTTTAGATCTGCTGCCAAACATGAAAAGCAAACACTTAGAGGTGCCTACAGGAACAGTTGCTTGTGACTGTAGCTTTCAGATAAGACTGTGAGAATCATCTGATTGATCTCTGCTTTAGAACGGCACTTTAAGTTCTGTGCTTCAAAGACTGCTTCGATTTGGTGCCAATACCACCTATCTAGGCCCTGATTGAGGATGTGTGCAAAATTTCTCCTATCTGCGATACGGTCTGTATTGGTTCACAAACCTACAATATAGTACAAAGTCTCCACCTGACCTATAAAAGCCATACCAAGTCATGAAACGCGTAGCTGGAATCCATAACCATACGGAGAATCTTGTAAACCCAACTGCCCTCTACTAATATTTTCTCATTCTGTTGCCTGCATACAAATTAAATCCTTTTTTTAAATCCATAATATATTTATAAAGTTTTTCTTCTTCCAGCACCCATACAATGGGAAAATCGCTCAATAAAAAACAAGCCACGTTCGAAAATTGAGAACAATAATACTACAGTGCCTTGAAAAAGTATTCCTACCCCTTGAAATTTTCCACATTTTGGCATGTTACAACCAAAAACGTACCGTATATACTCGAGTATAAGCCGACCCGAATATAAGCAGAGGCACCTAATTTTACCACAAAAAACTGGGAAAACGTATTGACTTGAGTATAAGCCTAGGGTGTCCATGTGCATGCCTCACTGTGCCCATGCCTCACTGTGCCCAATCTCCCTACCTGATCTCTGGCGCTGTGTGACTAGACGGACGTTTAACATGGGAGTCCCGGGTCCCCAAAATCACCGGAGAAATGACCGTTGAACATGGGAGTCCAGGGAAGGAGTTCCCGGCTTTGAAAAATCGGTGCTCCCCGGCCGTAGGTCCCCTGGACAACAAACTTTGCCAAGTTTGGGGTCCAGGGGACCTACGGCTGGCCAGGATCAGGCGCACAAAGTTGAAGATGGACACAGACTCGAGTATAAGCCGAGGGGGGCATTTTCAGCACAAAAAAATGTGCTGTCAAACTCGGCTTATACTCGAGTATATACGGTATATGTATTTTATGTGATAGACCAACACAAAGTGACACAGAATTGTGAAGTGGAAGGAAAATGATAAATGGTTTTCAATTATTATTTTTACAAATAAATATGTGAAAAGCGTGGGGGACATTTGTATTCAACTTCCCTGAGTCAATATTTTGTAGTACCCCCTTTCTCTGCAATTGCAACGGCAAGTCTTTTTAGGGATGTCTCTACCAGATTTGCACATCTAGAGAGGGACATTTTTGCCCATTATTCTTTGCAAAATATCTCAAGCTCTGTCAGATTGGATGGAGAGCATCTGTGATCAGCAATTTTCAGGTCTTGCCACAGATTCTCAACTGGATTTAGGTCTGGACTGTGACTGGGCCATTTTAACACATGAATATGCTTTGATCTAAACCATTCCATTGTATCTCTGGCTGTATGTTTAGGGTCGTTGTCCTGTAGGAAGGTGAACCTCCGCCCCAGTCTAACTGGCTTCTAACTGGCTTCTAACTGGCTTCCAACCAGTTACGGTTATACAGGTGGTTGAGGTAATTGCCTCTTTGAAACCATCTTCCTCTCCATTAGATGTATGTCCTGCCGGGCTGGTTAAAAAATCTGCTGCCCTTTTGGCCCCCATTATTGGGGAGACAATCAACTGCTGCTTCAGGACAGGTACTGTCCCAGGTGCTCTGAAGCGGGCCGTTGTCTTGGCCCTGCTGAAGAAACCGACCTTGGACCCAGACATACTGGGCAACTACAGGCCGACTTCCATCTTGCCTTTTGTGGCAAAGGTGATGGAGCACCTGGTGGTTATCCAGCTACAGGCTTACCTTGAGTCTTTCCATCTCTTGGACGAATTCCAGTCCGGTTTTCGACCTGGATATGGAACAGAGACGAGCCTCCTCTGTGTCTATGATGATGTCCTTCACAGCTTGGACAGGGGTGACTCAGTAGCTCTGGTTCTTTTGGATCTGTCGGCCGCATTTGATGCCATTTAATCATGGAATCTTACTGGAGCGGATGAAGTCAGTTTTGGGTATGAGTGGGTCGGCTTTGGCATGGGTAGCCTCTTAGAGGGCAGAGTTCAGGGAGTCAAGACTGGCCCCATTTACTCTAAGTCCACTGCCCTGGATTACGGAGTGCCACAGGGCTCTGCCTTGTCTCCCCTGCTGTTTAATATCTATATGAGGCCCCTTGCCGACCTACTAAAGTCCCACGCTGTCCATTACCATGTTTATGCGGACGACACCCAGGTTTACTTAAAGATTCCTAGGAACCAGATGGCTGATGCCACCCTTGCCAGCTGCTTGGAGGCCATTAACACATGGATGTCTGCCAACTTCCTGAAAGTTAATGGGGGAAAAACTGAGGTGATCATCTTCAGCGATCTGGCCACCCCTCCAGATATCCCACCTTGGCCTCCCTCATTTGGTCCTGCTCCGGAGGTGGCTCCCCAGGTCCGTGATCTGGGATTTGTCCTAGATTCAGGTTTAACTTTGGCTCCTCAGGTAAAGAGGGTCGTCAGTGCATGTCACTGGCAGCTAAAACTCCTGAGGGGCTGTTTAAATATTTGGATATCTCGGACGGAAAAACTGTCATCTGCGCCACAATAGGTAGCTGCCTAGACTACTGCAACTCTCTTTTATCTGGGATTGCCAAAGATGTTAGTGCAGAAGCTTCAACTTATTCAAAATGCTGCGGCTAGGTTACTCATGGATGTCCCGCTGAGGGATCATATCACCCCTGTCCTCTGCGCCTTGCACTGACTGCCAGTCCACTATCGCACCTTATTTACGGCCGGATGTATTATGTTTAAGATAATGAGAGGCCTGGCCCCAAGCTATCTCTGCTCTCGTTTTCATAAACAAGCTTTTGTTAGATCACTCAGATCTACCGGCAGAGATCTCCTCCACATCTCGGTGCCCAAGAAGATCCGGCGTGGTGGTCGGGCCTTCTCCCACCAGGGTGCCGTTTTGTGGAATAGCCTCCCTGTCGAGCTCCAGGAGGCCCCTACTATTCCAGTCTTCCGCGGGTTACTGAAGACTTGGCTATTCACGCAAGCTTTCCCTGTGTAACCTCTCCCTTCCACCCTTTCTGCCACTCTGTGCTGCTTCTTCTCCCAGAAACTCTGCTATGTGCGTCGGGACCCTTCGGGGTAAGACCGCGCTTTATTAAGATACCTCTCAACTCAACTAAAGTCTTTTGCAGACTCTAACCGTTTTTCTCCTAAGATTGCCTTGTATTTGGCTCCATCCATCTTCCCATCAACTCTGACCAGCTTCCCTGTCCCTGCTGAGGAAAAGCATCCCCACAACATGATGCTGCCACCACCATGTTTCACGGTGGGGATGGTGTGTTCAGGGTGATGTGCAGTGTTAGTTTTCCGCCACACATAGCGTTTTGCTTTTAGGCCAAAAAGTTCAATTTGGTCTCATCTGACCAGAGCACCTTCTTCCACGTGTTTGCTGTGTCCCCCACATGGCTTCTCACAAACTGCAAACGGGACTTCTTATGGCTTTCTTTCAACAATGTCTTTCTTCTTGTCACTCTTCCCTAAAGGGCAGATTTGTGGAGTGCACCACTAATAGTTGTCCTGTGGACAGATTCTCCCACCTGAGCTGTGGATCTCTGCAGCTCCTCCAGAGTTACCATGGGACTCTTGGCTGCTTCTCTGATGAATGCTCTCCTTGCCCGGTCAGTTTAGGTGGACGGCCATGTCTTGGTAGGTTTGCAGTTGTCATACTCTTTCCATTTTCAGATGATGGATTAAACAGAGCTCTGTGAGATGTTCAAAGCTTGGGATATTTTTTTATAACCTAACTCTGCTTTAAACTTCTCCACAACGTTACCCCTGACCTGTCTGGTGTGTTCCTTGGCCTTCATGATGCTGTTTGTTCACTAATGTTCTCTAACAATCCTCTGAGGGCTTCACAGAACAGCTGTATTTATACTGAGATTAAATTTACACATAGGTGGACTCTATTTACTAATTAGGTGACTTCTGAAGGAAATTGGTTCCACTAGATTTTAGTTAGGGGTATCAGAGTAAAGGGGGCTGAATACAAATGCACCCCCACACTTTTCAGATATTTTTTTGTAAAAAATCTGAAAACCATTTATCATTTTCCTTCCACTTTACAATTATGTGCCACTTTGTGTTGGTCTATCACATAAAATCCCAATAAAATACATTTACGTTTTTGGTTGTAACATGACAAAATGTGTAGTGTATGGTCGCAGCAAAAACTAAATTGAAAGTAGACAAACCACCCAATCCCTATTAAACCTAAGATATGGGTACAGTCCTCCGTGGGACTTTTAGAGGGTGGAGTCTTTAGAATTCATTAATATCAAAAATATAAATTTATTAAATATGGTACATAGTATCAAGATTGATACTATGTACCATATTTAATAAATTACTATTTTTAATATGAATGAATTTTCAAGACTCCACCCTCTAAAAGTCCCACAGAGGACTGTACCCATATCTTATGACAAAATGTGGAACATTTCAAGGGGTATGAATACTTTTTCAAGGCACTGTAGACTGACCCAATCATTACAATTTTTTTATTATTGTTTATTATTTTTAATAATTTTTTACCATTCCTCAGGCTCAAAAAAGAAGGGGGAAAAAAATGAATCTCAGGCCTCGTACACACGGCCGGTTTTCTCATCAAACGACAAGAAAACTGCCGGGAGAGCTTTCTTGCCGAGAAAACCGGCCGTGTGTACGAGGCTTTCGGGTTTCTCGCCAAGAAAACTGCCGGGAATCTCGACGCGAAAAATAGAGAACCTGCTCTCTATTTTCTCGTCGGGATTCTTGTCGGCCTGTTTCCCGACGAGAAACCCGAGAGCGTGTGTATACTTACCTGTCGCCGTGGAAACCCGCGCATGCTCGAAATGACTTTGACGCATTCTCGGTAGCTTCCTAGGCATAGGTAGGGTGTAGCAAGATGGCGGCAATGGCATTGAATGTGATAAGCGCATGCTCGTCATAGTCGATGACGTCACCGCGTTCGTTCCATTCAAAAGAACGGCGGTTCTTTTGAATGGAGCGTGTGTACACTCGGCCGGGACAAGAGTCTTGTCAAGAATCTCGTCAGGCAAAACGACGTGTTTTTTCCTGACGAGATTCTCGGCCGTGTGTACGAGGCTTCATATATAAGGAGTGTGTGTATGTATAATATATATATATTAGATTACATACAACATTTGTTTTAAAAATAGTATTAATATCTTGAACAACATTTTACCAATATTGGAGATCTCCAGATAAGGTGTATGAGATGCCCAGCGGCCCAATCACATCTGTTAGAAGTAGAAAAATTGTGCTCTAGAAGGTATTTGGAGACCTCTATACAGCCTATGGATAAGAAATGAATCCATTACTCTGAGAGGCTGATATTGAGGCAACGGTTATCATCCCTAAAGGGGAGTTCCAGCCTTTTTTTATGTTTATTAGGCCTCATGCCCACTGGCGTTTTTACAGCTGCGTTTTTTGCAGCTTAAAAACGCCTGTCCATGTTATTGTAAATATTTTTTTTATTTTTTTTTAAAAAAAAACAAAAAAACAAAAAAAAACGTCGGAGCTAAAAACGCGACCGCGCGTTAGTGCGCGTTTTTTGCGCGTTAGTGCGCGTTTTTGCACGTTTTTTGACGCTCACG
Organism: Rana muscosa; assembly: GCA_029206835.1. NCBI lineage: Eukaryota > Metazoa > Chordata > Amphibia > Anura > Ranidae > Rana > Rana muscosa. Next base: position 1,253,377,844 of record CM055116.1, read on the forward strand.
TTTTTCCCTGCCTAATTCTGACGCTGAGGAACGCACTGGCCCTGGGTTTTTTTTACAGCTTACAAACGCCTATGCTCTTTACAGCTCAAAAACGCCTAGGTGGGCATGAAGCTATAGACTAACATGGACAGGCGTTTTTAAGCTGTAAGAAACGCTCAAAAACGCGGCTGAAAAAACGCCCGTGGGCATGAGGCCTTAAAAGTCAGCAGCTACAAAAAGTGTATCTGCTGGCTTTTAATAAACATACACTTACCTGTTCCACTGTCCAGCGACATGCCGCCCGGAGCTCCACTCCTCTCCCCCTTTCTCCGCCGGCGCCTCCATTCATAGTGTGGGAACCCGGCCGTGACAGCTTTCGGCTTCACGGCCGGGCACTCACTGCGCATGCGCGAACGGCGCAGCGCTCTCTGAGTGGACAGGCGATTGCCTGGGACCAGTCACGTCCCAGGTGATCGCCTACAGGGAGGGGCCGCCAGAAGGCGATATGATGTATCGCCTAGGCGAGCCCAGGGCGGAAGGAGGAAGTGGGACAGGAAGTCCCACGCCTACTGAAGCCCCCACTCCCCCCCCCAAAATATTACATGCCAAATGTGGCATGTAAGGGGGCTAAGAGTGGATTTAGCGGAAGTTCCAAATTTGGGTGGAACTCCGCTTTAAAGTAGTGAGTTTGTTTGTTTTTGAGGATATTGAGCACAGTAAAATAATTGTTCCCCAGAACACTACTTGTTAAAATCCCTTCTCCGTCACTTGCAGTTTACAGCTTTCAATTCTGCTGGCGCCTGCTCTCTCAATGCCGCTTCCCTGATCATCTGGTCTTCACAGCAATGAGTTAACGGTGGACAGTGCAGTCTCACAGCAGGGAGAGTGGTTTTCCAGGGGAGTGCCTTGCTATTGTAGGCTTATGTTGCTGTGTGTTTCTATTGATGCATGTAGTGTTGTGGAGACACAGCTCTAGTCCCTGCATGCAAGGGTGGCTCCATAGGAGGCTGCAAGAGAAAGGAGCCACTCTCATGCAGGAAACCTGGGGAAGTGATTATATCACTAGCCTAATCTGGAACATATAGGCAAGGATTAAGGGATGAAGAAGTTGCGTGGTCAGTAGTGATTTAATTTGCTCCTGAAAGTGCTTAAAACAACTGAGGGTTTAAAGTGTTACTAAACCAGTGTTTCTCAACTCCAGTCCTCAAGGCGCCCCAACAGGTCATGTTTTCAGGCTTTTCATTATTTTGCACAGGTGATTTGATCAGTTTCACTGCCTTAGTAATTACCACAGCCGTTTCATCTGAGGGAAATCCTGAAAACATGACCTGTTGTGGCGCCTTGAGGACCGGAGTTGAGAAACACTGTACTAAACCCACAACAGTAAAATCAGTCTGCATATGCAATAAAGCGTGCTTGTTATACTCACTGTGGAACCTAAGAGGTTAATACTGTGCATTGTGTAAAAAGGCTGTTTGATCCTGTCTTCTCTGATCCCCCCCTTCTTTCCACTGTCCCCATCTGTAACGACAGGGGTTAAAGTCGTTTAGGATATTCCATTCCCGAACACACACCAGCTACCAGACACTCCAACCAGCCAAATAAGACCCCATACAAATATTTCTCCCCGCACAAACGAGACAACGCTCTGTATTGAAGTTCCAAAAACAGGGAATGAATCTTTATTACAAGCACATGATAACACACTTCCCTTCAAAACACTTCCCTCCCATCCTTGGGGAACAAGGCGGGTTAAACTGTCCAATGATAATAGTGATACAGGTCAGGTGTGTTCAAACTTCTCCTTCAGTAAACAGTCTTAGCAGGAGGGGTTGCTGGAGTAATTCCCCCCCCCCCTTTCCTGACAGCAAGACACTTAAACATCCCATAATAGGCAGCCAGACGGTCTACCAGCTCCAATCCACATCATCACAAACAACAATGAAAAGGTCTTTGGAAGCTAGTCTGGATTTAATCTGCATTACACAGGCAGCCAGGTGGTTGGAGTTGAACACATCAGCATCTCTCAATTAACCTGTTGAGTTGAGAATCAAACAACCAGTAAATAGTCCTTTACAGATATCCTGGGAAATACCGTGGGTTAATATTACAGACCCATTTCAAAGCAATCCAAAACATATTCTCAATGTCCATTATTTTCTGGCTCATACTTTCTAAGAACTTCTGGGTTCCACGGGCCCTCCCGTTACACCATCCATTTCTTGATAGTAGAGAGCCTTGGAGGCACTCTGCACATGCTCAGTTTGGTGTGTTTTGCTAGAAAGTTTTATTTTTTTATTGGAAGGGTGTGATCAGCATAGGGCCAATCGGCACTGTCCAGACAAAAGGTCAGGGGTCTTGGATCCTGATAGTACAAAACAGATTATAGCGCACACATGCAAAAATTACATTTATCCTGCAAGGCTAGTTAAAAAACACCTGAACATATTCAAAAAATTTGGGTGTTTGGTCACACTATATGGTCATATAGTGCTAAGCCCACAAACTGCGACAAAGTACACCGAATTAGTGGGTCCTAACCTACTAATAGAATGCAAGAACCTAGTGTCTCAACCTTGGGAGATAAAGTCATCTATATGGGAGAACTGAAGGGATTCCAGGTTATTAACAGGTTAGGACCCACTTTTCAGCCTCGTGCTCTTCAGTCCGTTACAGCGTGATGAATGTGCTATTTCCATTTACGAACGCTAGTTTTACCAGAACGAGCGCTCCCATCTCATAACTTGCTTTTGAGCATGCATGTTTTTTCCCTGTCATTAAAGCCTACACACGGCCGTTTTTCACGTCGAGAAAAACGACCACGTGAAAAACGACGACGAGCATGTTCTAAATTTTTAATGGCCATTTTTCTCGGCGAGAAAAATGCTCTGGAGCCCACACACGATCGTTTTTAATGACCAATTTAAAAAATTGCATTTTTCTCGTCATGAAAAACGGTCGTGTGTACGCGGCATAATAGCAGCACCATCTTCGATGTATAGCATTTTTAGGGTGTGCCCCCCAAGTATGTCTTTGGATCCTGATAGGACAGCTCAGTGCAGTATGAAAACTCCTCCTACAAGCTTTAACCAGACACTGATAGAAGTCACAAGACTGCTATATACTGCTCACTAAAAAAAAAAAAAAAAAAAAAGATTTAGCACTTTTTATTTACTAAAATAATTGCATTTCCATGTTCTGTGTACTGTGGGGGTCCAGATATAGTGAATGCAGGCTCCTGGGTTTAGTAACACTTAAATATAACATTGATATCTCTGATCATACATCCTCTTCAACATTACTCTTGTCTCAAGACTGTTCCTCTGTTCATTTCAGGGGATATTTCATCAAATATTTATGGATTAATAAGTTGTAGACAGAGGAAATAACATCCTTAGTACAACCAGACAATACTACCTCCCCTATTACTGGAGTCTTTTAATATGTTGTTGGTCTTTTTTCCCCAGGAGCCCATTACATGGGGCAATTTGGATTCTTAAACTCCAACTACAATTTTATCTCCTCTCCATTTATGAGGTGCAAATGTTTCATACGGTATTTAGAAAACCATAAAAGAAAAGGGAGAAAAGAAGCTCAGCTGCCATCACGAGAATCTATTTATCATTTAATCCCTCTTAAAATAAATAAATTAAATCTGAATGCATTTTGACCAACCGCCGTTTAAAATTGACATTCAAAACCAGTTAGATCGGGATGCCCATACATATCACAGATCTCCTCCTTACTGATTATAATTTTTCAGTATATAATTCTTCCTCCTAGTGTGTGGGAGGGAGGGAGGGAGTCAAGCATAGGGGTCAATCGATTTTTGGTGCAGCGATTATCGGGGGCCGATATTCACTTTTTAAAAAAAAAATCAGTATCGGTCACAAACTTATCGATATTGGTCTCCCCCTGCTGCGGCGACCATCTTTTTGTGGCCCACTATGTCATCGGCCTTGGTAGAAGAAGCCAGGTAGAAGAAACCCGGGTGCGAGCCAGCCACCCACCCACTGCAGGGTGCCAGATCCACAGCCATACAACTACCACACCTGTATCTATAACAGATCGATCGTCAATCCCAGAAAACTGCTGATGAAATCTTCTTTATTGGAAAATCTTAGGGAGTACAACTTACAAACAGGGTGACTGGTTTCAGCCTTGGAGGGCCTTAAAGTGATGTTAAAAGCAATATAAATACAAACAAAAACAAACATGTCGTACTTACCTGCTCTCCGAGGAGCCATTACAGAGAGCATCAAGGTAAAAATCCTTTATCCTTTCTAACCACTTTATTCATAACCCTGGGTTATGATTAAGTGGATCCCGTTTGTAAGGTTGGGATCTTTTCTGAGCCTGGACCTGCTGAGTGACGTCAATTGACAGCGAGCTTTGGCTGAAAACAGGTCACAGGAGTGCATACTTCTCCTTTAAATAACCTGGTAAATTCATGGATTAAATATTTTTTTACAGTTCCACCCCCTATGGAACAAAGTACATATAGTACTTTGTTCCACATTTCAAAGAGCTTACTACCTCTAGTTTTGAGGTCCAGCCTGTCATTCTCCCTTCCTGCCACGGCCGATAGGACAACAGCTATGAAATAGGCAGTTGATTCAAAGCTGCAACTTGTCTCAGCTGGGATGACTTTCCCAAGACAAGCAACTACAAGAAGAATGCAGAGCTGGAGGGAATGTCAGGGGATGTGTAGTTGCTGGTCTCAAGTGTTCACAGCTGAGCAAAGCTGCAGCTATAAATCGGCCATCTTTCATTGCTGTTGTCAGATTTGCCATGGCAAGAAGGGAGGAGGGCAGGTAGGGCCTAATAACTAGGTGTAGCGGCCTCACCCCGTCTCCTTTGTCTAGGGGTATGTCACACGACAGGGTGAGATGCGCTACGGCCCATGTCCTCCCCATAGCTGTGGGTGAGGTGAAGGCCAGTACCAGATATTTCCTCTGGCCTATGTGCTTTTGTCTAGAATCAAGTCCCGCTGTGTCAACACTTCCCTCTGCTCCCATTAACCAGAGTTCCACACACTGATCACAGTCCAACTCTTGCTTTATTGTACATCTCCCAATAAACAGTGCTTCAGTAGCCATCTGGTTGCGACTTGATAACATTTTGATACGGGGAATGAGCAGGTCGAGGCACTATCCTGGTTATTGGCTAAACCACTGCGATCTCGCCAGCGGTTACTATAGCATTAGCTGGAAAGGACTTAGAACTTTAGAGTCTCTACCAGCGACTCAAGAGAACGTAGATAGGAGTACCTTCGCTGCGCTGCGGCCCCTATCAGGGGAAGATGTCCCTCCAAGGGAGTTACCAGAGGCCCATCCGTCACTGGGTTGATGCTGCTACAGACTCTCCGAATGAGTAACCTCCCCGGCCTCCTCACCTCAGACATGTGCCCCGTCCACCTCGGGGACCCTCGGACGTCTCCACCCTCGCGGGATCCAGTCGAAGTCACTGGACCCCAGGCCTCCTAGTTTAGTACCTCACCCCAGGCTGAAGGTGCCTGGGATGGACTCCAACTCCATTCCGGTCAGGCCTAGGGCGCCTGGGCCGGAATCCAGAACCGCCCGCACCCAGGCCTAAGGTGCCTGGGCGCGTGAAGAACTTCCTCCAGAAGACTTCGTGGTTAGGGCGTCTCCCCCTTTTATCTCCTCCCATCGACACCACGGCAGGTTCCCCGCCCTCGCCGTACCATCTCCGGAAAGGGACAAAAAGGGTAGTACTGTAATGGCAAATCTACCTTGAGCCTCCAGATACCCCGCCACCCAGAGGCCAAGGAGATTATTACACCATCCAATCCTCCACGAACACAAGTGGTCCACTATTCCTGTACTAACACACCTGAGTGTCCCACAAAAAATTTAGAGACCCCGCTACATAGGGATAGAAAGCACTTGTAGTACTTTGTCCCATGTTAGTAACTGCTTTCGATCCATAGTTATGAGGCCCAAGCTGCCCTCATCCCCTCCTGCCATGGCCAGTCTGACAACAGCTTTAAAAGAGACTGCTGATTCAAAGCTGCAGCTAGTCTTAGTTGTGAGCATTTTTTCTGAGGCAAGCAACAGCAAGAAGAATACAGAGGCTGACTCGTCACCCCTCCCTCTGCATTCCTCTTGCTGTTGCTTGTTCCAGGAAAGTGCTTACAACCAAGACAAAGCTGTAGCTATGAATCGGCCATCTCCTTAATAGCTGTTGTTGGTTCAGCTATGGCAGGGGGGGAGGAGGGCACATCGGACCTCATAACTAGGGATAAAATCGCTTTGAAACATGGGACAAAGTACTACATGCACTTTGTCCCATAAGGGACAGAACTATGAACTTTTGTCTGGAATCTTAATAGGGAGTTGACAGCATTTTAATACATAGTTACATAGTTTGAAAAAAAGACACATGTCTTATCTAGTTCAACCAAAAAAAAATAATACAATCCCATATACACAAACCTATACCCACAGTTGATCCAGAGGAAGGCAAAAAAAAACAGCATTGCATGCTCCATTTTGCTACTGCATGGGAAAAAAATTCCTTTCTGATCCCCCGAGAGGCAATTGGATTTTCCCCGGATCAATTTTACCTATAAATGTTAGTACTCAGTTATATTATGTACATTTAGGGAAAGAATCCAGGCCTTTCATAAAAGCAATCTACTGAGCTTGTCAGAACCACCTCTGGAGGGAGGTCTATTCCACATTTTCACAGCTCTTACTGTGAAGAAACCTTTGTGTTTGGAGATGAAATCTTTTTTTCCTCTAGACTTAGAGTGCCCCCTTAAGCAACAGATAAGTACTGCGCTTAGGACAGTAAATATAGGTTGCTACCTCCCCTAAAGAGCTCCACAAGGGAATCTAGTAAAGTGATAATAGGATAGGGGTAAGTGGCGCTACCTAGGGTAGACCTGAAAGTGGGGATCCCACTGTGCTAGTTAATACAAATTAATAAATATATACGCTGCTATAAATTAAGGTGAACCGCATAGCCCAAAAAGGTACATAAAATCAAAAATAGGTCTCTACATCCTATAGCAAAGCAGGATAACCTGAACACATCAAGGTGTATAAACTCTGTGCAAAGGTATGTACTTTAACCATAACCAAATCAAAAGTGCAACCATAAGTATATATATATGTATATATGTGTATGTATGTATGTATGTATATATATATATATATATATATATATATATATATATATATATATATATATATATATATACGGTAATAGATGACTCCAATGTGGTTGGATGGGCTGCCAGCCAAGAAAGAGATTATAGTCCAGAAAAAAATATGCAACTATATACAGGTGAAATTCAAACAATTTGAATATCGTGCAAAAGTTCATTTATTTCAAGGTGAAACTAATATATGAGATAGACTCATTACATGCAAAGTGTCATGGATATGCATTAATGTCTGTCTGCCATCTTACCTTCCTCCTCATGTGTTCATCTAGAGACCAGACCTCCTTCACCTGGCTTCCTTTATAATCTCCTCCCAGCCAGACTCCACCCCAGGCCCTATCACTGAACACTATATTAACCTGTGCACTGCAAGCCTGCCTTGCTGATCAACGTGTTTGTTAGGCATTGTGTGTTTGGGTTCCTGCCTGCCGTGTGCTATGTCTGTCTCTCTGTTACGTTATTGGCTTGTCCCCGACTATCCCTGTCTGCTCGTGACCCTTGACCTTCGGCTCGTTCTTCGTTATCCTTGTCTGCTTGTGGCCCCTGACCTTCGGCTTGTTATTCGGTTCTCCCTTATCTTGTGCTGCTGCTTCCCCTCTTTTCCCCTTATCCTACGGGGCGTGAGCTAGGATACTCCAGGGGCCGCGACCTGGTCCCAGCCTGCAGCACAACATCCTCACCACTAGAGGCCCTGGAGAAGACCAGCTGGGTCTTAGACTCCGCGCCCTGGGGAATCTTGGCTCTAGCTTCCGTTAGGATCTCGGTTGTGCTCCTCTGGTCCCGCTTTCCACAACCACCCAGTTTCCTATCCGCAAAAGCCAGCCATAGGGTTCACTACCTCGCGGTGCACTCCTGTCCCCCTACGGTGTGCATCTGTCACCTGGCCACAGGTGACCCTGACACAAAGCAAGATAGTTCAAGCCGTGATTTGTCATAATTGTGATGATTATGGTTTACAACTCATAAAAACCCCAAATCCACAATCTCAGAAAATTGGTATATTACATGCAATCAATAAAACAAGGATTGTACATAGAACAATATCGGACCTCTGAAAAGTATAAGCATGCATATGTACTCAGTACTTGGTTTGGGCCCCTTTTGCAGCAATTACTGCCTCAATGCGGCGTGGCATGGAAGCGATCAGCCTGTGGCACTGCTGAGGTGTTATGGAAGACCAGGATGCTTCAATAGCGGGCTTCATCTCTTCGGCATTGTTCGGTCTCATGTCTCTCATCTTCCTCTTGGCAATGCCCCATAGATTCTCTATTGGGGTTCAGGTCAGGCGAGTTTGCTGGCCAATCAAGCACAGTAATCCCACGGTCATTGAACCAGGTTTTGGTGCTTTTGGCAGTGTGGGGAAGTGCCAAATTTTGCTGGAAAATGAAGTCGGGATCCCCATAGAGCTCGTCTGCGGAAGGAAGCATGAAGTGCTCCAAAATCTCCTGGTAGACGGCTGCGGTGACCCCGGACTTAATGAAGCACAGTGGACCAACACCAGCAGATGACATGGCTCCCCAAATCATCACAGACTGTGGAAACTTCACACTGGACTTCAAGCATCTTGCAGTGTGTGCCTCTCCATTCTTCCTCCATACTCTGGCTCCTTGGTTTCCAAATGAGATGCAAACTTTTCTCTCATCAGAAAAGAGGACTTTGGGCCACTGAGCAACAGACCAGGTCTGTTTTTCTTCAGCCCAGGTAAGACGCTTCTGACGTTGTTTGTTGGTCAGGAGTAGCTTGACAAGAGGAATACGACATTTGAAGTCCATGTCCGGGATCCGTCTGTGTGGTGGCTCTTGATGCACTGACTCCAGCCTCAGTCCACTCCTTGTGAAAGTCCCCAACACTTTTTAATGGCCTTTTCCTGACAATCCTCTCCAGGCTGCGGTCATCTCTGCTGCTTGTGCACCTTTTTCTTCCACACTTTTCCCTTCCACATTACTTTCTATTAATGTGCTTTGATACAGCACTTTGGGAACATCCAACTGCTTTTGCAATTACCTTTTGAGGCTTTCCCTCCTTATAGAGGGTGTCATCGATGGTTTTCTGCACAACTGTCAGGTCAGCAGTCTTTCCCATGATTGTGATTCCTACTGAACCAGACTGAGAGACCATTTAAAGGCTCAGGAACCCTTTGCAGGTGTTATGGCTTAATTAGCTGATTAGAGTGGGACACTTTGAGCCTAGAATATTACACCTTTTCACAATATTCGAATTTTCTGAGATTGTGGATTTGGGGTTTTCATGAGCTGTAAGCCATAATCCTCACAATTATGACAAATCACGGCTTGAACGATCTTGCTTTGCATGTAATGACTCTATCTCATATATTCGTTTCACCTTTTAAGTTGCATTTGTGAAATAAATGAACTTTTGCAGAATATTCAAATTTATCGAGTTTCACCTGTATATAATAAGTGTCCAACGAATATGATATTAAAAACGAAAAAATAGAAAAAATTGCAAAAATTCCATATACAGTTCATTCACGATACTGTGATCCAAAGTGACTTGTGTAGTATAAGGCAAGTAAATCAGGTGACTTGCTCCCCTTCCTGGGTCCCCACTCACCAGCTACCACCACCCCTGCAGGGGTAAATGGCGTGTAGTATCTAAAGCAGCTGAAGTCCTGAAGCTTGTCCACATCAGCTCGCCTGCAGCCTTCCCGCTGGAGATGTCCTGCGTTACTGGATGCTGGAGGAGGCTGGTATGTTGGAATAGGTCCACAGCAATAAATCCTCATAGGAAGAGATAAGGACTCCAATAGTGTAGTATCAAATGTTTATTTAAAATTAATAGTTAAAAAAGAAGGGATATCCCAGCGACAAACATAAAAGCTGGTGATAATCCCAAAGGAACATACACTACGGAAATCTGGGTCTTGGTATGGCGTGTAGGAAGCCAGGCTAAGCAGCGTGCGTCCCAGCTGCGTTCTACCCGATTTTCTCATGACCCGGGAAGTGACGTTGTGTGCGTAACCCCACTTGCGTGTTTCGTCATGGACGTCGGACGTTTTGACCGCCTCAGACGACGTCCATGACGAAACGCGTAAGAGGGGCTACGCACACAACGTCACTTCCGGGTCATGAGGAAATCGGGTGGGACGCACGCTGCCTAGCCTGGCTTCCTACACGCCATACCAAGACCCAGATTTCCGTAGTGTATGTTTCTTTGGGATTATCACCAGCTTTTATGTTTGTCGCTGGGATATCCCTTCTTTTTTAACTATTAATTTTAAATAAACATTTGATACTACACTATTGGAGCCCTTATCTCTTCCTATGAGGATTTATTGCTGTGAACCTATTACCAACATACATACCAGCATCCAGTAACGCAGGACATCTCCAGCACGAAGGCTGCAGGCGAGCTGACGCGGAGAAGCTTCAGGGTTTCAGCTGCTTTAGATACTACATGCCATTTACCCCTGCAGGGGTGGTGGTAGCTGGTGAGTGGGGACCCAGGAGGGGGAGCACAACAGTCACCTGATTTACTTACCTTAGACTACACAAGTCACTTTGGATCACAGTATCGTGAATGAACTGTATATGGAATTTTTGCAATTTTTTCGTTTTTAATTTTTTTCTGGACTATAATCTCTTTCTTGGCTGTTAGCCCGGCCAACCACATTGGAGTCATCTAATAAATATATATATATATATATATACACACTTATGGTTGCACTTTTGATTTGTTTATGGTTTAAGTACATACCTTTGCACAGAGTTTATACACCTTGATGTGTTCACAGGTTATCCTGCTTTGCTATAGGAGTTATAGACCTATTATTGATTTTATTTACCCTTTTTGGGCTATGCGGTTCACCTTTAAATTATAGCAGCTTATATATTTATTAATTCGTATTAACTAGCACAATGGGATCCCCACTTAGAGTGCCCCCTTGTTCTCTGTGATGAACTTAAACTGAATATCTCAACACCAAGTTCACTATATGGACCCCTCATATATTTGTACATGTTGATCATATCCCCCCTTAATCTCCTTCTCAAGAGTGAATAAATTCAGTTCCTCTTATCTTTCCTCATAGCTGAGCTCCTCCATGCCTCCCATCAGGTACATAAATACCTGATGTAAGAGTTGAAAGTATGTATATGGATAACCATAACATGCCAAGCAATTGGTACATATCTGCTTAACGTGGAGCTTGTTGAGGGTCTCCATGGAGGATGAACCTTGCTTGGACTTAGCAGTGCGATGGAGGCATCTAAAGAAGTTTACCTTTTTGTTAGGCCTGCAGGTATGGAATTCTGCAAAGTACTTTCTAAGTTGCCATAATTAAATCGAAAAAGGAGAAGTGTCTTTGGCTGCCGATCAATTGCCGCTACTGTGCCCCATCAGATGCTGCCCGGCACTTACCTGTCTCGTAGCAGGTCAGCGGCGGTCTCCTGCACGTCCTCCATGTCTTCTTCCGTCCTCTCTCAAACGTCCAATCACAGTGCCTGACGTTTCGGCCAATCAGGTGACTGGTAACAGACCCGGCAACCTGATTGGCTGAGAGGCGGTTCAATGTTGGCAAAGGAAATTCCTTCGCTTTGCTAACACACAGCTGAGTGAACAGCGAACGCCCAGCATGACGCCCGCTGTTCACTGTTTTGGGCGCCTATTAGAGCCTATGGCTCTAATCAGGTGCTTCCAAAAAACACCCCCACTGCTGTAATTTAGGTGCCCTTCGCCCGAAAAGGGGCCGGACACCTGAATAGGGGGTGTCAGCAGCGACCATAGAGAGAGAGATTCATGCAATGCATGAATCTCTCTATGATGGTAGAGCGGTGCAGGAGAGAAGGGGCGGCGCTCCTGCGCCCCTTATGGACGTACCACCACTGTGCTGCACAGAAGGTTTTTCACCTTTATGCATAGAATGCATTAAGGTGAAAAACCTTAAGGCTTTACAACCACTTTAAGGACATATCCTTGGAAATAAAATCTCCAGAGTGCGTTTGAGTTTTCCCTCTTCAATTTAGTTTTTTCTCGTGCTGTTATGACCTTTTGTTAGCCAGGAACCGCTTCCCCTGTGCAGCCCTCTCCCACCGTTTTTACCTACGGTACTTATCAAGTCCTTGACTTTTCTGACATCTCACCACCTACTTCCTATTTCGTGGCCATTGGAGGGCGGACAGGACCTATCCCTGAAGCCATACTGCCAGCGACAAGGTGGCACCAGTTTCGGAAGGCTGCACGAGGGAAGCCTTTCTGCCTAATAAAAATTTTGAGTTTCTGCTCTTAAACCCAACTTTTAGAAGTCTAAATTGAACGGCGGGTTTCCTTTAAAGAAAATTAACGATTGTCTTTCTGAATGAATAATGAGTCTGTCTCACACACCGCCATTCTCTTACCCTGGCAACTGCAGATTTTCAGTGCTCTAATTCTGGAGCTGAAGTTCCTAATAATGAAATGCCTATTATCGTATAGATTCATTCTAATGGCCATATGGTAGGAAGGGCTTGCTTCTATAGATCGTCCATCTGATTTCTTGTTTCATCAAAAAGTTTAAGGTGGTTGTTAACCTCAGACATGAAATATGAACAAATCATATCCCTCTATAGCGTGTCTCCTATGCAGAGCACTAAGGCCCCTTTTACACTGGGGCGGGAGGTGCGGTGGCGGTAAAGCGCCACTATTTTTAGCGGCACCTTACCGTTGGAATTGCGGCGTATTCGGCCGCTAGCGGTGCGGTTTTAACCCCCTTTGATTTCAATGGGCAGGAGCGGTGGAGGAGCGGTAAACACACAGCTCCTTCACCGCTCCGAAGATGCGGCTAGCAGGACTTTTGGATCGGTTCTGCTAGCGCACTGCTCCAGTATGAAAGCTGTCGGGCATTCACGCTGGAGAAACAGCAGCCGCTGTTTCAGGTCGGTCTGCAGGCGCTATTTATAGCGCCTGCAAACCGCCCCAGTGTGAAAGGGGTCTTAGTGTCATTTCTGTTCGCTGCTTTTTTCCTTTGCTATCTGCATGAGTCACTTCTGATAAGTTTTCCTGATACCAAAAGAAAAAAGGTGACAGGGGAGGGATCTCCTCCAGTAGATTGACAGCTTCAGCTCTGGTGAACGGGGTGTGTCCCTTCCCACCAATCCTTTCTCAGAGCTCTCCTCACTGATGTAACTTCAGCTCTCTGCCCCTTGCTTTTCAGAGCTGAGTGATCCTTTGTCATTTCTGTACTTATAATGAATGTAGCGGAAAGATGGCTGTAGATAAACAGGTACAACGTATGTAGGAGGGTTTGTTTCATCTCTGTATCACCTGAGGCCAGTCGCTTCACTGGGTATATGTAAGGGTTCACAACCACTTCAAGGCTGACTTCAGCCAATAATTTTTAGCCTCGGGGGATGGAGTTGGATCCTCTGTTGGGTTTACATTGCTCTCAGTTTTTTCATGTCCTGGAGACACCTGCTCCCCATACCTTTTCTATTTTATTGTGATGTCTCCTATCCTGCTAGGGGGTAATCCTCCAGTGGAGGGCACAGGCAGCAGTACAAACTTGCTTGGACCTTTTTCCCCTACCACTTCGGAAACTACCATGTCAGTGGCCATCCCTGGCATAGAGTGCTCAGCATACAGTGTACACCCCTTTTGAAAAGTAATGTAGCGGGGTCTTCAAATTTAGGGGAATGTTTGAGTGGTAGTTGTACTCAAACACCTTATTTGATAGGGCTTTGCTAACCATTTTATACTGCAGGTGGGATACTGGTGTATAGTTGCCTGTGGATGGCGCTGCGATCAGGGGCTAGGGTTGAACCGCTGGTATAGTGCTGTGCCTTGGATGTCCCCTCTCGGCGGTGTTATTGTGGGCATGGTCGGCCTGCTGTGCATGCCGGGAGAGGATATAAAAAGGGGCAGACGCTGCCTGTGGGGGTGGTGTTCTTCTCCCGGGGGTCCTACCCCGGGGAGTGTGTCGTTGTTCTGTTCGTTATCCACCCCGGGCACCTTCAGCCCGAGGGCGGGGTTCCAGGTTCGAGAGTGCTGGGTCTTCCTGGCCCGGTACACTGGCGTATCAGTCCCAGGCACCTTTAGCCCTGGGGCTGCAACTGAAGGCCTTGGGTCCAGCACCTTTTGGCTGGGGCCCACGGAGGAAAGAGGAATCCCAGGGTGCTGCCTTGCGAGGAGACCTGTATCTGGAAGAGGAGGCTGGGGGAGAACCGTTCCGAGGGACTGGCGAGAGATCACAGTGAAGGAAGGGGCCCGGTAACTCTCTGGAGGGATGTCATCTCCCCGAAAGAGGCCTAATACCACAAGCAAAGTTCACCAGGTCTGTGGCAGAGACCCAAAGTTCACCAGGTCTGTGGCAGAGACCCAAAGTTCACCAGGTCTGTGGCAGAGACTCAAATTCACCCGTAACAGTTTGTGCAGAGACTGTGTGTAATCTAATTCGAGCATCACTCCGGCTGCTAGGATCCACTCTAATGGGAGACTATCCGGGTGAGCTAAGCCTACTTGAGAGACAGGTAGTGAATCACACATTCGTTTGTGCCTGGACCTACCCCAACACCTTTTGCTGTCTTGTTCTCCATCCATCCTTTCCTATCTAGTGACTGTGCATATGAGAAAATAAACTCTACATTGGAGTTGCAACTGGTGTGGACCTTGGAGTTATTGGGGGAAATAGAGACTTGTCTTTATCGCATGAGAGACGAGAACCATTCTCTGGAGAACCTAGCTGTGGAGACCCAGTTGTATTTACACTGCTCAACCTCTTCACACAGGAGGGTACGGGCATGTGGTACGGTGTGCCCTTTTCCTACAAGTGAGCCAAAGGTAGGGAAAAGGGTCCGTGTGCTACAGTAAGAATATCTCAAACATTTCAAAATTTTTGACAAATCTGAGTTTGAAAAAACATTTGTTTAGCTCATTACATGAAATTAGGGTTAATATAACTTAAGATTACAAAATCTTCAGTTTCACTCAAATTAGTTGATGCAAATATGAATACACTCCACAACTACTACATCTAGTATTCTGTATGACCGCCATGATTTTCTAAGAACAGCACCAAGTCTTCTAGGTATGGAATGAACAAGTTGGTGACACATTGCAACATCTATCTTTTTCCATTCTTCAAGAACGACCTTTAAAGCCTCGTACACACGATCGAACTTCCATCAGATTTTTCCGTGGTATTTGGTCAGAAGGGCGTTGGCCATGAACTTGTTCTGCATACAGACGGCCCAACATTTTCAGCCAACATTCACCAAACCACGTGGTTTTTCAGATCTTTACCGCCACCCTTTGGGCAACTTCTGCTATTGTTGTCTGATGTTTAGCATTGGTTCGGAGCATGCGTGTTTGTGTTTTTAGTTGGACGGATTTATGTACACACGATCGGATAATCCGACGTAACAGATTTATTGCCAGACAGTTGGTGAGCATGAACAGCCAACATTTGTTGTCGTTAATTCAGCCAACAATTGTCTGATAGAGCATACACACGGTCGGATTATCCGACACAACACGTCCAATGGACAATTATGGCCATAAAATTGTATCGTGTGTACGGGCCTTTAGAGCCTGGATGCTGGATGGAGAGTGATATCCAACTTGTCTCTTCAGAATTTTCCCCATAGGTGTTCCCCCGATTGGGTTCAGATCAGGAGACATACTTGACCACTGAATCACTTTCACCCGGTTCTTCTTCAGAAATGGAAAAGTGGCCTTAGGTGCGTGTTTTGGATCATTGTCTTCTTAGAAAAGTGCACGACAACCAAGGGCACGGAGTGATGGTAGCATCTTCTCTCTCAATTATAGAGAAGTACATCTGTGAATTCATGATACCATCAATGAAATGCAGCTCCCCGTCACCGGCAGCACTCATGTGGCCCCACATAAGGACATTGCCACCACCATGTTTCACTGTAGGCACCATGCATTTTTCTTTGTACTCCTCAACTTTGCGACGCCATACAGTTTTGAAGCCATCAGTTCCAAAAATCTTTTCATTGGTCTCGTCACTATAGAGCAGTGTTTCTCAACTCCAGTCCTCAAGGCGCCCCAACAAGTCATGTTTTCAGGATTTCCCTCAGATGAAACAGCTGTGGTAATTACAAGGCAGTGAAACTGATCAAATCACCTGTGCAAAATAATAGCCTGAAAACATGACCTGTTGGGGCGCCTTGAGGACTGGAGTTGAGAAACCCTGCTCCAGACTGCATTGGTCATCAACCCTGTCCTCAGGGCCCACTAACAGGCCAGGTTTTATGTATTACCTTGGGGAGATGCAGACTAGAATACTGCAATCACTGAGCAGCAAATGATATCACCTGTGATGTATTTCAGTTATTTTGCAAACCTGGCCTGTTAGTGGGCCCTGAGGACAGGGGTTGATGACCACTCTCCAGAGTACAGAGTCCCAGTAGTCTTCTTCTTTTTCAGCATTGGCCCTTGCAATTTCTAGGTGGGCTTTTTTGTGCATGGGCTTTAGGAGAAGCTTCCTTTGTGTACAACACCCATGCATGCCATTTCTTCGGCAGTGTACGCCGTATTGTGTCACGAGAAACAATCACCCCAGTTTAGTTTTTTTCTTCTATAGCTAACTGCAGTGATCTTGCATGGCGATTTTCCTTCCACCCTTCTCATCAGAAGACGCCCCTGTCGAGGTGATAACTTCCATGGATGGCCTGGACGTCTCTGTGAGATGGTTACAGTTCCATCTTTGTTAAATTTTTGTATCACTTTTGCTACAGTATTCTGGCAAGTAAATCTTTGCTGATCTTCTTGTCCCCTTCATCTTTCTTGTGTAAAGAAATTTTCTTTCTCAGGTCTCGTGACATTTCTCTTCCATGTGGTGCCATTGCTGACAACCTAAAATGGTAAGGGGTTTTCTTTAACTACTTCAGCCTCGGAAAGGTTTTACCCCCTTCCTGACTTGGCCTTTTTTTTTTTGCGATACGGCACTTAGTTATTTTAACTGACAATTGCGCGGTCGTGTGACACTGTACCCGAATACAATTTGTCCCTTTCCCCCGCCCACAAATAGAGCTTTCTTTTGGTGGTATTTGATTACCTCTGCGGTTTTTATTTTTTGTGCTATAATCAAAAAAAGCAGGCGATTTTTTTTACTTTCGGCTATAAAACTTTTCCGGTAAAAAATCAGATTTCTTCATAAATTTAGGCCAATGTGTATTCTGCTACATATTTTTGTTAAAAAAAATCCCAATAAGCATATATTGATTAGTTTGCACAAACGTTATAGCGTCTACAAACTATGGGATAGATTTAGGGACTTTTTTTTTTTTTTTTATATTTTTTACTAGTAATGGCGGCGATCATCGTTTTTTTTTTTTTTCCTTTTTTAGCGGGACTGCGACATTGCAGTTGACAAATCTGACACTAAGTGACACTTTTTGGGGACTAGTGACACCAATACAGTGATCAGTGCTAAAAAAAAAATGCACTGTCAGTATATATGACCCTGGCAGGGAAGGGGTTAACAGGGTGTGTTCCCTATTTTTGCTTTCTAACTGTAGGGGGAGTGCTTTTACTAAAGGAAAACAGAGATCCGTGTTTCATGAGAGCTCTATTTTCCTTTCTGGCAGTCTGCCTTGTTTACATAGGCAGACCGCTGTTCTGCCTCTCTACGAACGATCACCAGGTTCCCAGGCACCCATCGCGGGCGCCGGACCTGCTCATTGGCTCCTGCTGTGTCCAATCACAGTGGGAGGGGGGCTACAGCGGTGCGCACGCCCCCCCAGAGCCAAAGACGAGAATTACGTACAGGTACGTGATTTTGCGCTAAAGGGCCGCCATGCTGCAGTAGGGAGCGGTCCTTAAGCGATTGAGGCTGGGTTCACACTGATACTACACGACAGTCATATGACTTTCATCCTACTTTGCTCTGTGACATCAGTCCTACATTGGTCCAACATCCATCCAACTTGAATGAACAGGATACTACTTTGATCTGACTTTGTGCTAGTCTGACTTGTCTTTTGACCAATCAAAACAATCCCAGGGTGAGATGAATTCCTTTTACTGCTGCTGTAATCACCATGTTGGATGTCAAATGTCGGATGGTTAGGACAAGGCTCCTACTTTGATCCGACTTCAATGATATTGAATAGGCTGAAGTAGGATCAAAGTCGGCCCAAAGTAGTACAGGGAGCATTTTCAAAGTCGGACCGATTTGTGTCGGACCAGTTAAGACGGCTCCCATAGGGAATCATTGATTTTCACACGTCATGCGACATGAGCTCCCAATGTCGGAGCGTGTGAACCTGGCCTCAAATGTAGCTTTGCTCCTAAGACTTTCATTGGGGCATGTTAATATTTGCAACATGGTCTTGAATGAAATTGTTAGGAAAAATACTTTTTTGTGTGTGCAAATGAACACATCTCGGTTGCAATCAATGGCTCCACATTTGTGGGAGTATTTTGTAGTCTAGTGTCCCATAGAAAATGTTGATTCCGAAAGTAAAGGTTTTCTGACAAATCTGTTGGGGTGTACTCATTTATGCTAAGCACTGTACATGGAGGAAGGTTGACAAGGCATGGTCAGATGATGGTTGTAAATAATTGTGGGTCACACCTGATGATGAATCTCCATGATTGAAAGAACTGAAGGCCAATGAATGAACGGGGTGGACCAGGGACAGTAAGACTGGGGAGGCATAAGATCAGCCTTTCTCAACCAGGGTATCTAGGCCAGGCCACTAGGGGTTCTTTAAGCAATGAGTAGTTTCTGCCCCACTGACACCAGTGATCAGTATAGCTATTTGTAAGCAGGAGATTCTTCCCACTGACCATCACACACGCTTCTGATGTCGTCATTTCTTTGGCGAAACGCGTCAACATGATGCACACGGTACCCTATGCTGATCCCCAGGTGGAACGCACGCCAACCCTGGCAGATGGGTCTTGGTGTTCTCACCATTTGTGCAGGTCGGGGAGAGGATTTTACATTGTTAACCTTGTTAGCAAGTTTCAGTAAACGATGCCCAAACTTTTTACGCTATGAGGACCTTCGGTGTCTTTCTTTTTCATCCTGCCGATCAAGAGGCCCCAGCTTTGGATCCACGGTATATCGTGACTAGGGACGTGGGGATTGGTCGGTTCTCTTCCTTTTCCGGTCACAGGGACCATTAAGCTTGTTTTGACTCCTTTTGCCATATGATAAATAGGGTCAACGACGTCCGGTGAGTAGGAATCTTGACCATATCCTGTTCTGGTGTCCCATTGGCATTCTTTGAGATCTGCTGTCTGTGCTGAACATCATCCATCCACGATGTTTTTGTACACCTGAAAGGACTTTTTTAGTGGATGTCACTATATATTTGTTTATTTTAGCGCTGTTTGGAGTCTATATGGGTTTGTAATATCACATGTATTGTTTTATATTTTATTCAATGAATTTTTCACATGCATTTATATTGCACTGTTCAATCTTATAACTAGTTTGATGAACCCGAGTAGCTAGCGCTGTTTCTTCATATGGAGTCACCCCGGTGGACAATTTAATTATTGGAGTCACCCCTGTGGATCGCTTTATACATTATTCGCTAGTTTGGTTTGCTACAGCAGCTGCTATATGGCACTTTAGATTTAATTTGAATTTTTTATTATATTATTATATTGGTGGGAGTGTATACCTCGGTATATTTATTGTACAATGAGCTATAGATATAATTACTGTATTAGCAGGAGTCCTTTGAGACCGGAAAGATTTTATAGGATTCCTAGATGTAAAAAAAAAGGTTGAGAAAGGCTCCCCTAGATGATGCTGGATGTCCTCCAGCCCGGAAATGAGGCCGACTCTATCTGACTTGCTGCAGCTTCTGTTGCACATTGTGAGATGCTCTCAGTGTGCAGAGAAACTAGAGTCAAATATTTCAGTACAGGAGAGGAGCCTGTACAACTGTGCGTGACTATAGGGAAGGCTGGAGTTCAGCTTTAATGTATCTCGATTACCAGCATGAAGAAGCGTCTTCCTTATCTGTAAGAAGAGTGCGAAATTAAATACACTTAAATTACATCCTGTGTACACCGTACAATTATCCTCCCACTCTGTGTACAGGATTCCTTCACTCACTGAAATGCTTTGTCTCTGGATTATGATATCTGTCTGTTTCTGCTGCTTCGCCGTCAAGTCACTGGGATATACCTGGAGTCACCAGGTGTCACGAGGGTACTCACGGAGGGCGAGATGCTGAGAGCGGTTCTCCCTTGCGACTAAGCGCACTCCACCCCTGGTGGTGGAACAGAGGGCGAAGGGCAGGAAGAGGCACGAGGTACCGGCAGGCTGGCAGGGTCTGCGTGCGGATGACGTGGAGCTGGAAGCTGTGCAGTACTAGTAGAAACTGGAGCCCAACGGGAAGGAAGGGTAGCCAAGTCCAACAGCAGGCCGAGGGTCAAACACAGGTGATCAGTAGCCAGTTCCAGGGATAGTGGGTCACCCACAGGAGCTGCCAGTAAAGTCCGAGAACAGGTAGTGGACCCAAAACAGGAGGCAGGAAGCAAGTCCGTGGACAGGCAGAGGGTCAAACACTGGAGATGCGCAGCAAGTCCGTAATCAGGCCAGGGGTTTGAGCACAGGAGATAATAGCAAAGTCCGTAGGCAGGCTGGAGGTCAAGCAGAGGAGACTGGTAGAGTAATCCGTAAGGAGGCCGAGGGTCAAACACTGGAGAGAGGTAGCAGAGGTCCAAAAGGCAAGCCAAGGGTTAGGTGCTGGAAGAGATCGGAGCTGGTCAGGGTCAAGGCAGGTACAACGGTAGTATCAAGGCAGGAAACACAAGCAAGGAACTAGGGAAGCTGAAAGATAAACCAGGAACTTGAACATGGATCCAGGCTGTCTTTTATAGGCAGCCAGGAAGTCATGTGGTGCGTGCAGCTGACAGCTTCCACTGGCGACTTTGCTGCCATCTAGTGTTCAAATGGAAGTATGCTGTGCTTCTTTATAAATGTTTCACTGACACCAGGTCACCCCATACACACAGCTTCTGGGAATGACGTGGCTGGATTTTTTTATTTTATTTTTATAAAATAGTGGTATGTTAAAGCAGTTGTATAAGCTGCTTTGTGATTTTTACCTAACAAAGCTTACCTATAGGTAAAATGACGGTTTAGGAGATATTCACCCTGAATGCAGCCGCTGACATCTGCGGCGCACGTGCTCTGAAGGTCCGGCGTAGCGTGCCGGAACTTCAGAGCTTCGTGCCTGGACCGAGGGCTCTCGCGCGCGGGAGTGACGTCATCACGGCTCCAGGCCCCTTACAACACCGGAGCCCGCGAACCCGGAAGTAACTCCGGGGGAACATGTCAGCCCCCTCAGCGTTACTTCAGAGCTTTTTGCCGGAACCGAGGGCTCCTGCACGCGTGCGAGGGAGTGATGTCAGCGCGGCTCCGGACCTTCACAGCACCGGAACCTGCGAACCCAGGAAGTAACTCCGGGGGAACATGTCGGCCCCCTCAGCGGTGACCGGGAGCCACTGCGGGGGCTTTGTTCTAAGGTAAGTATTTCATAATGAGCTAGTATGCAGTGCGGTGCATGCTAGCTCATTTTATGCCTTTGTCTTACACGTTTGATTGTTGTTTTTTTTTCACAGGGTTTACAACTGCTTTAAAACACCTGCCGCTTTTTATTTTTCTGTCTGTATCCCATTGGGAAAATTTTCCTTTACTTCCTGTCCTGGTGACATAACAGGAAGTGGATCTGTATACGCTGTGACCTGCAGTCTAGTCGGTGTCTGTCGAGTGTAACAAAGCCCCGCCTCGTCCTTGACGGAACACTGATTCAGTTTCCCAGCAGTGAGTCAGTGTTCCGCCTATCACGGACGAGGAGAAGGCGGGGCTTTGTTACACTGGACGGCCGCTGACTAGACTGCATGTCACAGTGCCGGGAGATCAGGTGCATGAGGCTGCAGATTGGCACAGTGAGGCAGGGAGACTCGAGTATAAGCCGAGGGGGGCTTTTTCAGCACAAAAAAATGTGCTGAAAAACTCGGCTTATACTCGAGTATATACGGTATATTTTATGCTCAATGGATCATATTTCTAAGTGCTGAGAAATTCAGGCACTTTTATACAAATTCACCAGCAACATTTATAATACAGCAGAAGTTCAACCCAGTAAGGGGGCAGTACATTGGCAGCTTTTTAGCTCCATTCCGGGCAGTTCTCAGGCTCTTCATGGTGCTCAGGGCCGCCATCAGGGGGGTACAGGCAGTACACCTGTAAGGGGCCCGGAGATCCCCAGGGCCCCGGATGGCAACCCCCCCTTTTTTTTGTTCTTTTGTTTTGTTTTTTGTTCGTCAGCACCCAAAGCCCCCCCGACCACAACAATTTGCGGCGGCAGAACCCCCCCGCTTCTCAATTTGCGGCAGCTCCCCCCCACTTCCCAATTTGCGGCGGCAGCACCCCCCCCCCCCCCCACCGGTTCTCCTGTGCTCCAGGGGGCCCATGCCTGAAGCTGTGTAAGGGGCCCCAAAATTCCTGATGGCGGCCCTGATGGTGCTAAATGAGTGTTTTCTGTTCTCCCTTCGAATAATAACATTGTTGTAAGCAGTTGGGGTTCTTTTTTTCGAACATGGAAATTTTGTAGCTGAAAAATCTGCTGACATGCAGACCTAGTCTTCAATTTTACAACAAAATAAAGGATCTAATCCCATGTCACTGTTTGGAGATGACCCCACACTGGGCTATTTCACCTGAAGACCAACAGAAAGCTCCCATCCATGGCCAGTTGTTTATCTTTGGAAATATCAGATTTTCCCATTGCCAAGTTTGGGGTTCTTTACTTTTTTTTTTTGTTATTATTACCTGTAACTCTTGCAGATCAGTTGTTTGCTACCATTATTGTTCTTTGTGTTTGTATTTTTACATTGCAACTTGTACATCTCTCCGCAGTACACCTTCCAGGACGATGAAGAGAAGCCGCCTCTCCCCATCGCTGCGTCCCAGTGCTGTAAGTCCACACTGACCGTCTTCGTGTTCCATAGGTCTGATCTATGTCCACAGTTGTATTGTGACAATCGTCTTGTGTGTCAGCTAATGAGTTCTCCCTCTTACTGTGTCATCCCAACTATTCATAAGACAGCCATCTTTTTCTTTTTCTTTTTTGATAACTTTGGTTATAATTCTATTTCTTTCTTACGTGCTTATGTATCAGAAGTTTTAAAACATTATCTCCTATTAATAGTGAATTTTTTGCTTCTTTAGACCTAAAAGTGAACATGATTAGTTTTCCATCAATCTGTACTGCTTCTTTTTTTTGCTTTTGGGAGCAGGTGGGGTAATAGGTGACTCGGCTCCTCACAGTCACTCCTGAACCCTGCACTCTATTTGTTACATACTCCTAACCCCTGTACTGTATACGTTGCATACTCCTGACCCCTGCGCTCTCTGTTACACGCGGCTGACCCCTGCACTCTCTACGCTACATACGCCTGACCCCCTGCACTCTCTACGCTACATACGCCTGACCCCCGGCACTCTCTACACTACATACGCCTGACCCCCTGCGCTCTCTGTTACACGCGGCTGACCCCTGCACTCTCTACGTTACACGCGGCTGACCCCTGCGCTCTCTACGTTACACGCGCCTGACCCCCTGCGCTCTCTACGTTACACGCGCCTGACCCCCTGCGCTCTCTACGTTACACGCGCCTGACCCCTGCACTCTCTACGTTACACGCGCCTGACCCCCTGCGCTCTCTACGTTACACGCGCCTGACCCCCTGCGCTCTCTACGTTACACGCGCCTGACCCCCTGCACTCTCTACGTTACACGCGGCTGACCCCCTGCACTCTCTACGTTACACGCGGCTGACCCCCGCACTCTCTACATTACACGCGGCTGACCCCCAGCGCTCTCTATGTTACACGCGGCTGACCCCCGCACTCTCTACATTACACGCGTCTGACCCCCAGCGCTCTCTATGTTACACGCGGCTGACCCCTGGCGCTCTCTATGTTACACGCGCCTGACTCCCTGCGCTCTCTACGTTACACGCACCTGACTCCCTGCGCTCTCTACGTTACACGCGCCTGATCCCCTGCGCTCCCTACGTTACACGCGCCTGACCCCCTGCGCTCTCTACGTTACACGCGCCTGACCCCCTGCGCTCTCTCTACGTTACACGCGCCTGACCCCCTGCGCTCTCTACGTTACACGCGCCTGACCCCCTGCGCGCTCTACGTTACACGCGCCTGACCCCCTGCGCTCTCTACGTTACACGCGCCTGACCCCCTGCGCTCTCTACGTTACACGCGCCTGACCCCCTGCGCTCTCTACGTTACTCGCGCCTGACCCCCTGCGCTCTCTACGTTACACGCGCCTGACCCCCTGCGCTCTCTACGTTACACGCGCCCGACCCCCTGCGCTCTCTACGTTACACGCGCCCGACCCCCTGCGCTCTCTACGTTACACGCGCCCGACCCCCTGCGCTCTCTACGTTACACGCGCCCGACCCCCTGCGCTCTCTACGTTACACGCGCCCGACCCCCTGCGCTCTCTACGTTACACGCGCCCGACCCCCTGCGCTCTCTACGTTACACGCGCCCGACCCCCTGCGCTCTCTACGTTACACGCGCCTGACCCCCTGCGCTCTCTACGTTACACGCGCCTGACCCCCTGCGCTCTCTACGTTACACGCGCCTGACCCCCTGCGCTCTCTACGTTACACGCGCCTGACCCCCTGCGCTCTCTACGTTACACGCGCCTGACCCCCTGCGCTCTCTACGTTACACGCGCCTGACCCCCTGCGCTCTCTACGTTACACGCGCCTGACCCCCTGCGCTCTCTACGTTACACGCGCCTGACCCCCTGCGCTCTCTACGTTACTCGCGCCTGACCCCCTGCGCTCTCTACGTTACACGCGCCTGACCCCCTGCGCTCTCTACGTTACACGCGCCCGACCCCCTGCGCTATCTACGTTACGTATCTGACCCCCTGCACTCTTACATGCGTCCCCCTGCGCTATCTACGTTACGTATCTGACCCCCTGCACTCTTACATGCGTCCCCCTGCGCTATCTACGTTGCGTATCTGACCCCCTGCACTCTCTACTTTACGTATCTGACCCCCTGCACTCTTACATGCGCCTGACCCCCTGCGCTATCTACGTTACGTATCTGACCCCCTGCACTCTTACATGCGTCCCCCTGCGCTATCTACGTTGCGTATCTGACCCCCTGCACTCTCTACTTTACGTATCTGACCCCCTGCACTCTTACATGCGCCTGACCCCCTGCGCTATCTACGTTACGTATCTGACCCCCTGCACTCTTACATGCGTCCCCCTGCGCTATCTACGTTGCGTATCTGACCCCCTGCACTCTCTACTTTACGTATCTGACCCCCTGCACTCTTACATGCGCCTGACCCCCTGCACTCTCTACTTTACGTATCTGACCCCCTGCACTCTTACATGCGCCTGACCCCCTGCGCTCTCTGTTACACACACCTGACCCCTGCACTCTCTACGTTACAGTGAAATACTCTGCTCTTACAGGTATAAGGGAGAATGATGCAGTGCCTCAGCCTGTTTGCCAGGCCCAGACTTCTGAAGTAGAGAACCTGAGGTATAGTGCAACAATTATAGGGGGGTTGGGGGGCTCTAAAGAGACCGTCACTTATCTTTGAGAGGGGAACAGTCCTTACATAAGGTAGTCTTGTCAAATTCAGTCTTTTGTATTTGAATGTAGCTTGACGAAAAAAATGCTGCATTTCACCTGCTTTGTCTGCAATCCAAAAGCATCCCAATTGGACTTGTTGCATCCGAAGAAACGCAAAGCCGGTCAAATGCAGCCTCTGACTTGTCATCTTTCCTACTCCCATTGAAGTACATTGAATTCTGCTGATGTGTTTCAAAGGCACATCAGGTGTAGAAAAATATTAGTCTAAGTGAGCCCTAAAGCTGACAGTCTAATAGGAGCTATTAAACACCTGCTCACTAAGAGGAGATGGTGTATGAGGCTTCTGCTCACTAAAGCTTACACTGAAAAGATGCAATAGTGTATGAGGGTCCTGCTCCCTAAAACCAACAATGGAAGGAGGAGGTGGTGTAGGAGGGATCTACTCACTAGAGCTTACAGTGATAACTACTATATCTACAATTCAGGGTACATTGTTGTGATGGTCATTGGGAAGAATGATTCTTATACTTGTGGTTATTGGGGAGAATTAACCCCACTCCCCCAAGGCTTTAATTAGGAACTTGTATGAGAGGCAGACATTGCTCAACGAACCCCTAGCAACCTGCGGAGGAACCCTACGGTTCCATGGAGCCTTGGTTGAGAAACCTTGCCATAGTGTATGAGGGTCCTGCTCACTAAAGTCAACACTGTTCAGAGGTAATGGTGTATGAGGGCCCTGCTCACTAAAGTCAACACTGTTCAGAGGTAGAGGTAATGGTGTATGAGGGCCCTCTAAGCTAACACTTGTAGGCGGCCACTGTGTATGAGGGTCCTGCTCACTAAAGTCAACACTGTTCAGAGGTAATGGTGTGTGAGGGTCCTGCTCACTAAAGATAACACTTGTAGGAGGCCACTGTGTATGAGGGTCCTGCTCACTAAAGTCAACACTGTTCAGAGGTAATGGTGTGTGAGGGTCCTGCTCACTAAAGATAACACTTGTAGGAGGCCACTGTGTATGAGGGTCCTGCTCACTAAAGCGAACACTTGTAGGAGGACATGGCGTGTGAGGGTCCTGCTCACTAAAGCTAACACTTGTAGGAGGCCACTGTGTATGAGGGTCCTGCTCACTAAAGTCAACACTGTTCAGAGGTAATGGTGTGTGAGGGTCCTGCTCACTAAAGATAACACTTGTAGGAGGCCACTGTGTATGAGGGTCCTGCTCACTAAAGCGAACACTTGTAGGAGGACATGGCGTGTGAGGGTCCTGCTCACTAAAGCTAACACTTGTAGGAGGCCACTGTGTATGAGGGTCCTGCTCACTAAAGCTAACACTTGTAGGAGGGTACTGTGTATGGGGGTCCTGCTCACTAAAGCTGAATATGGATTTAACCTCAAGGTTCCTTATTTCTTTATCGTACATCATGGGACACAGAGCCTTAAGTATTTACTTGATGGGTTATAGGCCACCTTCAGGTGTTGACACTGGCAACCCTAATTAAAGGAAGTTCACTCCCTATATACCCCCTTCCTCCTTCCAGGAGCACATCAGTTTTTTCGCCAGTGTCTAAGGTGTTGGTCACGAGTAAAGAGGTGCTCTGAAGAGCTCCAGGAGGGATCCGCGCTGGATTTAAATTCCTCCACAATAAGAAGCTGGATCCACCCAGTGTGCCACTGAGGCCTAGGTGGTTGGTACCTGGGACCTCTTATCCGAAGCACAAGGTTTTTGCCTGTAACGCCTCTCTTTGTAGGGCTAGACCCCAGGAAACCAGGGCTTAGGTCTTAGTACATTACCTATTTGCTTCCTGATGGGGTGCTATACATGGCCCAAGGCAGTGGAATTCCGTTTTCACTGACCCAGTCCTTGAAGGTTTACTAAACCAGCCCGCCGTAATGGGTGAAGGCTGGATTTCTGTTAAATCCGTTTAATCCTGCGGCGAGGATAAGGCAAGGAAGAAACTTAGATATTTTTAATACCTATGTACTTTCTTCCAGTAAAAGGAAAAAATGTTGTCATGCCTTAAAATCTCCACCAGCTGGAGTCTATGCACTTACCTTACTGTTGTCTCACTATAGCTCAGTCTGTGTCTGGCTACACAAACGTGTGAAGGGGAAAAAAAAAATTTCAATGTTAAAATCTGCAAAAATATTCCCTCTGATGTGACCAGAGGGTTAGGTGGACAGCACCACTGCACCCTTGCATACCCCCCTCCCCCCGCTGTGGGGAATGCGGAGGTCCCGCTATACTACTAAAACTTGTTACTGACTGTATTATTTTTATGTCTGTGCCTCACTGCAGGAGTCTCTGCCTTCCCTCCCTCCCCCCCTCTCGTGTTGGGTCTGGGACCTGAAAAACGCTGCGCTCAGGCGCGGGAAACCTTTTTAAATGTAAAAGGGGGTGGAATTTTTTCAGGGGGCGGGGCTTAACTCAAGGCTAAAAACAGATAAGATACAGCTGTGTTAGTCTCTCCTCTGCTATTGAAGAGGAAACAAGCAAGCTGCCTGACACAGGGACACACAAGCTGTGGGACACGTATGGGTTGCAAAACTGGCATTCCTGACTCAGGAAAGACCCTCTTTTCCAGCACTAGGCTGAAACTTTATAGCGGCTTTTAAAGTCATGACTATTTTGAGCGATTTAGGGCAAATTGTATAGCGCCTCTGTTTTTTACTTGAGACTATGCCTACCAAAAAAGACACCTCAAAAGCCAAAAAAGCAAAGATTTCACCCCCAGGCATTGAGACTTTAAGCTGTAATTCCATGCTGTCATTCTCGCCTAAATTGCCAATTATGGCAACACAGGGTGAGCCATTGAAACAAATTGATGGTGCAACTGCCTCTCACATCTCAGCACCTAGATGTGTGATTGAAGATGCCCTCTCCTCCTCCCTCCAGGGTATGGAAGAAAGATTAGCGGCTTTAATCGCATCCTCTATTCAGAGTGATAAGAAACGTACTAGCCCTTCCCCCACTTCAGCTTTACAAGGGGAACAGTGGACTCACAATGAGGTGTTACCCTCAATCGATCAGGAAGAAAGACAAACCGATGATTCCTCCATAGAGGAGACAACGGTAGATGAAGCGTTTCCAAACGGAGAAATTGCTGATACAATCTCTTACAGAAATGGTTCGCGCCACCTTCATGCTGCCTCTAACAGAGTCTGATGAAAACCCAGCCTCTTCCTTGGGTTCCTTAAAACCTTCCCATGCTTTGCATGCGTTTCCAGCACTTGCATTGCTAGAACAGCTTATTTTTCCTGAATGGGATCATCCGGATAAGCATTTTCTCCCTCCTAATACCGCGTACACACGACCGTTTTTCACGACGTTAAAAATGCCATTTTTTAAATTGGGCATCAAAAACGATCGTGTGTGGGCTCCGGAGCATTTTTAACGACGTGAAAAATGGCCTAAAAAAAATGAGAACCTGCTCTATTTTTTCACGTCGTTTTTCACGTCGTTCTTTTTAACGTCGTGAAAAACAATAGTGTGTATGCTTTTACGAGGGGAAAAAAAATGCGCATGCTCAGAATCAAGTATGAGACGGGAGCGCTCGTTCTGGTAAAACTAGCGTTCGTAATGGAGATAGCACATTCGTCACGCTGTAACGGACTGAAAAGCACGAGGCTGAAAAGCGTGAATCGTCGCTCAATAAACTTTACTAACATGAAGGGCGGCGCCATTCGAAGGGAACTTCCCCTTTATAGTGCCGTCGTACGTGTTGTACGTCACTGCGCTTTGCTCAAGCGTTTTTTTTCATGAACGTGTGTATGCAAGACAGCCTTGAGAGGAAACAAGAAAAATCACGTCGAGAAAAACGTTGTTTTTTTTTAAATGACAACTCGAGTTTTGCAACTCGCTATCCTCTGGAGGAAAGATTCTCCAGAAAGTGGAAAGTACCAGCAATTGACGCTGCGATTTCCAATGTGAATAAATTGGCCCTTAGAGAACTCCCTACACAACAAGCTCGGGATTTGGCTGAACTACCTAAAGCATTATGTTTTGCCATAGTTGCTATTAAAGATTCTATTCACCAGGCATCCCACCTTATGCTTGTACATATGCGTAGAATCCTATGGTTGAAAAATTGGTCAGCCGAAACACCATGTAAAAACCTCCTACCTGAGTTCTTCTTTCATAGGGAGCGACTATTTGGAGAAGACTTGGATAAATATATCAAGACAATTTCTTTTGGGAAAAGTACGCTTTTACCAGTCAAAAGAAAGTATAAACACCCTTCATTTAAACAGGCTCTTTCCCCTGCGCCAGGAGCTTCTGCCTCTAGGCAGTGGCGATGGCCTCCGCCGTCAGACTCTAAAGGAAAACCTCAAGGTCAGACCCAGGCTCAAAAGAAGCCCTGGTTTAGGAAATCTGCAAAACAGAAACCTAAAGCCTCATCATGAACAGGCAACCCCCCTCACCAAAGTGGGGGGAAGACTTCTGCAATTTTCAGAAGTCTGGAAAAAAGAAATTCAGGACAGATGGGCCATCTCCACCGTAACGCTGGGATACAAATTGGAATTTGGGACTTTCCACCGTCTCGTTTCCTGAGATCAAGCGTTCCCAAAGATCCAGAGAAGAAACCATCTCTGTTTCAGGCAATAGACCGATTAATATCTCAAGGGGTGATCATAAAGATCCCCACAAAAGAGCAAGGTCTGGGGTTTAATTC
Organism: Rana muscosa; assembly: GCA_029206835.1. Classification (NCBI taxonomy): domain Eukaryota; kingdom Metazoa; phylum Chordata; class Amphibia; order Anura; family Ranidae; genus Rana; species Rana muscosa. The sequence goes on from CM055116.1 coordinate 1,253,408,262, forward strand.
AAATCTTTTTATGGTACCAAAACAATATGGAGACGTCAGACCTATTCTAGATCTAAGAAGATTAAATCAATTCCTGAAAATCCACTCCTTTCGCATGGAGACAATCAAGTTTGTAGTTTCTATCCTTCTAGGAGAACTTCTGGCGTCAATCGACATCAGGCATGCATACCTGCGTGTCGCTATATTTCCTGCTCATCAAAAATTCCTGCGGTTCGAGTTAGAACAGCAGCATTTACAGTTTGTAGCCCTGCCCTTCGGGCTAGCCACAGCACCCCGAGTGTTCACCAAAGTGCTGGCCCCACCTCTAGCCAGCTTAAGGGCACAGGGCATAACAATCGTAGCATATCTAGACGATCTATTACTTATAGATCAATCAGTGACTCGCTTGGAACAAAGCGTACGCACTACAACCAACTATCTGAAAAGTTTGGGTTGGATTCTCAACCTAGAGAAATCTTCCTTAATACCGCAAAAAAAGGCTGGAGTACTTGGGTCCGATCATAGACACAGCCCAGGAAAAGGTGTTCTTGCCTCAAGCAAAGATCAACTCCATAAGAGAACTGGCGCGAAGGGTCAAGTCAAATGGCAATCCCTCCATTCGCCTCTGCATGAGGTTGCTAGGAACCATGGTAGCTTAATTTGAAGCAGTTCTCTATGCCCAGTTCCATTCAAGACTGTTGCAAAACAGTATCATGTCTGCTTGGAACAAGACAGTTCAAGCTTTAGACTTGCCAATGCGGCTGTCCCCAAGAGTGGCCCAAAGCCTCACTTGATGGTTATTTACCTAGAATCTGCTGAAAGGAAAATCCTTCAGACCAGTCTTCTGGAAAGTAGTAACGACCAATGCCAGCCTCTCAGGCTGGGGAGCAGTACTAGAAACGACAACTGTCCAAAGAGTGGTCACAAACCGAAAAGATCTTGCCCATCGATATCCTAGAGATTCGGGCAGTGCGTCTGGCTCTAAAGGCCTGGACTTTCAGGTTACGGAATTGTCCTGTCAGGATTCAATCCGACAATGCCACAGCTGTGGCCTATATCAATCACCAAGGGGGCACCAAAAGTCTCTCAGCACAGAGAGAGGTGAAACATATTCTAACTTGGGCAGAAAAGAATGTTCCATGCTGTGACAGGAGTCACTTTGGGTCGGGGGTTTGTGCAGCTCAGTTTGCCCTGAAGAGTTCTGGAGGTTCCTTGTCCAGATTCCCTGACGCCTCTTATGTGTAGATCTCCCTGTGTCTCTAGTAGGGGCACAGGGTGAATGAGAACCCCAGTCTGAATTGTGAAGTGTGAACACACCTGACCTGTGTGTCCATTGTCATTGGACAGGTTAACCCGCCCTGTTTCCCAAGGGTGGGAGGGAAGTGTTTTGAAGAGAGATATCTGTTACCATGTGCTTGCAATAAAGTCTCATTCCTGTTTGACCCTCAAGACAGAGTTTTGTCTCGTTTGTGGGGGGGGGGGAGAATTATTCGTATGGGGTCTTATTCAGCTGGTTGGAGTGTCTGGTAACTGCCTTGTGTTCGGGAATGGAATATCCTAAACAACATTAACCCCTTTCATAAACGGGGTGTCGTTACACATGCCCATCTGCAATCTTCATCCCGGGAGTAGAAAATTGGCAGGCGGACTACTTAAGTCGCCAGCAGTTATTCCCAGGGGAATGGTCTCTTCACCCCGACATATTTCTGGACGTGGATCTTCTAGCATCCAGGTTCAACATGAAGTTGGTGAACTTTGTGACCAGAACAAGGGATCCATTCGCATGCAGAACGTTGGTGACCCCATGGGATCAGTTCTCACTGGTCTATGCATTCCTCCTATTCAGTTGCTGCCTCGATTTTTTTTTACTGGATCAAACTGGAAAGCAAGCCGATAATCCTGGTGGCACCAGCATGGCCCAGAAGGTCATGGTACGCAGAAATCATTAAGATGGCAGTGGAGGGCCCATGGCCCCTCCCACTACGGGCAGATCTGCTCTCGCAGGGACCGATATTCCATCCTTCCTTACGGTCTCTAAATTTAACGGCTTAGCTATTGAAACCCACATTCTAAGAAAACGTGGTCTCTCCAGGTCAGTTATCTCTACCCTGATTAATGCTAGGAAGCCAGCTTCCAGAACTATATATTATAGAGCCTGGAAGGCTTATATTTCCTGGTGTGAATCCAAGGGTTGGCACCCTCGGAGATATATCATAGGCAGAATTCTTGCCTTTCTACAATTAGGGGTAGAACTGAAATTGGCCTTAAGCACTATTAAGGGCCAAGTCTCAGCTTTATCGGTCTTATTTCAAAGACCACTTGCTACTCATTCTTTAGTCCGGGGCTTTATACAAGGGGTAACGCGGCTTAATCTGCTCGTCATACCTCCCTTGAACCCTTGGGACTTAAACTTAGTTTTGTCTGTGTTACAAAAACAGCCATTTGAACCGATACAACATATTCCCCTAGTCCTTCTGACAAGGAAGTTGGTATTTTTGGTTGCTATATCCTCAGCAAGGAGGGTTTCGGAATTGGCTGCTCTTTCCTGTAAAGAGCCATATTTGATTTTTCATGAGGACAGAGTGGCGTTGTGCCCTCGTCCAGGCTTTTTGCCAAAAGTAATTTCAGGTTTTCACCTGAACCAAGATATCGCCCTGCCATAGTTTATTCCAAATCCATGTTCCAGGGAAGAAAAGTCATGTGGTGAGAGCAGTGAAAATCTATTTAAAGAAAACTGCTCAGATTCGTAAGACTGATGTCTTATTTATTCTGCTGGAGGTTCCTAAGAAAGGACAGGCAGCGTCGAAATCCACTGTCGCTAAGTGGATTCGGCAAGTGATAATTCAAACTTATGATTTAAGGGGTAAAGTTCCCCCGTTTTCAAGTTAAGGCGCATTCTACCAGGTCGGTTAGTGCTTCTTGGGCAGTGCGTCATCAGGCCTCCATGGCTCAGATCTGTAAGGCCGCAACTTGGTCTTCAGTGCATACATTCACAAAATGTTATCAGGTGGATGTAAGGAGGTATGAGGATATCGCCTTCGGGCGCAGTGTGCTCCAAGCAGCAGTGTAGCTCCTCAAGTCTGGGTGTACCCTGCGGGTTGTTTCTCCCACCCCTCAAGTGGAATTGCTATGAGACATACCATTAAGTAAATACTCTGTGTCCCGTGATGTACGATAAAGAAAATAGGATTTTTATTACAGCTTACCTGTAAAATCCTGTTCTTGGTGTACATCATGGGACACAGAGGTCCCTCCCCTCTTTTTCTTTCTCGTACATCACGGGACACAGAGCGACATAGTCATTACTAATGGGTTATATAGTTACCGTCAGGTGCTGGCACTGGCAACTTCCAAAACCGGGAGTACCCTCCCCTATATAAGCCCCTCCCATCCGGGAGCACCTCAGTTTTTTGCCAGTGTCTAAGGTGTTGGCCAAGAAGAAACATGTGTTTTTCACTGAGCTTGCGTACAGGTTCTTTTGGGCCTCAGTAAGCTATTCCGGATCCGACCAAAAAAGCTTCATAGCTAAACGGTCGGTACCCGGGCCTTGCAGAGAAGAGCAAGGTTCTGCCTGTAATGCTTCTCTTAGGAGAGCTGGACCCTGGGATCCAGAGCTCTGGTCATACCCACGACCAAGATGTTTTCTGTGCAGGGTGCTATACAGGTCCAGGGGAGTGGAATCCTTGGGAACCCGGTCCCTGAAGGTTTGATTACAATGCCTGCCGTGATAGGTGAAGTTTGGGCTTTTGTGGACCAAACAAAGTCCTGCGGCGGGGAACAGGTAAGTGGGGGCCCCCAGGAACTTGGTTCTATTGGGGGACCCCCAAGCCTAATTTGTCTTTCTGTCTGTTACCTAATGGTATTCCCGCTAATATCTGTGCATGCCTGTAACTACTAAAAAAATGTAATAATTTTTAATGGTGGTCAAGAAAAAAAAAAAAAAAAAGAATGTTTTTTTTATATATGTTTAGTATATTAAACTGCGGTACCTGTGTTTGTCCACTAGAGGCCGCTGTGGAATGTTTTTCTTGTCATATGGACTAGTTTCTTCTCAGAGAACAAAGTCCAGGCAGCTGGTGAGTTCTCCTACAGGAAACTGTTTCCTCTGCCATGTTGCAGTGTTCGTCTATCCCCCGGCCTGCGGCAAAGGGGGCCCTGGCTCCTGTCCCTGGTTTCCATGTTTGAAAATTAGCGCCGAGGCGCACGTGGCCGCGCGCGTGCACGCGCCTCTATATATAGAGGTGGCCGGAAAAAGGGGCGGGGCCTGGGGGATGACGCTCTGTGCGCGCCGCAGCGCTTCTGCGCATGTGCGGGCGTCCCAGCAGGTTTTTAAAAAAGCCACATTATTGCAGTAAGCTGGCTATGAAGTACAGAGACAGAGCTGGCAACATTTAAAGGCATACAGCAAGCGGTTGATACAGGCATCCCCTAGAAAGGCACATTAGTAGACACCAACTGTGATATAGCAGCAATTGTGCTAGACTATTCTCAGTAAAAGTGGTGTATTACGGCTGGAATACCTTAGCTTTAGGCTTAGGAATATGCCGTCCAGTAGCTCCCGAACTGAATCTTCCAGGAAGCGAAGGGGGTCTCATCGGGCTCTGAGGATCTTGGGCATACTCCTGCTGCACCAGTCTCCCCTGAAGTTCAGAGGTAAGTGACCGTAGAGACCCCGCAGGGGTACTTGGTACTGTGGCTGTCCTCAGTCACCTGCTCCTGTGTATGTAACAGAGGAGGTTTTTTCCTCAGCTCTGGGAGGATTAGAGAGAGATTGTCAACATTTATCGCTGCCTCCCTGTCAGGGAAAGCACGCCCGATCTCCGTCTCCTCCTTCAGAGTGCCTGTTAGCAGAGCAACAGTCCCATACAGGGATCGACCTGCCTGAAGGGGATCAGGATGAGGTTGATTCTGTTATAGAGGAATCAACAGTGGGGGAACCTTTTCTCAGCATCTCAAGCTGAAAGATTATGGGTTCAGTCTCTGACTAACATGGTCCGATCAGCATTTAAAAATGCACCTTGCGGAACCATCAACCACTACTGTATCCTCGTTGGGGTCGCTAGAAGCCCCCAGACTGTTTGTTCTTTTCCACTTCACCCTTTACTGAAAGGGCTCATTTACCAGGATTGGGAACGTCCTGAGAAAATATTTATTCCCCCAAGAGATTTCCGGTGGTCTATCCCATGGAGGATAAGTTAATCAAAAAAAAATGGAAGGTCCCTACAGTGGACGCAGCCATCTCTTGTATGTATAAATCACTGACATGTCCAGTGGATAATGTCCAAATGTTCAAGAACCCAATAGATAAAAGATTGGAGTCCTTATGAAAATCTGCTTGGTGATACAACCAGCAGTAGCAGCTATTGGGGTCTGCTAAGCAGTGAAGGATCAGTTGAAACAGGTCTTGAGGGACTTGACAGATCAGCAGGCTTTGCCCTAGCTGATCTACCTAGAGCCTTAGGCTTTGCGGTTGACGCCATAGAGGATTCAGTCCATCAGGCCTCCCGCCTTACGCTGTCTATAGTACATATGCGTAGGCTCCTATGGCTCAGAAACTGGTCTGCTGAAGCTCCCTGTAAAGAATGGCTGGTTAGCGTCCCATTTTATGGTGAACGCTTATTCAGGGAAAACCTGGACAAATATATCCAGAAAATTTCCAGCGGTAAAAATACGCTCTTGCCGGTTAAAAGCAGAGTTAGAGGTCCCTCTTTAAGAGGCCTGCTTCTCCAGTCCCTGGGGCATCGGCTGTGTAACAGTTCCGACGGCCTCCTCGGTCAAATCCCGGGGGTAAAAAACAGGGACAGTAGCAGGGTAATGAGAAACCCTGGGTTAGGGGAGGTACAAAACCTCCCCCAAAGTTAAATTCATGAAGCCCCCACTCAGTCGGGTGGGGGGAGGACTCCAGTTGTTCGCAAGAGACCTGGCGGGACACGATCAAGACAGATAGGTGCTCTCCGCAGTAGGTTTGGGATACAGTTTGGAGTTAAAAGACTCTCCTCCTTCCCATTTTTGAGGTCAAACGTGCCAAGGGATCCCCGGAAGAGAGAGTCCCTCCTGTTGGCACTAGAACAACTATTGCTCCAAGGAGTAATTATGGAGGTTCCCCTGGAAGAATGAGGGTTCGGGTTTTACTCAAACCTCTTTACAGTCCCGAAGCAAACGCGGACGGGAGGCCCATATTAATTCTAAAAGGGCTATACAAATTCCTGTATATCAGGACTTTCCGATGGAGTCGATCCGATCGGTGGCCACTGCCCTACAAGGGGAGGATTGGTTAGCCACGATCGACATCAAAGATGCTTATTTGCACATTCCCATCTTTCCAGCCCACCAAAAATTTCTACGCTTTGCAGTAGAAGGGCGCCATTTTCAGTTCAGAGCCTTACCCTTCGGTTTGGCCACAGCACCACGAGTGTTTACAAAAATTCTGGCCCTTTATTGGCCAATCTAAGAACACAAGGTGTAATGATAATGGCATATCTGGATGACTTGTTGCTGATAGACCACTCAGTGAAAAAACTAGACGTGGTCGTTCACAAGACGATCAAGTATCTGGAATCTCACGGTTGGATTATCAACCGAGACAAGTCAGCCCTAAAAACCAGTCAAAAGTCTGGAATACTTGGGGCTAAGGTTGGATTCAGGCCAGAGAAAAATATTCTTGCCTCGAGGAAAGATGTTGTCTTTGAAAGATTTGATCCACTTAGTGGGTACAAAAAAGACAGCCGTCCATACGCCTGTATATGAGGCTGCTGGGAAAAATGGTGGCATCATTCGAAGCAGTACCCTACGGTCAATTCCATTCAAGGAATTTGCAAGGGGCCATACTGTCAGCCTGGAACAAAAAAGTTCAGGCCCTAGACTTACAATGTCCTTGTCCCCTTCCGTTCGCAAGAGCCTCCGTTGGTGGTTGGTTCCCCAGAATCTGGAAAAAAGGAAATCCTTCAGTCCGATTTCTTGGAAGGTGGTCACTACAGATGCCAGCCTTATAGGCTGGGGAGCAGTACTGGAGCAATAGTCTCTCCAGGGCAGATGGTCGGATGCAGAAAAGGCCCTGCCCATCAATCTCTTAGAGATACGAGCAGCCCGGTATGCCCTAGTAGCATGGACATCCAAACTCCAAGGGTCCCCTGTCAGAATGCAATCAGACAATGCCACAGCAGTGGCATATATCAATCATCAGGGGGGCACCAGGAGTCGTGCAGCCCAGAGGGAAGTAAATTACATCCTGAAATGGGCAGAAAAATATGTCCCAGCCATATCTGCGGTATTCATTCCAGGAGTGGAGAATTGGAAGGCGGACTTTCTAAGTCGCCAGCAATTAGGCCCAGAGGAAGGGTCCCTTCACCCCGAGGTTTTCTGGACAATATGTCAGCGGTGGGGAACATCGGATGTAGATCTTCTAGCATCCAGATTCAACGCAAAGGGGGACAGGTTTGTCTCTCGGACAAGGGATCCCCTAGCTTGCGGCTCGGATGCCCTAGTGTTCCCTTGGGATCAGTTCAAGCTGATATATGCATTCACACCGCCACAATGGTTACCTCGATTACTCCGCAGAATCAGGGTAGAAAAGAAACCGGTGATTCCGGTGGCTCCAGCGTGGCCCCGAAGAGCGTGGTACGCGGAGATTGTAAAATTTCAGTGGGGAGTCCTTGGACTCTCCCACGTCGTCCGGCTTTCGCAAGGACCGATATACCACCCTTCCTTACCAGCCCTAGGTTTGACGGCCTGGCTATTGAAGCCCACATTCTAAAAAAGAGAGGGCTCTCTAATGCTGTGGTATCTACCATGATCAATGCCAGGAAGCCGGTATCCAGGCAGATCTACTATAGAATCTGGAAGGCGTACATCGCGTGGTGTGAGGCCAAGAAATGGCATCCACATAAGTACGTAAATAGGTAGGATTCTGGACTTCCTACAAGTGGGCTGTAGATAGGAAGCTTGCCTTGAGTACTATCAAGGGTCAGATTTCGGCCTTGTCAATATTTTTTCAAAGGCCCTTGGCTTCGCATTCACTAGTCAAAGCCTTTATACAAGGAGTGATGCGTATTAGGCCTCCGGTTAATATTCCCATATGTTCATGGGATCTAAACTTGGTTCTGTCGGTTCTACAGAAACAACCATTTGAACCATTACAGCATATTTCCTTGGTGCTTCTCACCAGGAAATTGATTTTTCTAGTAGCCATTTGTTCGGCTAAAAGAGTATTGGAATTAGCAGCTATGTCCTGTAAGGAGCCATATCTGGTTATCCATAAGGACAGAGTAGTGTTACGTCCTCATCCAGCCTTTCTTCCTAAGGTGGTATCGAGGTTTCATTTGAACCAAGATGTGGTTCTTCCTTCTTTTTTCCCCAAACCTACTTCGGTAGAGGAAAAGTTATTGCATTCTTTGGATGTAGTAAGAGCAGTTAAAGCTTATCTAAAAGCCACTGCTCAGATTCGCAGAACGGATACTTTGTTTATTCTGCCGGAAGGCCCCAGAAAGGGTCAGGCAGCGTCAAAGTCTACTTTAGCCAAGTGGATTCGACAGGTCATTATGCAAGCTTATGGCTTGAGAAGGAGACCGCCTCCGTTCAAAGTTAGAGCGCACTCCACGAGAGCAGTTGGAACTTCATGGGCAGTGCATCACCAGGCCTCCCTGGCTCAAATCTGTAAGGCCGCAACATGGTCTTCGGTACACACGTTTACTAGGTCCTACCAGGTGGACGTTAGAAGTCAGGAGGATGTCGCCTTTGGGCGCAGTGTGTTGCAGGCCGCAAAAGATCCTCATGTCTGATAGCGCTCAGCTTATATATGGTGTATCCCCCCCCTCATTTGGCATTGCTTTAGGACATCCCATTAGTAATGACTATGTCGCTCTGTGTCCCGTGATGTACGAGAAAGAAAATAGGATTTTTATAACAGCTTACCTGTAAAATCCTTTTCTTGGAGTACATCACGGGACACAGAGCTCCCGCCCCTCTTTGGGGACACTTATTGCTTTGCTACAAAACTGAGGTGCTCCCGGATGGGAGGGGCTTATATAGGGGAGGGTACTTCCGGTTTTGGAAGTTGCCAGTGCCAGCACCTGACGGTAACTATATAACCCATTAGTAATGACTATGTCACTCTGTGTCCCGTGATGTACTCCAAGAAAAGGATTTTACAGGTAAGCTGTTATAAAAATCCTATTTTTTGGGACTTGGGTATATTGCTTTGCTACAAAAACTGATGTGCTCCTGGAAGGAGGAGGGGTTATATAGGGAGTGAACTTCCTTTAACCACTTGCCGCCCGCCCTATAGTGGATTGACGGCGGCAAAGTGGTTCTAAAATCCTGACTGGACGTCATATGACGTCCTCAGGATTTTAAGCCGCTGCGCGCCCCCGGGGGCGCGCATCGCGGCGATCGTTGTTGCAGGGTGTCAGTCTGACACCCCACAACTCCGATCTAGGTAAAGAGTCTCCGTCGGAGACTCTTTACCACGTGATCAGCCGTGTCCAATCACGGCTGATCACAGTGTAAACAGGAAAAGCCGGTCATCGGCTTTTCCTCACTCGCGTCTGTCAGAAGTGAGTAGAGGAGAGCCGATCGGCTGCTCCTCTGACGGGGGGGGGGGGTTTGTGCTGATAGATTATCAGCACAGCCCCCCCGAGGATGCCCACTGGACCACCAGGGAAGCCACTAGACCACCAGGGAAGCCCACCATTAATGGTATGCCACCCTAGACCACCAGGGATAATGGATGCCAATCAGTGCCACAATGGATGCCAATCAGTGCCCACAGTGGGCACCACTGATTGGCAGGCATTATTTGGCACTGATTGGCATCCATTAGTACAGTACAGTGCCACCTATCAGTGCCCACCCATGCCACCTATCAGTGCCCATCCATGCCCATCCGTGCCACCTATCAGTGCCCATCCATGCCGCCTATCCGTGCCCATCTGTGCCCACCCGTGCCGCCTATCTGTGCCCACCCGTGCCGCCTATGTTGCCCACCCGTGCCGCCGATCGTTGCCCATCCGTGCCACCTCATCGGTGCCCATCCGTGCCGCCTTATCCGTGCCCGTCAGTGCAGCCCCATCAGTGCCCATCAGTGAAGGAGAAAACTAACTTATTTACAAAGTTTTGTAACTGAAACAAAAAAAAACTTTTAGCAAAAAATAAAAATCCCAGAGGTGATCAAATACCACCAAAAGAAAGCTCTATTTGTGGGGAAAAAATGATAAAAATTTCGTTTGGGTACAGTGTAGCATGACCGCGCAATTGTCTTTCAAAGTGCAACAGCGCAGAAAGCTGAAAATTGGTCTGGGCAGGAAGGTGTATAAGTGCCCAGTATGGAAGTGGTTAACTACTTCCCACCCGGCCACTGTACATATACGGCCGGGTGGGTGCTCTCTCCGTCTGAGTGGACGTTCCGGAACGTCCCTCAGAAGGAGGGGGATCGCGCGTGCGCGCTGCCGGCGGCGCGCGCCTGCCGCGTTCCCAAGGACCCGGTGTGCGTGTCCGGCGGCCGCGATTGCCGCCGGGCACCCGCGATTGCCCGGGAAACGAGCAGGAAAGTGGATCTGTGTGTGTAAACACACAGATCCACGTCCTGTAATTTAACCACTTAAGGACTAGCCACTGTATATATACGTTGGCAGAATGGCTCGTACAGGCACAATCACGTACCTGTACGTCCCCTTTTAACTGCCCAACGTCGGGGTCGTGCGCCTTCCCCGTGAGTCAGACCGCGGGTCCCGCGGACTCGATCGCCGCGGGGATCCCCGCGATCGTCTCATGGAGGCATGGAGCGGGGAGATGTTAGTGTCAACACAACATCTCCCCGCTCCCCTACCGACAATGTCACCGATCTCCGCTCTGTGTAATCAGAGAGGAGATCGGTCACGTGTCACTCGTAGCCACGCCCCCACACAGTAGTAATCACTCCCTTAGGCACACTTAACCCCTTCAGCGCCCCTAGTGGTTAACCCCTTCACTGCCAGTGTCATTTTTACAGTAACCAGTGCATTTTTATTGCACTGATCGCTGTAAAAATGACAATGGTCCCAAAAAGGTGTCAAAAGTGTCCAATGTGTCCGCCATAATGTCGCAGCCATGAAAAAAAATCGCTGATCGCCGTCATTACTAGTAAAAAAAAAAAAAAATTTATAAAAATGCCATAAAACTATCCCCTATTTTGTAAACGCTATAACTTTTGCGCAAACCAATCAATAAACGCCGATTGCGTTTTTTTTTTTTACCAAAAATATGTAGAAGAATACGTATCGGCCTAAACTGAGGAAAAAAAATGTTTTTTTATATATTTTTGGGGGATATTTATTATAGCAAAAAGTAAAAAATATTGCATTTTTTTTCCAAATTGTCGCTCTATTTTTGTTTATAGCGCAAAAAATAAAAAAACGCAGAGGTGATCAAATACCACCAAAAGAAAGCTTTATTTGTCGGGGAAAAAAAGGACATCAATTTTGTTTGGGAGCCACGTCGCACGACCACGCAATTGTCAGTTAAAGCGACACAGTGCCGAATCGCAAAAAGGGGCCTGGTCTTTATGCTGCGTATTGGTCCGGGGCTTAAGTGGTTATAAAGCGGGGTTCCGGGCATATATTTTAATTTTTTTTGCAAGCTAAAATTAATCACATTAAATGGTCCCTAAAACATATTAATAGCTCCCCAATCGTTCCAGAAATCATTGCAAACACTTGTCTTTTATCCTCCAGCTCATGTTGTGGCCGTATCCATCATATGTGTGGGCATGTGAAGCCCAGTTCCTTTTTCTTCCTGGTTTGCAGGGAGAGGTGCATGCTGGGCGATTTTTAGGCACAGTAATGCCCAGAGACTCCTGGGAAATGAGTGTCATCATTTCCCAGGAGGCAATGGGGTCTTAGGAAATCTGCCTAGTAACAGCCAGATAGAAGTGAGTAAAACATTTTTTTTTTTTTTTTACATTAAAGGCAAGCTGTTAATAGAAAGTTCATTTTTAGGGTGGAACTCCGCTTTTAATATCCTTTTTATAGGGTGTCTTATCAGCAAGTCACCCAAGCCCAGCTGCAGAGTGAAAGTACCATGCTCATCTGTGTTCTTCGGTATGTTTTCACAAACATGTTTTCTTGAGATTAGGACATGGCAGCATGGTATTCTCAAACAAATCCATAATCACCATTTTAGCTTCTATATTGTATAACCACACTTAATAATAATGCTGGTTATAAACATTATATTATTATTATTATGTGTTTTGCATATAATGCTGTCTATAAAAGTGTTTTGCACTAAGATGTATGATCCTGTAAAGATCATCTTATTATTCTTATACAAACAAACACGTTTAGGAGGACGCAGTGTATGAGGGTCCTGCTCACTAAAGCCAACACTTGTAGAAGGACGCAGTGTATGAGGGTCCTGCTCACTAAAGCCAACACTTGTAGAAGGACACAGTGTATGAGGGTCCTGCTCACTAAAGCCAACACTTGTAGGAGGACATGACGTATGAGGGTCCTGCTCACTAAAGCCAACACTTGTAGAAGGACACAGTGTATGAGGGTCCTGCTCACTAAAGATAACACTTGTAGGAGGACACTGTATATGAGGGTCCTGCTCACTAAAGCCAACACTTGTAGGAGGACAGTGTATGAGGGTCCTGCTCACTAAAGCCAACACTTGTAGGAGGACACAGTGTATGAGGGTCCTGCTCACTAAAGCCAACACTTGTAGGAGGACATGACGTATGAGGGTCCTGCTCACTAAAGCCAACACTTGTAGAAGGACACAGTGTATGAGGGTCCTGCTCACTAAAGATAACACTTGTAGGAGGACACTGTATATGAGGGTCCTGCTCACTAAAGCCAACACTTGTAGGAGGACACTGTGTATGAGGGTCCTGCTCACTAAAGCTAACACTTGTAGAAGGACGCAGTGTATGAGGGTCCTGCTCACTAAAGCCAACACTTGTAGGAGGACAGTGTATGAGGGTCCTGCTCACTAAAGCTAACACTTGTAGGAGGACATGACGTATGAGGGTCCTGCTCACTAAAGCCAACACTTGTAGAAGGACACAGTGTATGAGGGTCCTGCTCACTAAAGCCAACACTTGTAGAAGGACACAGTGTATGAGGGTCCTGCTCACTAAAGCCAACACTTGTAGGAGGACACAGTGTATGAGGGTCCTGCTCACTAAAGCCAACACTTGTAGGAGGACACAGTGTATGAGGGTCCTGCTCACTAAAGCCAACACTTGTAGGAGGACACAGTGTATGAGGGTCCTGCTCACTAAAGCCAACACTTGTAGGAGGACACAGTGTATGAGGGTCCTGCTCACTAAAGCCAACACTTGTAGGAGGACACAGTGTATGAGGGTCCTGCTCACTAAAGCCAACACTTGTAGGAGGACACAGTGTATGCGGGTCCTGCTCACTAAAGCCAACACTTGTAGGAGGACACAGTGTATGAGGGTCCTGCTCACTAAAGCCAACACTTGTAGGAAGACACAGTGTATGAGGGTCCTGCTCACTAAAGCCAACACTTGTAGAAGGACACAGTGTATGAGGGTCCTGCTCACTAAAGCCAACACTTGTAGGAGGACACAGTGTATGAGGGTCCTGCTCACTAAAGCCAACACTTGTAGGAGGACATGATGTATGAGGGTCCTGCTCACTAAAGCCAACACTTGTAGAAGGACGCAGTGTATGAGGGTCCTGCTCACTAAAGCCAACACTTGTAGGAGGACACAGTGTATGAGGGTCCTGCTCACTAAAGCCAACACTTGTAGGAGGACGCAGTGTATGAGGGTCCTGCTCACTAAATCTTACATGACATGGAGGGGGGCCCTGAAACTGGGTAAACAGAGTTATATGCTCTGAAATGTGTCGTCACCCCCACTATAAAATGAAACTGAGATACAACTGGGCAAATTAAATCTTTTTTTGCAGTTAGTTGTTCCTTTGTATACATTATCAGTTTACTTGGCTTTTACTCTGTAGTCATTCTTTAGAAATTTCCACACCGGTGGTATTGGATGTGGACAGAGGGTCCCCCAAGAGCTCACCTCTCTGATCACACCTAATAAACGTCCCCTGATGTTGTACACATCGGAGAATTGGACGCCTGCTGAGGTTCAGGGTGAGAGATCCGTCGGAATAAATTCCATCAATTTGTATCGCTAATTAATAAGCGAGTGATGCCGCTCTGCCGCCTCTCCAGGGCTCGACGTTTGTTTTCCATAATTTAATTGTTTTTTGCAAACAGTGCTGAAAATTGCTTCACGATGAATTAAAAGCCGAGGACAGAAGCCTTGTGCTCATTAAAATACAAATAACCGTGCATTGATTGTGTGCGTGTAACCCCACCGGGGAGTACCGGGGGCTCTGAATAGCTTTTGTTAAGTTTTGTATTGTGTGCGTGTTTTTTTTTTTTTCCTGTTGAACCTGTGAGATTTGTGATAGCTCGAAAGTTCAAACTAACACTGTAAACTGTTAATAGTCAGGTCACACAGAGACCTCCGATCTCGCACTCTCTTCACATCGATTGTTCATTAAAGTAGATATAATCCACAGCTTGCTAAAATCCTCATATAAACTCTACCAGGTTAATACCATTTTACATTTCTTTAAATCTGAAGCTGTCATTGCAGAAATCCCTGTTGATCCTGCCATGAAGGTCCTTGTTTAGGCACTTCCTATTATAAGGTGCCTTTCAGTTTTACTGCTTCATTGCCACCCTCGTCGCATGGACTCCTAAAGGAGCATACAAGTGGCCATTTTGCCGTTTTTTTTTTTTTTTAAAGCCATGGTCCACTGTTGTCATTATTGGGGTAACCTGCCCTGAGAAATACCGAATAGCCATTGCTGGAGTGCATGTAGACTGTAAGTGGCTGCAAAGAGGCTGCAGGGGATCATCAGCACTGAGATGTAACAATGGATGAAAAAAGTTTTTTTTTTTTTTTTTAAAGAATGGCTGTTTATGGTACACTTTAGCAAACTAATTGTCACTCCGTTAAGGTTTGTACCTACTTTAAAGGTGAATACCAGCCAAATTCCATGTATGGTACTGGCTGTAATTGACCTAGTAAATCTGTCCAGTGCCTGGTTCAGTTCATATCAAGCATATGATGATGGCCGGGCAACCTTGGAGCCTTCCACAGAGGGGGCCGGGCAACCTTGGAGCCTTCCACAGAGGGGGCCGGGCAACCTTGGAGCCTTCCACAGAGGGGGCCGGGCAACCTTGGAGCCTTCCACAGAGGGGGCCGGGCAACCTTGGAGCCTTCCACAGAGGGGGCCGGGCAACCTTGGAGCCTTCCACAGAGGGGGCCGGGCAACCTTGGAGCCTTCCACAGAGGGGGCCGGGCAACCTTGGAGCCTTCCACAGAGGGGCCGGGCAACCTTGGAGCCTTCCACAGCGACACCCACCACCCCATTGTGGGGTGCTCTGGAGAAGACCAGGCAGATTCTTAGACCCTATACCTCGGTCCTTCTAAGGACTCTTACACTTGGCTGATTTTAGCTTTGTTTCTCATCAGTGGCTTACACCATTGCCTGTCCCTGCTGCTATAACCAAATGAATGTAAACCAGTCTCCACCCCAGTGGGGATAAACTCTCGTCCATGACAAGGAGATACAATTTCTGGGGCATTCTGTCTAAAAAGTGAAGCGTACTGTACATCTGTCATTTCACTTTCTCCTATCAGCATGGTTTTTATGTTGCAATACCAATCCCATACTCCCTGCACCGTATTGTGGTAGTGTGGTACCCCACCAGTGTATGTACCCAGAATTCTCAGCCGGACGGGCTGAGGGGCTCCAGGGAGCTTGTAACATGCAGAGGAAACTTGACGTTTCAGTTTCCTCATTAGTTACTAAAGTTCACTTTGGCACCTGGAGCCCAGGGATTTCTTAGAGATCCGGGTGGGATGAAATCCCCAGTCCTGGGTCCAGGTTTTGAGACTCACCGGCACACTGATTGTTTAGGTGTGTGTGGGTCTGATAGTAGAGTCAGGACCAGGGTTCTGGGCTCCACCCTCCTGAGGAGTCCAGGCTTGCAAGGGAGAACCCAGAGAGTGCAGGTGTACAATGGAGTAGCTAGAGAGTGCAGGTTGAACAGTGAAAGCCAGAGAGTGCTTGTGTGCACAGTGAAAGTCAAAGACCCAAGTCTGAGGGACAGAGCAGTGAGGGGCTGCTAACTATCCGGACGGTGTTGGCAAGGGGAATAGTCTGTAGGAGAGAGAAGAGAGCCTGAAGTGGAAGGCCTGAGCAGCACTGCTGTATGTATAAGCCAGGAGGCTGGATTTATCATATTTTACGGACGGTTAAAACCCCCCTGCGAGGGAAAACCTCTGATTTTTGTTTTTTGAACTTTCCGTAATAAAAGTGGGCCAACAAGCCCTGAAATTGAATTTCTGGCGTGGATTGGATTGTGCTACACTTGAGCTAAACACCCCAATATCACAGTGTGAAAAATGTGTGCCTTCCCCAGCCATCTGATCTTGGCCATATTTGACTGGAAAAGTTTGGATGGGAGGTGTTGTGCCAGGGATTACTCTGATGTATCTCGTTTAGAAAAGAAGGGCAATAGCTCTAGCTTCATTTTTCTCAATCACTCAGAATCCAGGTAGATGTATAAAAGCATCATACCAAAGCATCTAGAGCAGGCTTTTTACCCCAGAGGGACGCCCACATTTTTTGGTTTCAGAGTACACTTGCAAAAACCAAATCATTAGTGGTTATTTGGAAAAATGCCTCTCACATTGGTGGTGAGAGCGAAGAATGCTCCTTACATTGATGATCAGTGGGAAGAATGTTCTTACATTGAGGGGGTTAGCGGGAAGAATGTCCCTTACATTGATGGTCAGTGGGAAGAATGCTCCTTTTTATATTGGGGGGCAGTGGGAAAGGGGACACCTCTTGCATTGGGGGGCAGTGGGAAAGAATGTCACTTACATGGGTTGGCTTTAAAAAAAAATGCCCCTTACATTGGTGCTTAGTGGGAAGAATGCTCCTTACATTGGCGGTCTTTGGAAAGAATGCCCTCCTTTTTAGTAGTGTCCAAAGGCTACCCTTAAGGATAGCTTAACCACTTGCCGACCGCCTCCTGTACATTTACGTCAGCAGAATGGCATGGACAGGCACATCAACGTACCTGTACGTCCCCTTTAAGTGCCTGTCCGTGTGGTCGCGCGCTGCCGCCGGCGCGCTCGCGACCCTGCTGCCATCCCTGTGAGTCGGACCGCGGGTCCCGCGATCGTCTCACGGAGGTATAGAGCGGGGAGATGCTTGTGTAATCAAACCTCTCCCCGCTCTGCCTAGTGACAATGACACGGATCTTGACTCCGTGTACTCGGAGCGGAGATCGGTGTCATGTGACACAGAGCCCATCCCCCCTACAGTTAGAAACACAATGCAGGGCACACTTAACCCCTACAGCGCCACCTAGTGGTTAACCCCTTCACTGCCAGTGTCATTTTCACAGTAATCAGTGAATTTTTATAGCACTGATTTCTGTAAAAATGTCAATGGTCTCAAAAATGTGTCAAAAATTTCTGATTTGTCCGCCATAATGTCGCAGTCATGAAAAAAATCACTGATTTATAAAAATGCCATAAAACTATCCCCTATTTTGTAAACGCTATTACTTTTGCGCAAACCAATCAATAAACGCCGATTGCGATTTTTTATTTTATTTTTTTTTTACCAAAAAATATGTAGAAGAATACGTATCGGCCTAAACTGAGGAAAAAAAATAAAAATGTATATATTTTTTCAGGATAATTATTATAGCAAAAAGTAAAAAAATATTGCATTTTTTTTCAAAATTGTCGCTCTATTTTTGTTTAGCGCAAAAAAAAACAGCAGAGGTGATCAAATACCACCAACAGAAAGCTCTATTTGAGAAAAAAAGGATGTCAATTTTGTTTGGGAGCCACGTCACACGACCGCGCAATTGTCAGTTAAAGCGACGCAGTGCCGAATCGCAAAAAGGGGCCTGGTCTTTAACCAGCCAAAATGGTCCGGGGCTGAAGTGGTTAAAGGTTCATAGTTGCTTAGCTTATTCAAGTTGAAAAAAGACACAAGTCCATCTAGTTCAACCAATAAACAAAATAGAATAAAATGCATTGTGGCTGGTCGACCCGCATTAGATCCTTCTGGCAGAAAGTCTTCCGCACCATTAGCTCCTTGACAAATGAAACGGTGACCCCTAACCCCAGCATAGCACTACTAAATCACTATATCCCTGATCTAACTAAGCACTCCCAGGCACCATCTTTTTTCATTTTATTAGGAGCTAAAGTAACAATAGCCAAGGCCTGGAAGAAAACCACTCTTTCCTTCCAAGGGTTCAGTAGAAAAGTGTCTTGGATAAAGGCACAAGAACAAATAGTAGCGAAATTTAATGACAAAATTGAGAGATTTAATGCCACTTGGGAACCTTGGGCCACATCTTGCATTATACCTCCTTCCTGGAATACCGCCTAGAACCACGAATGCTCCTATCCCTCTGTGAACCTATCTCCTCACACCTCTCTTCTCCTTTCAGGGACAACCTGGTCCCTTCTACCCTTCACATTAGGCAAGACATAACACCACCCCTGAAGGGGGTTTAGTATTTGTTATTGGTCGGACTGTAATGTTGCGTACACACAACCGTTTTTCATGACAAGAAAAATGCCATTTTTTTATTTGGTCATTAAAAACGATGGTGTGTGGGCTCCAGAGCATTTTTCACGACGTGAAAAATGGGTATTCAAAATTTGGAACATGCTTTAAAATTTTCTCGTTGTTTTTCACGTCGTCGTTTTTCTCGTCATGAAAAACGGCCGTGTGTAGGCTTTAACGACGTGAAAAACACGCGCATGCTCAGAAGCAAGTGATGAGACGGGAGCGCTCGTTCTGGTAAAACTAGCATTCGTAATGGAGATATCACATTCGTCACGCTGTAACGGACTGAAAAGCACGAGGCTGAAAAGCGCGAGTCGTCTCTCAACAAACTTTACTAACACGAGGATCAGCAAAAGCAGCCCAAAGGGTGGCGCCATCCGAATGGAACTTCCCCTTTATAGTGCCGTCGTACGTGTTGTACGTCACCGCGCTTTGCTCGAGCTTTTTTTTTCATGATCGTGTGTAGGCAAGACAGGCTTGAGAAGAATCACGTCGAGAAAAACGTTGTTTTTTTCAATGACATTAAAAACGGTCGTGTGTACGCGGCATCAGGTTTTGGTCTCTTTTAATATTGCACAGTTGACAATCTAGCACACTTGCAATGATCATCGTTCTGGTAGGCTCAGTTTTTATAGCCTTTGCCAGAGGGCCAATGGCGAGCACAAGGGAGGGGTTTATCCCAGGGGGGCACCGCGTATATCCACATAGAGTTCCCAATGGGGTGGTGTGTGTGGAGCCTCTCGGGTGGACCGGTGGTCACCCTCAGGTAGATTTCTATATTTCACCCTGTCAGCTATCCTGTTGTAGTGAGACGGGCTTTGGAGCTAGCCCCTTTAGGAGAGACGGAAGACCCCTGAAATTTCGCCCCATCTTGGGGCTCCCGGACACTCCTGACCTTGAAGCCTCGTTCTTTTGAATGGCACGAACGCGGTGACATCATCGACTACAATGAGCGTGCGCTCGTCACATTCGATGCCGTCGCCGCCATCTTGCCACACCCTGCCTATGCCTAGGAAGCTACCGCGCGACAAGAAAACTGCTTGCAGAGCTTTCTTGCCGAGAAAACCGGCTGTGTGTACGAGGTTTTTCAGGTTTGTCTTCAGGAAAACTGACCAGAATCTCGACGAGAAAAAAAGACCTGCTTTCTTTTTTCTTGTCAGGATTCTCGTCGGCCTGTTTCCCGACGAGAAACCCGAGTGTGTGTACACTTACCTGTCGCCGTGGAAACTAGGGCCGAAACAACTAATCGATTAATCGACAACTAAACGATTATGAAATTAATCGATTACTATTTTCATAATCGATTAATCGGCCAGTAACATAATGGGGTAAAAAAAAACTAAAATGAGCCCTTTACAGTACAAAAACAGCAAATCGCTACTGTAAATATTACTTTCACTGTCCCATAGTAAAAAATGAACCCCTTACAGCGATTTGCTCTTTTTGTACTAATTTTAGTTTTTTTTAACACCATTATGTTACTAAACATCTCAGGCCTGGGTCACACCTCTGTGGTTTTTTTTTGGTGCTTTTTGCAGAAACACACTACAGGTCATTTACACGGTTTCCTATGGGACACGTTCACATCCATGATTTTTTCAGCTGCTGCGTATTTGGAAAGGGCAAGTACTTTTTTTAACGTAAAACGGTGCTTTTTTGGTTCAATATACTTCAATAGAGAAGCTGCAGAAAACCATGTAATTATGTGTTTTTGCGGCAATTTGTGTTTTTTAGTCTGCCCAACAACAAATTGGCCAATTTTTTTTTTTTAAAAATGCAGCAAAATTACCCTTTTTTAGTTTTTATTAACGGTTATTAACCGATTAATCGAAACAATAATCGGCCAACTAATCGATTATGAAAATAATCGTTAGTTGCAGCCCTAGTGGAAACCCGCGCATGCTCGAAATGACTTAGACACATGCGCGGTAGCTTCCTAGGCATAGGTAGGGTGTAGCAAGATGGCGGCGACGCATCGAATGTGACGAGCGCACGCTCGTCGTAGTCGATGACGTCACCGCGTTTGTGCCATTCAAAAGAACGGCGGTTCTTTTGAAAGGTACGTGTGTACACTCGGCCGGGACAAGATTCTTGTCAAGAATCTCGTCAGGAAAAACAATGGGTTTTTTCCTGACGAGATTCTTGGCCGTGTGTACGAGGCTTAAGTCTTGAGTTAACCAATTACTATTCTATGTTCTTATGTTGCTCATGTGCCTTTCTTATTATATCTGCATTATTGGTGATATACTGGAACTTTTAGCTACTTGACAAATCATACACTGTTATGCACTATTATCACTGTTATGTATGAAACTTTGATTTTTCAATAAAACTATTTTAAACTTAAAAAATAAATAAAAAATATGCATTGTGGCATTGAGCCCAAAACTCTTCAGAACCATCAAATAAGAAGTCAATCGGCCACAAATCATGGAACCCCTGGCAACCTTTTGGAGGAACCCTGTGGTTCCAAGTAACTGTGGTTGAGAATGGTTGGCCGATCTAGAGCCCTAAAGTATCTACTCCAAAACAAACCAACGCGTTTCTATGGCTGCGCCCCCTTCTTCAGGACGTAGAATGCTGTGTAAACTGGGAGACTAGGTTTCTCGGATATCTGCAAGTTACTGCTGGACAGATTTCTGTAGCTTGAAATGAACACCCTCTAAGTAAACCACCCCCCTGCCGTATGGTGGCCTATGGCTGGGATGCATTGGGAGTGCTTAGACAGATATAGGGGCTTGTGTACTCCTTGCCAGTACTGTATACGTAGGCCTAATTGTGCCTGGGAGATCTAAATGCATGCATGGTCAATGAAGACTTCTAGCTAGGCTGGATGTGAAAAGATGATGTATCTGTAAGCGTTTTTTCCTTTTTTGTTGAATAAAGTATTTTTATTGCTAATAACAAGGTCATAAATGTTTCTTTTGAAAAGGCGCGGTGAAAGCATATGTTCCTGAAAGGCTTATAATACCGCTCCTGCCATGAATGCTTCGCATCGACAGCTGTTACATGGAAGGCATAGAATATATTTATATAGGACACGCTGTGTTCATAACATCTAAACGTGATTTGAAAGAAAAATAAAAACAAATGTACATCGCAATGTTAGCTTAGGTTTCATTTATAACCGAGGAGAATTTCAAAAACACTGAAGACCTAAACTGTCCCCTAAAGTAGATGGTAACCAGAACTGGATGAGCTTTAGTTTGCTAAAACATGGTTTATCCTAAAAATTCTAAATACTTGTTTCCACCTTTTTTTTTTTTTTCATCTATTATGTCTCAGTGCTGCTGATCTCCTTCTACATCCTTTTTGCAGCCACTTCCAGTCTACGTTTCCCCCCCCCATGCTGTATGGCTATTCCTAGGGAGGGTTTCCTGATGGTAACAGTGGAAACGCTCACTTCCTCCATTGGAAGCCCATTTGTCAGGGTGACAATGCAGGGGCGCGATTGAGAAACACTGGCACCTCATAACGGGACCTTCCCCTGACATAGACCATCATCACCAGGGATTATTTCAAAGCTGATGTTCAGTCTGCTTATATTTTTCCTTCATCCACTTATTTTAGACTATGACGTCATCACTTGGTCTCTGTGTTTCTTAAAGCAATGCAGGTAGAGCGTGGCTGGTGGGAGGGGCCAGTAGGGTGCTGTACATACAGTGTCTTGAAAAAGTATTCATACCCCTTGAAATGTTCCGCATTTTGTCAGGTTACCACCAAAAACGTAAATGTATTTTATTGGGATCTTATGTGATAGACCAACACAAAGTGGCACATAATTGTGAAGTGGAAGGAAAATGATAAATGGTTTTCAATATTCTTTTACAAATATGTGAAAAGTGTGGGGGGCATTTGTATGGCGCCCCCCCGGAGTCAATATTTTGTAGAGCCGCCTTTCACTGCAATTACAGCTGCAAGTCTTTTTGGGGATGTCTCTACCAGCTTTGCTCATCTAGAGAGTGACATTTTTGCCCATTCTTCTTTGCAAAATATCTCAAGCTCTGTCAGATTGGATGGAGAGGGTCTGTGAACAGCAATTTTCATGTCTTGCCACAGATTCTCAATGGGATTTAGGTCTGGACTTTGACTGGGCCATTCTAACACATAAATATGCTTTGATCCAAACCATTCCATTGTAGCTCTCGCTGTATGTTTAGGGTCGTTGTCCTGCTGGAAGGTGAACCTCCACCCCAGTCTCAAGTCTTTTGCAGATTCTAACAGGTTTTCTTCTAAGATTGTCCTGTATTTGTCTCCATCCATCTTCCCATCAACTCTGACCAGCTTCCCTGTCCCTGCTGAAGAAAAGCATCCCCACAACTTGATGCTTCCGCCACCATGTTTCACAGTGGAGGGGGTGTGTTTAGGGTGATGTGCAGTGTTAGTTTTATGCCACACATAGCGTTTTGATTTTAGGCCAAAAAGTTAAATGTTGCTCTCATCTGACCAGAGCACCTTCTTCCACAGGTTTGCTGTGTCCCCCACATGGCTTCTCACAAACTGAAAACGGGACTTCTTATGGCTTTGTTTCACCAATGGCTTTCTTCCTCTCACTCTTCCATAAAGGGCAGATTTGTGGAGAAGCACGACTAATAGTTGTCCTGTAGACAGATTCTCCCACCTGAGCTGTGGATCTCTGCAGCTCCTCCAGAGTTACCATGGGGCCTCCTGGCTGCTTCTCTGATGAATGCTCTCCTTGCCCGGCCGGTCAGTTTAGGTGGACGGCCATGTTCTGGTAGCTTTGCAGTTGTCATACTCTTTCCATTTTTGGATGTTGGATTGAACAGAGCTCTGTGAGATGTTCAAAGCTTGGGATATTTTTTGTTAACCTAACCCTGCTTTATACTTCTCCACAACTTTATCCCTGACCTGTCTGGTGTGTTCCTTAAACTTTATGATGCTGTTTGTTCACTAAGGTTCTCTAACAAACCTATGATGGCTTCACAGAACAGCTGTATTTATACTGAGATTAAATTACACAAAGGTGGACTGTAATCACTAATTAGGTGACTTCTGAAGGCAATTGGTTGCACTAGATTTTAGTTAGGAGTATCAGAGTAAAGGGGGCTGAATACAAATGTACCCCACACTTTTCACATTTTTATTTGAAAAAAAAAATACAAACCATTTATCATTTTCCTTCCACTTCACAATTATGTGCCACTTTGTGTTGGTCTATCACATAAAATCCCAATAAAATACTTTTACGTTTTTGGTTGTAACATGAGAAAATGTGGAAAATTTCTACTTTTTGCTATAATATCCCCAAAAAATATATAAAAATTTATTTTTATTTTTTTCCACAGTTTAGTCCGATACGTATTCTTCTATTTGGTAAAAAAAAAAATCACAATAAGCGTTTGATTGGTTTGCGCAAAAGTTATAGTGTCTTCAAAATAGGGGACTGTTTTATGGCATTTTTATTAATATTTTTTTTGTTTTTTTCTAGTAATGGCGGCGATCAGCAATTTTTATCGTCACTGCGACATTATGGCGGACACATCGGACACATTTGACACCATTTTTGGGACCATTGTCATGTTTACAGCGATCAGTGCTATAAAAATGCACTGATTACTGTAAAAAATGACACTGGCAGCGAAGGTGTTAACCACTAGGTGGCGCTGCAGGGGTTAAGTGTTTCCTAGGAAGTGATTCTTACTGTTAGGGGGCGTGGCTACACGTGACACGTCACTGATGACCGTTCCCGATCACGGGGAACGGTCATCAGTGACAGTGTCACTAGGCAGAATAGGGGAATGCATTGTTTTACAAAGGCATGTCCCTGTTCTGCTCTTGCCGACCACAATCGCGGGCCGCTCCGGGAACATCAAGTTCCCGGGACCCGCGGCTGCACTTGCGAGGCACGCGCCGTGCGCGGCAAATTTAAAGGGACGTACCTGTACGCCCATCTGCCTGCCCGTGCCATTCTGCTGACGTACATCGTTGTGCGGCAGTCGGTAAGTGGTTAAAATATCAAAACTAGGTTCTGCTGTGCTATTTACCTTCAGTACTGAGATTTCCCCCTGTAGTCATTTTGTCTGCCACTAGATGTCCTCAGTCTGATGGGATCATCATTTACTCACTATCAGCACATGTACTGGTTGGCTTCTTGTACAGCTTCTTCCTCTCACTCTCCAGCTCTGCTGTACAGGGACTGCAAGAAGCTGATGCCAGATTCAGTTGCTTGCTGTGCTATTCACCTTCAGTACTGAGATTTCCCCCAAGGAAACTGTTAAAATACACAGGAGGGCGCAAACGTCTGGTGCATTACCATGGCCACTGTTTGACCCCCAGAAGATTTACCCCCCTTCATGACCAGGCCATTTTTTGTGATACGGCACTGCGTTTCTTAAGCTGACAATTGCGCGGTCGTGCGATGCCGTACCCAAATACATTTTTTTCCTATAAATAGAGCTTTCTTTTGGTGGTATTTGATCACCTCTGCAGTTTTAAATTTTTTGCGCTATAAACAAAAAAGACAATGTTGAAAAAAAAAAAAAAAAATTTGCTTCCTGCTATAAAAGATATCCAATTAAAAAATGTAAAAAATCTACTTTCGTCATCGATTTAGGCCATATGTATTCTGCTACATATTTTTGGTAAAAAAATAAATAAATCCCAATACCTGTATATTAATTGGTTTGCGCAAAAGTTATTGCGTTTTATAAACTATGGGATATTTTTATGTATTTTTATTTTTTTACTAGTAATGGCGGCGATCAGCAGTGGACAAATTGGACACTGACGCTTTGTGACATTTTTTGGAGGTTGGTGACTCTAATACAGTGATCGGTGCTAAAAAATATGCACTGTCACTGTACTAATGACACTGGCTTGAAAGAGGCAATTAGGGGCAATTCAAGAGTTAACTGTGTACCTAGCCTGTTCTTACTCACTGTGGGGGAGGTGCTTTGACTAGGGGAAGGCAAATCGAGTCTGCGATACCCGCTGCTGTGATCACACACACAGCGGGAGCAGGTCGCCGGTGGCGTGTGCCTCAGACTCGAAGTGTCAGATCACGTACTAGGTACTGGCGCAGAGCGGCCGCCCTGCCGCAGTATATCTACGGTGAGTGGTCGTGAAGGGGTTAAAGACAAAACACATACTCCCAAACCTAAAATAGAACTGGCATTTCAAATCACAGCTCCAGCTTTGAGGCCGTGTGATCTGGCCATATGTGCCAAGGTTGCTAGGCTAACGTGTTTCGGGGGACATGCCCCCTTCTTCAGCTTTAATCTCTGAAACACGTTAGCCTACCAACATTGGCATATATGGCCAGATACCCTTGCCTCATGGCTGGAGTCGTGATTTGAAATGCCAGTTGTATGTTATGTTTTGAGTATGTTTTTTGTCTGTGAATTCAACAAAAACAGTGGTGGTGGTAATGCACTAGGATTTTGCACCCTTCTGTGTGTTTTTACAGTTTCCTTGGAATTTTCCCTGTCTGAGGAGGACTGTATTGGACGAATCATTACGAGCGGAGACACCTTTTGGCTGTATTACAGTCTGAGTGTTAGATTGTTTGAGCTTTTCTGAGATTTCCCCCCTGTAGTACTTGGGAACATCCTTTACCCCACTTTCTCTGACCCCAGGTCATCCTCGACCCACCCACAGCCTGTGATTGGACAGTGAAAGGAGAAGCAGCACAGTGATGAGCTTCATCTCTGTCACTCAGCTCTCTCCTACTATCAGCACATGAACTGAATCCTTGTACTGCATCTTCCTCTCACACTCCAGCTCTGCTGTACAGGGACTGCAAGAGGTTGATACCAGGTCACATTCAGTCACTTGCTGCGCTATTCACATTCAGGACTGTGATTTCCCCTGTAGTACCTTTTTCAGCCACTAGATGTCCTTAGTCTGATGGGAACATCCTTTAACCCACTTCCTATGACCCCAGGTCATCCTGGACCCACCCACAGCCTGTGATTGGACAGTGAAAGGAGAAGCAGCTCGTGATGAGCTCATCTGTCAATCTGCTCTCTCCTCCTATCAGCACAAGAACTAATTAACTCCTTGTACTGCTTCTTCCTGTCACACTCAAGCCCTGCTTTACAGGGGGCTGCAAAAGGCTGATACCAAGTCACATTTAAATACTTTCTCTGCTTTCATTAAAATACTACTTTTAATGACGTGTTAATGATTACAGAGCTGAATTTTTTATTTTTTTGTCTTTATATCTGCCCGGAGTGCTTATCCAAGCCAGATATAGCGGCACTGACCCTTTACTGTTCTCCAGGGATGACTTCCCCGGAATCTCTGATTATTTTATTCAGTCCTTCCTGGTAATTCTACGAGAATATCTGATTGACACATCGTGATTATGGCACTGCCCGATTCAGCGGCTGATTATAGGCGCCGCGCGCGATCCCCTGCCTTGTGGCGCGCAAGTTCCCGGAGGGGGAAGGAAAGCTCAGCATTGCAGATTATGTATTTCATGACAAACTACGGGAACAGTCTCCTTCTCAACTTTATAATTAGCGGAGAGATCTTGGTAATTGTGCAGGCAGATGGCTTCTTAGTCGGGTGATAGCACCGTGTTATTAGCGGGCCCCGGCATTCTGTTGTCATGGAGAAAATGAGCCAGTTTGAGGATTCAGATTACAGTGCGTGATGAAGTACAGGAGGAAGATTATCTACAAGGGTTAATTAGAAGACATGGAAATTTTATCATTTAGCAGATGCAACTGGGCGAAAAAAAAAAAAAAAACGTTTAACGCCGGTCCCTCGTTAACTGTAACAAGCGAGTGCCGAGCCGTTTTTCCAGCTGGCGGGCCCGTGGATTGACATTACTATGCCGGCAAAAGTCAACGTGGATCTCCGTTCTCGTTTTTATGACAGCCAATCAAACCAGCTCAGTTAAAGGGAAACTATAAAAATCAGGGAAAGCCACAGCAGCGTCACAGTGGATTTGTGGTTATTTTGTTACATTGTCTATGAGGAGCAGTGCTAAGAATTACATTTTGAAATTTTTAATTAAGTATATATTTTTTATATAATTCAAATCAAAAGTTTGAATATTTTTTTTTTTTTTAGCCAGGTAAATTGGAAGTGTAGTATATTAAAGCTTTAAAGGGTCAGTTCACCTTTTTATGAAAAGGGAACAAACTGGTGGTGTGGGGGACTATCCTGCTGAGCTGCTAGTGTATAGGGCTATCCTGCGGGACTATAATGCGGAGCTTGGTGGTGGTCAGCAGGACACTCCTGCGGAGCTTGGTGGTGGGCGAGACTATCCTGCGGAGCTTGCTGGTGAGCGGGACGATCCTGCGGAGCTTGCTGGTGAGCGAGACTATCCTGCAGAGCTTGCTGGTGAGCTGGACGATCCTGCGGAGCTTGGTGGTGGTTGGGACGATCCTGCGGAGCTTGGTGGTGGGCGGGACGATCCTGCGGAGCTTGGTGGTGGGCGGGACGATCCTGCGGAGCTTGGTGGTGGGCGGGACGATCCTGCGGAGCTTGGTGGTGGGCGGGACGATCCTGCGGAGCTTGGTGGTGGTTGGGACGATCCTGCGGAGCTTGGTGGTGGTTGGGACAATCCTGCGGAGCTTGGTGATGGGGGGGACGATCCTGCGGAGGTTGGCGGGACGATCCTGCGGAGCTTGGTGGTTGGCGGGACGATCCTGCGGAGCTTGGTGTTTGGCGGGACGATCCTGCGGAGCTTGGTGTTTGGCGGGACGATCCTGCGGAGCTTGGTGGGATGGAACTAAACTGCAGAGCTTGGTGGGGTGCGACTAGCAGGGCTGGTAGTTGAGGTTGGACCATCCCGCGGAGCTGGTGATTTCTGCGAATATCCGATGGAGCTGGGGATTTTGCACTCACCCCAGGGTAAGGTCTAGGCCATGATTGAAAAG
The DNA here is from genome assembly GCA_029206835.1 of Rana muscosa. NCBI lineage: Eukaryota > Metazoa > Chordata > Amphibia > Anura > Ranidae > Rana > Rana muscosa. The sequence continues at coordinate 1,253,436,724 of CM055116.1, forward strand.
CAACTTCTGAGTTCCCTTGGGCTTTATACAAATAAAGTGCTTTACTTTTTGGCTGTTACCAGCTGTGGTACCTGGGAGCATGGAATACATCCATGCAGAATCAGCCATGCCCTTGTACTCAAAGTATGTCTTCTGTCTTTCGGGTTGAATTAAGTCCTAGTGTTTGAAAATAAATTCTTGCAGTACCAGCAGTGCTTTTTTTTTCTATTTTAAACCCAAGCTGGGGACTTTTTCAAAAATGTCAATTGCCCAGAATCTGACTTTGATGATAAACAATTTTTTGAAGCCAGTAGATGGCACTTTGACCTTCTTGTCACATCACTTTTATGGTTACTGGAAGCAGGCACATGAGTGACTTTTTGCTCTGGGAATCCTTTGTCATGTATTAAAATTTTGAAGTTTGAAAAACGTCATTGTAAAAACTTTCAAACTTTTCAAGATGTCTAAATTAAAGCTGACCTAAAACTATTAGGCCTGATGCACACTGGGAGTTTAGCCCTGGCCCATGAGATCTCTGCATTTAGGTGCAGGCAGAAGGCACAGATGCACCATTCAGTCCCACTGCCGGTGTCCTGCTGAAAAAGATCCCCCGGCGGATAATGACCCCCCTGTACTGCGCAGGCGCAGCGCTTGCGCAGAACGAACCACAACGGAGCCTCCGAAAATAGCCGAAGATGAATAACTGTCAGTCAGCTGTTACAGGGCACCTGCGCAATGATCACGATGCAGCGGCATGCTCCCGATGCTCGTGCAGAGCAAGGGGCGGGTGTATTAATGTTATTTCGTGCAAGGGGGCGCATCTGCAAGGGGCGGGTTTATTACTGTTATATCGTGTACGGGCGGATGGCTCTGCAAGGGGCGGGTGTATTACTGTTAGATCATGCAAGGGGTGGATGGCTACAGAAGAGGGCAAATTTTAAAATGATGGACAAGGGGGTCGAAATCCGCCGGGCGGAACTTTCTCGGCAGAACACCGGCAACCTGTTAAACTCTACGAGAAGCTGAAAGCTGCCATGGCTAGATGTTGCACCAATTGGTACTAATGTTTAGGGCTGTACTTGTCCAGGGATGAATGCCCATAACTCAAGCATTCTGAATTCTGGCTACATGTAGAGACCCTGTTGAGACTCTTTTGCTTGTAAGGTGATCCATAGTTGGCCCTATATTTAAAAAGGATGCAGTCATTCTCAAGGTTTGCTCAGTTTTTTTGGTCCTTTGTTAATGCAGGGATTGTGTGGTGTTCGAAGGAAACCTAACTGCAGGTGTCCTGATCCACCTTCTAGTGCTTTGGATCTGAAGAGGATCAATGCCCCAATTTGCTCTCCCCCCACAGTAATTGGTTGGCTGGAGCCTAGGTGAGTCTTAGGACCCAGTAGACATGTTGGAGGACAGGCAGACATCTCCCCTTACAAACCTGACCATGGTTGCCCTAAACGTGTCGTTAGACTGTACGTTATTTATTTTCAGATCAAGGAACGTTTGTTCAACCCTGGCCGAGCTTGCTCAAGCAAAAAAGGATTGGAACATTTCTATTGTTTCCCCGGAGACAGACCGAGGCCCGCAACCCTCCCTCCTCCATAGATGTTGATGTGAACTTACAAAGATCTTTCATTAGCAGATTTATCGGCAGCTGGGTCCGACAGGGACACCCAGCCACTGTGTTTCACGGCCCCATTCACACGTGCGGACAGTATGTCCGTATTTCATCCATCCGTTTTCGGATTAAATACGAACATACATGCATCCTTATGGTATAGCGGGTGTCAGTGGATGAACATCCGCTGACACCCGATATCATCCGTCCCCGCTATGGTCCAATTCTGCAGACTGAGGAAAATCCAATTTTTCTATCCGTCTGCAGAGCGGATTGGGTGAACACGGACAGACGGTCCCCATAGGGGAGAGCGGATATCTGACAGGGCGGTCCCTGCACAGTGTTCAGGGACCGCCCTGTCATCCGCCGGCTCAGCGCGGATCAACGGAGCGATCCCCACTGAGCAAGCGGATGTTCACGGGGCGGATCATCACGGATCCGTCCCGTGTGAAAGGTTTAAAGAGAACCTCTCCTAAAAGAAATACAGAGGCTGCTATTGCTGACCATCCTTTGAGAATGCTAGATCTCTGGTTTGTCTGTCTTCCGTGCTTTCTAAAGCATTGATCTGGAACAAGCACGCAGATTAGAAAGTCAAAGTGAAGTACTAAAGTAGTTGAATTGCCAAGCTAACGCAGCATCTGGTTTTGAGAAAGCCGCTTTACAGTATGTTTCTTAACCTGAAGATCAAATTAATTCCAGAGCTGATAACTAGAGTTCATTTCTGGAACATTTGTTTTATTTTCTGATGGTTAGTGAGGTCAATTTGAAGTTTGTACTTGACCGTAGTTGTAAGCAAGTTCCAAGAAGCAAGATGGAAAAGTTTCTTGAAAGAAGAAAATTCAAACACTGATTTTGTAATGAAGCCTGTTTATTACGTCTGGGATCCCATTCATGGAACAGCGCTTTTGAACAGAATTAGTTAACTTTACAATGGCCCTGATGAAGGGGGGACCCTACAGCCCCGAAAGCACACTGGAATTTCTTTATCTTTAGACACATGTGATGAAAAAATATACTTGGACTTTTTCATTTCTTGTGTGGGGATTTTTGTGCTGATCATTTTTTTTTATTGCTTCCTGGGTCCATTTTAGGGATATTTTTCTTCCTGTCAGGACAAGAGAGGAGTAGTGGGGTGAAGGCTTAGAAGTAGAATGGTGTGTTGTGGGTGAAGGATTAGAAGAAGAATGGTGTGGGGGGGTGAAGGCTTAGAAGAAGAATGGAGTGCTGGGATTAAGGCTTAGAAGAAGAATGGAGTGCTGTTATGAAGGCTTAGAAGAAGAATGGAGTGCTGGTATGAAGGCTTAGAAGAAGAATGGAGTGCTGGTATGAAGGCTTAGAAGAAGAATGGAGTGCTGGTATGAAGGCTTAGAAGAAGAATGGAGTGCTGGTATGAAGGCTTAGAAGAAGAATGGAGTGCTGGTATGAAGGCTTAGAAGAAGAATGGAGTGCTGGTATGAAGGCTTAGAAGAAGAATGGAGTGCTGGTATGAAGGCTTAGAAGAAGAATGGAGTGCTGGTATGAAGGCTTAGAAGAAGAATGGAGTGCTGGTATGAAGGCTTAGAAGAAGAATGGAGTGCTGGGATGAAGGCTTAGAAGAAGAATGGAGTGCTGGGATGAAGGCTTAGAAGAAGAATGGAGTGCTGGGATGAAGGCTTAGAAGAAGAATGGAGTGCTGGGATGAAGGCTTAGAAGAAGAATGGAGTGCTGGGATGAAGGCTTAGAAGAAGAATGGAGTGCTGGGATGAAGGCTTAGAAGAAGAATGGAGTGCTGGGATGAAGGCTTAGAAGAAGAATGGAGTGCTGGGATGAAGGCTTAGAAGAAGAATGGAGTGCTGGGATGAAGGCTTAGAAGAAGAATGGAGTGCTGGGATGAAGGCTTAGAAGAAGAATGGAGTGCTGGGATGAAGGCTTAGAAGAAGAATGGAGTGCTGGGATGAAGGCTTAGAAGAAGAATGGAGTGCTGGTATGAAGGCTTAGAAGAAGAATGGAGTGCTGGGATGAAGGCTTAGAAGAAGAATGGAGTGCTGGGATGAAGGCTTAGAAGAAGAATGGAGTGCTGGGATGAAGTCTCAGAACTTCTTCTTAGTGCTGTCTATGCCTTCGTGCTCTGGTACCCACCATTACTTCCATCGTTGGTATAGGTGACACAGAGACAGGAAGCAAAGGAAAATCACCAATAGGGCTACAAAGAGAAATAAGAACCTATCAAAATGTTAACTTTTCTGAAATTGGGTATAGTCAAGCTTTAAGTCTATTATTTGACCCAGGGCAGATGTTCCACCATCTTTATGAAATGGGCCTCAGTTGATATGTCTGGCAACACCTTTTCAGGTTGGGGAGCAGTGTCGGTAACCTCTTTACAAAGCTGATAACTGATGCTTATCACACTTTGCAGCTTGTTAGTTTGCTTGTTTGAAATGTAAACAGTGGTGTCTTAAAGTCGGCTAATCTCCTACAAGCAAGGAATGAAGAATGCTGAATCATTAATGAAAGGATTATCGGCTAGACACACATGGAGCTTTTTGTCTGGAAGCGTTGGCGATATTGGCTTTATAAATCCCAGCACAGATTCAGGACTGGAAAGGCATGAATTGTGCTTGTTGTGATATTAATACACTATACACCTGAGGATTAGTAATTTCAGGTGACCCCCATGGCTCCTGCAAAAGGAAATTTTGGCTTAAAGACCTAACTAAATACCATTTATTTAACTCTGTGCAAGATATTCAATTCAAATTTTTTTTTGGACTGAAGTGCCTATTTGCAGCTGCTTCCTGTCTACATGCACTCCAGATCATGGTAGCAAGACTATTTCCAGGGACGGGTTTCCCAATGGGGATGAGGGTGGACGATTGAAAAAAAATAATAATAATAATATTGCAGCTTACCAGGCAGTGGGCCAAATTTGTTATTTATGTTCAGTGTTTTTCTTTATTTTCACCTGGTGATCTTGCCAGAAATAAACTTCCTATCTTAGGATGACCACGCTAATTTACCGCACTGTACCCTTGTTGGAGCAACGTCATTGTAGGACTGGAAATTTATTAAAGCTACAGAACAACTCCACTGTCCTTAGGGGGTTGTGTCCCAAGGTCTGCAGAAGCCAACAGGCAAAGGCTTATAGCATTGCTTGAGATTTCAGTGTGGCATAGACAGAGTGGCACAGTATGTTAGGCGCTCACTTCTGTCAGGATCAACATTTTATGAAACAAATGTGACAAAACAGGCAAATTTAACGAACCAATGAGAAGAAAATAACAGAAGTTCATTGTTAGGTTTTATATACTTTTAAATAGAATGAAGCACTCAGGTTTTTTTTTTTAGATTTAAACCTCTGCATAAAAATGGGGAATAAATGGTGCCCGAGAGTTTTATGCCATATTGGCATATCGGCATGGGCACCAGTCAGATAATGTTTTTGCATTGATGGAAGGAATGCAAAGCGCTCTGATTGGATGAGGTTGAGAGTGTGATGTCACCACCCTGCCTCTTTACCTCCTCCAATTTGGAGAATACTTTGCGTTCATTCTGTAAATGCAAGTCATTAAACGGCGCCGATGCTGAGCAGCCACCCTCCTTTGTTCACAATGCAGCTGGCTAGTTGCTCGGCATGGGACCCAGAAGCTAGCGATGCTCACTGGAGTGGGGGTGTCTACTACATAGATTTCCAGCTTCCAGAGGGATCCCACAAGTATGGTATATACAAGGCTACATTGCTCCAATCTGTACCTACATAACGATGCGTAATATATCCATATCTAGATTTCACTTTAACTAGTTGTCAACCGGCTGCCGTCAATTGACGGTGGCAGGAAGACACTGTTATCCTGGGCGGATGTCATATGACGTTGCGCCTTTAAAATCCACTAGGGGGCGTGCACCGCCGGCGGCGCGTCACTGGGCACCTGATGTGCGTGCCCGGCGGCCGCGATGGCCGTCGGGCACCCGCGATTGCCCAGTAACCGAGCAGGACCGTGGATCTGTGTGTGTAAACACACAGATCCACGTCTTGTCAGGGAGAGGAGACCGATGGTGTGTCCCTTGTACATAGGGACAATCATCGGTCACCTTCCCCAGTCCGTTCCCTCCCCCCATAGTAAGAATCACTAATAGGGAACACATTTAACCCCTTCCTCGCCCCCTAGTGTTAACCCCTTCCCTTCCAGTCATATTTATACAGTAATCAATGCATTTTTATAGCACAGATCGCTGTATAAATGTGAATGGTCCCAAAAATGTGTCAAAAGTGTCCGATGTGTCCGCCGCAATGTCACGGTCATGATAAAAATCGCTGATCGCCGCCATTACTAGTAAAAAAAAAAAAAAATGCTATAAATCTATCCCCTATTTTGTAGACGCTATAACTTTTGCGCAAACCAATCAATATACGCTTATTGCGATTTTTTTTTTTTTTTACCAATAATATGTAGAAGAATACGTATCGGCCTAAGCTGAGGAAAGTAAAAAAAAAAAAAAGATATTTATGTAGCAGGTATTTGAATTATGTGAGGACTCTGGTGGTGTGAGGTTCCTTGGGGCCCCTGGGTGGCGCTGTTGCCTGGGGCCGGAGTTGAACTCACACCGCGAACCGTGCCTTTTTGTCCTTCCCTGGAGCTGGTACAGCGGGGCGGGGAACCCGCTGGGACGCAAAGGGAGAGGTCATAAAAGGGACGGACGCCCTGTTTTTGGTAGGAGAGTCGGAGGACATGGCCGCGCCCAGGCACCTTCAGCTTGGGTGCTGGCGTTCCGGTGTTCCAGGCCTAGGTGCCCTTGACCTAACCGGAGTGGAGATGGAGTCCATCTCAGGCACCTTTAGCCTGGGGTGAGGTACTATGGCGGATGCCTGGGGCTCAGTACCTTCGACTGAGTTCCGCGAGGGTGGAGGAATCCGAGGGGGCCCTAATGCCTTGGGTGCCCGTGTCTGAGTTTGTGAGGACTGGTGCGCAGTAACTTCTCTGAAGAGCCCGGCGCAGCATCGCTGGTGACGGAGAGGCCTCCATTTCTCCCTTGGACGGATTTCTTCCTCTGACAGGGGCAAAGTGAGCAAAGGTAATTCACGTTCTATATTTCCTAGTCAGTGGCAGTGACTATTCACCACTGGTGACAGCACAGTGGGCAGCAGCAAGAAGGGAACGGATTGTGCCTCGATCTGTCCCCCCATTATTCAAAAGGAGAAAGACTGTTTTATTGCTTGGCAAGAAGAATAAAACTGAGTTGTACCTATTCACTGTGTGGAACTCGGGTTACTAAGCAGGGGAGCCAGGGACGAAGGACTGGACTTGGCTCTAGGACACCTACGCAAAAGGCCTAATCTCTGGCCTTCACCTCCTAGTTACGGAGGACACGGGCCGTGGTGTGTATCATCTCTCTCCCCCAGGTACCCCTAGACAACAGCCACATAACCGATAAAGCACGGGAGAGGGGTGAGGCCGCTACATTTATTATAGCAAAAAGTAAAAAATATTGTGTTTTTTTTCAAACTTGTCACTCTTCTTTTGTTTATAGCGGAAAAAAAAAAACGCAGAGGTAATCAAGTACCACCAAAAGAAAGCTCTATTTGTGGGAAAAAAAGGACCCAAATTTAATTTGGGTACAGCGTCGCACGACCGCGCAATTGTTATTCAAAGTGTGACAGCGCTGAAAGCTGAAAAATGGCTTGGGCAGGAAGGGGGTTTAAGTGCCCAGTAGAGAAGTGGTTAAAAAAAGCTGAGGGATTATCGTCACTTTCGCTGCAGAAGCTGCATCAAATTCCTTCCTTGTCAGAAAACCAATAATGAGTCATTTATCCAGGGATGACTAACTGATCTATCTGACATTGCTATATAGCTGTCTTGGGATGGGGAGATTGAAAAATTAAATACACTAATATACAATGCCTTAAAAAAGTATTCATACCCCTTGAAATTTTCCACATTTTGTGATGTTACAACCAAAAACGTAAATGTATTTTATTGGGATTTTATGTTATAGACCAACACAAAGTGGCACATAATTCAGAAGTGGAAGGAAAATGATAAATCGCTTTCACATTTTTACAAATAAATATGAAAAAAGTGTGGGGTACATTTGTATGGCGCCCTCCTGAGTCAATACTTTGTAAAACCCCCTTTCACTGCTATTACAGCTGCAAGTCTTTTTGGGGATGTCTCTACCAGATTTGTACATCTAGAGAGGGACATTTTTGCCCATTCTTCTTTGCAAAAAAAGCTCAAGCTCTGTCAGATTGGATGGAGAGCGTCTGTGAACAGCAATTTTCAAGTCTTGCCACAGATTCTCAATTGGATTTAGGTCTGGACTGTGGCTGGACCATTCTAACACATGAATATGCTTTTATCTAAACCATTCCATTGTAGCTCTGGCTGTATGTTGAGGGTCGTTGTCCTGCTGGAATGTGAACCTCCGCCCCAGTCTCAAGTCTTTCTTCTAAGATTGCCCTGTATTTGGCTTCATCCATCTTCCCATCAACTCTGACCAGCTCCCCTGTCCCTGCTGAAGAAAAGCATCCCCACAACATGATGCTGCCACCACCGTGTTTCATGGTGGGGATGGTGTGTTCAGTGTGATGTACAGTGTTTGTTTTCCACAACACATAGCGTTTTTCTTTTAGGCCAAAAGGTTCAATTTTGGTCTCCTCTGACCAGAGCACCTTCTTCCACGTGTTTGCTGTGTCCCCCACATGGCTTCTCACAAACTGCAAATGGGACTTCTTATTTCTTTATTTCAACAATGTCTTTCTTCTTGTCACTCTTCCATAAAGACCAGATTTGTGGAGAAGCACGACTAATAGTTGTCCTGTGGACAGATTCTCCCACCTGAGCTGTGGATCTCTGCAGATCCTCCAGAGTTACCATGGGCCTCTTGGATGCTTCTCTGATGAATCCTCTCCTTGCCCGGCCTGTCAGTTTAGGTGGACGGCCATGTCTTGGTAGGTTTGCAGTTGTGTCATACTCTTTCCATTTTCAGATGATGGATTGAACAGTGTTCCGTGAGATATTCAAAGCTTGGGATACTTGTTATAACCGAACACTGCTTTTATACTTCTCCAAAACTTTATCCCTGACCTGTCTGGTGGGTTCCTTGGCCTTCATGATGCTGTTTGTTCACTAAGGTTCTCTAACCTCTGAGTCACTAATTAGGTGACTTCTGAAGGCAATTGGGTCCACTATTTTAAAAATATAATAAAAAAATTGAATCACTGAGTTGGGAAAAAAGGATCACCCCCTTATGTCAGTATTATGTTGCACCACCTTTTGCTTTAATTACATGTAAAGCAAGCTGTGATACAATGAATCAAATTACAAAGCTAAATCGTGAATGGACCAGATATCCGTGGAACCTGAGTCCATTACCATACATAAGTACTGACACAGCCAATAGCAAAAGAAAAGTGGTCCAAAATTCCTTTTAGAGAGGTGTAAGGAATTCAATGATTACAGAAAGCGATTGATTTCAGTTATTTTTTTCCAAGAGGTGTGCCATTTTTTACAATTTTTATGTGGAATGTGTCAGATTTTGTTTTTTTGTTTCTCCACTTTTTTGTGTCATACGAATACAAACAAAAGAAAGATATGAGAATGCCTAAACATTTGTAAGTGCAACAATTTTCTGGACGAAGTGGTGCATTATCTGACAGAAAAGGAGGGGTGCCAATATTTTTGGCCATGGCTGTATAAAAGAGAGAGGTAGCGCTGATCATCAGTCAGAGCACATATATAAAGGAGAGCGAGATCCCTGATCATCAGTCAGATCACATAAAGGAGAGAGAGAGAGAGAGGGCCCTGGTCATCAGTCAGATCACATAAAGGGGGGAGAGAGAGAGGGAGAGAGAGAGCCCTGATCATCAGTCAGATCACATATATAAAAGAGAGCGAGAGAGAGAGCACTGATCATCAGTCATGTGACAACGTTTAGGTGCTTCTGCCAAACAGTGCCTCCTGACCTCCAATCTCTTCCAGCAACCTGAGCACTAATACCAGCCCTTGTACCTCAAGCATCATATACAGACAAGATGTTGAGGTAGTACCAAAGGAATGACTGTTTATTGAACAGAAATGCAGGTTTTTATACACTTCAAAAGTAGGTCATCACATGAACAATAAAAAACAAATATTTTCCCAAAACATCACACAATGGTTTAGCGAGCTAAAGTTGAGAGGAGAATAATCCCATCATAAGAACCTCCAAGAGTTGGCTAAATTAGCCAACAGACCGAAACAATAGGCGACTCAATTAGCAATGGGAATTCACACCTAGGAGGCACACAATGGGAGAGAATGCACATGACATAAACAGTGCTCCAACGCCACCTCACACTGACCGGCACCCATCTACAACAGTCTGAGATTAACTCATACATTGTTCCAGCAGTCTGATACCGTAAAATTGATCTCCATAGATTTCTTTAGGGAGATTGTTGATAAATATTTCTGTCCCAAGTAAAGGAGCCTCCGCATCCCAGTCTGCGGAAGGGCCACCATATTTACTTTGACCATTAACCTGTACAAGAATAATGTTATACCTTTCCATCCACTCCAGTAAGGAAGCTTTATTGTACTTATTCAGAGAATTAATCCACGCCTTGATCTCAGCATTCGTCACATTGTTGTCCATCATTGGAGTAGAGCTGGGCGATTTTGGCCCCCAAAAAATCTGAGATTTAAAAAAAAAAAACTTGATTCACGATTCGAATCAAGTTTTTTTCCTGATGGACACCGCGCCGGTCCTAAGGCGCTGCGGGCAGGAGTTTTTAGGCGAGGCCGCGGCTTCGGCCTAGTCCGCCGCGATCCTGGGAAAAGGCCGTGGATGTGGCCTTTTCCCAGGATCGCGGCGAGCTGCGGGCAGGATTCTTTAGGTGAGGCTGCGACTTCGGCCTAGTCCGCGGAGCGCCGGTCCTATGGGAAAAACCAAAATTTGAATCGATTTGCCCTTGCAACTCGATTCAAGATTCAAATAAATTTTTTCCCCAGCCCTACATTGGAGAATGATCCACTCTCTCCATGGGCTATAATCAGTGGGTAGGAGGAAAGCCCCTAGTCTCCTTTAAATGCCCCCTGTCCCGGTTGGGTCTGTCACAAGTCAGATCACATATATAAGGGAGAGAGAACGCTGAGCATCAGTCAGATCCCATATATAAAGGCCTGTGAACAGCTGAGACTTATAACAAGATCCAGCTACTAGGTAAGGTATGTACTTGGGAATATGGAATATTTATCCCATTCAAAGTCTCCAGACTCCACGACCCAGCAGAAGAATTAATATCTGAGAAATCAAAACGTTTTCTCTATTACAGTCCTCAGCCTTGGAGCCCCTCACCATGTGTAGGGTTGACCATGTGTAGGGTTGAGACCAAGGGCACATGTACTGTATACACAACCCCGGCAGCAAGAGTCTGATAATATATAATACATTGGTTCTGTATCGTGCATTTTCTCATAGTTGGAGCCTCGACCCCGCTCAGCTTCCGCGATGCCATTAGTTTCCATAGGAACGGACTCTTAATTGTCTCATTGATTGCACTATAGATGTACCAGTTTAATTTTTCTCTCTCCTCCTGAAGGACCTTTTCTAGAAAAGACGCAATAATAACTCAGACAGCCGTAGTGCACGCTCCGGAGCTGCATGTCGATTATTTCCCCTCTGAACGTTTGGATGTAAAGAAAAAAAGAAAAAAAAGCAAACCTTGGAACGGCTGCAGACAAAGCGTTAAACTGCGGCAGCACTTCTGTTCCATAACAGTGACTGGGTGTTCCAGTTGCCATGGCGACACAAGAAGTTGGAGCCTTAGATACACCAAAGTTCTCTTTGTGTTCTTCATGTCACCTTTCATCAAGCTAGAATGCTGCTTCTTAAAGGAAACCCAATGCTGAGAAAGTACGGAGGCCATTGTTTCCGACTTTTTCATTTTAAAATGCTAGTTTCCTAGCCGTCGTGATGACCCCCAAAGGCTTCTGTAGTTGTAGTCACTCCTCTGGAAGGGAATTCATACTTTTGCTTTCGTTGTATTTTTAGCTTGCTTGATTTTTGCTTACCGTATATACTCGAGTATAAGCCGACTCGAGTATAAGCCGAGGTACCTAATGTTGCCTCAAAAAACTGGGAAAACTTACTGACTCGAGTATAAGCCGAGGGTCATCCTTACTGTTCCTATCCTCACTGTTCTCCTATCCTCACTGTTCTCCTATCCTCCCTGTTCTCCTATCCTCCCTGTTCTCCTATCCTCCCTGTTCTCCTATCCTCCCTGTTCTCCTATCCTCCCTGTTCTCCTATCCTCACTGTTCTCCTATCCTCACTGTTCTCCTATCCTCCCTGTTCTCCTATCCTCCCTGTTCTCCTATCCTCCCTGTTCTCCTATCCTCCCTGTTCTCCTATCCTCCCTGTTCTCCTATCCTCCCTGTTCTCCTATCCTCCCTGCTCTCCTATCCTCCCTGTTCTCCTATCCTCCCTGTTCTCCTATCCTCCCTTTTCTCCTATCCTCCCTGTTCTCCTATCCTCCCTGTTCTCCTATCCTCCCTGTTCTCCTATCCTCCCTGTTCTCCTATCCTCCCTGTTCTCCTATCCTCCCTGTTCTCCTATCCTCACTGTTCTCCTATCCTCACTGTTCTCCTATCCTCCCTGTTCTCCTATCCTCCCTGTTCTCCTATCCTCCCTGTTCTCCTATCCTCCCTGTTCTCCTATCCTCCCTGTTCTCCTATCCTCCCTGTTCTCCTATCCTCCCTGTTCTCCTATCCTCCCTGTTCTCCTATCCTCCCTGTTCTCCTATCCTCACTGTTCTCCTATCCTCACTGTTCTCCTATCCTCACTGTTCCCTAGCTCGCTATTTTACATTGTAAATCGTACCTGTAAAGAAGTTGCGGCTGCGGCGTCCATCGTTCGAATTCCGCTGTCTCTTCCTGTTCCTTCCGTGATAGGCGGAGAGTGTCTGATGAGAATCGCCTATCACGATCATTCTCTCATCCTCAGTTTCCCAGCAGACACTGTGTTGGGTGTTTCCGCCAATCACAGACGTCTGCTGGGAAACTGAGGATGAGAGAATGATCGTGATAGGCGATTCTCATCAGACACTCTCCGTCTATCACGGAAGGAACAGGAAGAGACCGCGGAATTCGAACGATGGACGCCGCAGCCGCAATGTCTTTTTTTTTTTTTTTTTTTTTGAGAAAAAAAAGTTTTTATTGAACAATTTACATTTGGAACATAATTCTGCAAGTTACAAGGCAATACTGGAGAAATGCATAAAACAAAGAAATGTGGCTTATACATATATAGGCACAGTAGAACAAAAAACTTGTTCAGATTGAACACTGGATTCAGTGACTGTCAATAAGTGGAAAACCCTATGTCCACGCTATTCATGGAATTGCACGCTAGAAGGATGTATAATATTACGGACCATCAGTGCATGTGTCTGCGGACTCAAGCCATCGATCCCAGATTTTGTAGTACTTATTTGGACAACCTCTGTTGATGTATATGAACTTTTTGTAGGGAAGAGTGTTATTTATATCTAGTTTCCAATCGTTGAAGCTGGGGGGAGTGGGTCTCATCCACTGTCTGGCTATAATTTTTCTAGCATTAAACAATGTTTCATGCAAGAATGTTTTAGTGAATTTGTCCATCCCAGAGTCGGGGAATATCCCCAGTAAGCATTGTTTGGTGTCCAGGGTCAATGGGGATCCCATGTCATCATGGAGGAAGTCAACAATCTGCTTCCACAGACCCTGAAGGACCGGGCACGCCCAGAGTAGATGGAAGAATGTGCCCGTCGCTTTGTTACACATTGTGCACAAGGTAGAAAACTGTCGTCTAAAGCGGGCGATTCTTAGGGGGGTGAGATACGCTCGGTGCACCACGTATAACTGGGTCAGCCTGTCAGAGAGCTTGGGGGATACAGTCTTGCACGAGTCTAGTGCTTCACTCCACTCCTCATCCTCCAGTGGGCCCACCTCTCTTTCCCATCTTGGTTTAAGGCTGTAAGCTAGCGTGGTAGATGATGGGGTGAGAAGCATGACATAAAAATCAGAGATCAGCTTTTGCGGGTCCACACCCTTAATCACTGCCATAATAACATTGGGCGTAGATTGTGGCAAAGGCTGGGGAAACTGAGCTTGGGCTGCGTGACGCACCTGGAAGAATCTAAAAAGCATAGAATTGGGCAGCAGGAACTCATTTTGGAGGTCCTCAAAGTTTTTAAGTGTGCCATCGGAAATTATGTGGTGCAAATAATATATTCCATATTCGCACCATATCTTTGTGTCAGGGATCAAGAGAAACTCTGAGAGTAGTCTATTGTGCCATAAGGGGGTATAATTGTTGTGTTTAGGGGTCATTAATATTTTAGTGGTGATGTCCCATACGCGCCTATATTGGTACAATAGGGACCCACGGTCTCTATTGGAGTTATTCCCACTATGTCCCACTGCAATTGCAGTGAGTGGGTCAGTGGTCAGTTGTGCCCACCGTGGACAGAGAAGGGTGAGGAATCTGAGTCTGTCGGTTTTATCTATGTGGTATAGTTGAGACAGTTGGGACGCAAGGTAATAAAGATTTAAGTCAGGGAGGGCTGTTCCACCTAGGTCAGTAGGGTTCTTAAGGACTCTCCAGGCCAGCTTGTGTCTGTTGGTACCCCAAATAAATGTCTTGAGTATGGCCTCCATTGACTTGAAAAATTTCAAGGGTAAGTATACGGGTGTGTGCCAGAGTATATACAATATTTTAGGAAATAATATCATTTTAACAATGTTAATGCGGCCCCACACGCCGAGCGGTAGTCTCGCCCATACCTGGGTTCTAGACTTGATGAGATCAAAAAGGGGTTCTATGTTCAGGGATATATAGTCAGCCGGTGTTCTATTCACCAATACTCCAAGATATTTGATAGTGTTCACTTGCTGGAGTGGTAACTGTGCCTGTAGCTTGGGAGAGGGGAAACTATCCATAGGCAATATTTGAGATTTCTCCCAATTAATTTTAAGGCCAGAGAACTGACCAAAGTGTTCAATTGTATGTAACGCCTTCCGAAGCGATGTGGCAGAGTCGGCCAGGTATAGTAGCGTGTCGTCTGCGTATAAGCTAAGTTTTTCAGTCAGGGAACCAAGGCAGAGACCCTGAATCTCGGGGTCCTCTCTAATGGAGATTGCAAGGGGCTCCGCCGCCAAGGCATAGAGGAGCGGAGACAGTGGGCAGCCCTGTCTAGTGCCCCTGGATAAGTCAAATGTCTGGGAGGCCCTCCCGTTGGCCACTACTTTACCCCTGGGTGCCAGATATAATAATTGAACCCACTTAATAAATTTAGGTCCAAAACCAAAGCCACGGAGGCATCCCCAAAGGTACCGCCACTCCACTGAGTCAAAGGCCTTGGCAGTATCCAAAGCCACCACCACCCGGGACCCAACATTAGTATGTGTCGCTTGTAAGTTAATATACAATTTTCTGAGGTTGAAGGAGGTGTTACGCCCCGGCATAAATCCAGCTTGGTCAGCATGAATCAGGGTTAGAATCACTTGGTTAAGGCGTAGGGCAAGTACTTTAGCCAGAATCTTTATGTCTACCTGGAGGAGCGATATTGGTCTATAAGATTCCGGGAGGCCTGGGTCCTTGCCTGACTTAGGTATGAGGATAATTACCGCCTCGCCCATCGATGGGGGTAAGGTGAAATTGTCAAATAGATGGTTGAAGAGGGACAATAACTTGGGGGCAAGTATCTCGATGTATTGGGCGTAAAATTCTATGGGCAACCCATCTGAACCCGGGGCCTTGGATCTGGCGAAGCTCCCAATCGCTGTGGTTATTTCGTCGAGTGTAAGAGGTGCGTCTAGCATAGCCATTTGGGCATCGTCTAGCTGTGGAAAGATGATTTCCTTCCAATTGAGAGTCAGTGGTAGAAACCTGGGACGTATAGAGTTGAGAAAAGAAGTCCCTAAATTTAGAAGTGACAGCCTGGGGTTCCGTAATCTTTTCCCCATTAGGACCAGTGAGGGAAATGACAGTAGGGGGTCTATCCTCACTATGTGCTAAGTAGGCCAACAGTTTACCCGCTCTCTCCCCATGTTCATACAATTTCTTTCTCGTACATCACGGGACACAGAGCGACATAGTCATTACTAATGGGTTATATAGATACCGTCAGGTGCTGGCACTGGCAACTTCCAAAACCGGAAGTACCCTCCCCTATATAAGCCCCTCCCATCCGGGAGCACCTCAGTTTTTTGCCAGTGTCTAAGGTGTTGGCCAAGAAGAAACATGTGTTTTTCACTGAGCTTGCGTACAGGTTCTTTTGGGCCTCAGTAAGCTATTCCGGATCCGACCAAAAAAGCTTCATAGCTAAACGGTCGGTACCCGGGCCTTGCAGAGAAGAGCAAGGTTTTGCCTGTAATGCTTCTCTTAGGAGAGCTGGACCCTGGGATCCAGAGCTCTGGTCATACCCACGACCAAGATGTTTTCTGTGCAGGGTGCTATACAGGTCCAGGGGAGTGGAATCCTTGGGAACCCGGTCCCTGAAGGTTTGATTACAATGCCTGCCGTGGTAGGTGAAGTTTGGGCTTTTGTGGACCAAACAAAGTCCTGCGGCGGGGAACAGGTAAGTGGGGGCCCCCAGGAACTTGGTTATATTGGGGGACCCCCAAGCCTAATTTGTCTTTCTGTCTGTTACCTAATGGTATTCCCGCAAAATTCTGTGCATGCCTGTAACTACTAAAAAAATGTAATAATTTTTAATGGTGGTCAAGAAAAAAAAAATAAAAAATTTTTTTTTTTATTATATATATATATGTAATATATTAGACTGCGGTACCTGTGTTTGTCCACTAGAGGCCGCTGTGGAATGTTTTCTTGTCATGTGGACTAGCTTCTTCTCAGCAGAGCAAAGTCCAGGCAGATGGTGAGTTCTCTTATAGGAAACTGCTTCCTCTGCCATGTTGCAGTGCTCGTCCATCCCCCGGCCTGCGGCAAAGAGGGGCCCTGGCTCCTGTCCCTTGTTACCATATTTGAAATTAGCGCCGAAGGCGCACGTGCCCGCGCGCGTGCGCGTGCACGCGCCTCTATATATAGAGGTGAGCCGGGAAAGGGGGCGGAGCCTGGGGGATGACGCTCTGTGCGCGCCGCAGCGCTTCTGCGCATGTGCGGGCGTCCCAGCAGTTTAAAAAAACCACAATATTGTAGTGAGCTGACTATGAAGTACAGAGACAGAGCTGGCAACATTTAAAGGCATACAGCAAGCGGTTGATACAGGCATCCCCTAGAAAGGCACATTAGTAGACACCAACTGTGATATAGCAGCAATTGTGCTAGACTATTCTCAGTAAAAGTGGTGTATTACGGCTGGAATACCTCAGCTTTAGGCTTAGGAATATGCCGTCCAGAAGCTCCGGAACTGAATCTTCCAGGAAGCGAAGGGGGTCTCATCGGGCTCGGAGGATCTTGGGCATACTCCTGCTGCACCAGTCTCCCCTGAAGTTCAGAGGTAAGTGACCGTAGAGACCCCGCAGGGGTACTTGGTACTGTGGCTCCTCAGTTCACCTGCTCCTGTGTATGTAACAGAGGAGGTTTTTTCCTCAGCTCTGGGAGGATTAGAGAGAGATTGTCAACATTTATCGCTGCCTCCCTGTCAGGGAAAGCACGCCCGATCTCCGTCTCCTCCTTCAGAGTGCCTGTTAGCAGAGCAACAGTCCCATACAGGGATCGACCTGCCTGAAGGGGATCAGGATGAGGTTGATTCTGTTATAGAGGAATCAACAGTGGGGGAACCTTTTCTCAGCATCTCAAGCTGAAAGATTATGGGTTCAGTCTCTGACTAACATGGTCCGATCAGCATTTAAAAATGCACCTTGCGGAACCATCAACCACTACTGTATCCTCGTTGGGGTCGCTAGAAGCCCCCAGACTGTTTGTTCTTTTCCACTTCACCCTTTACTGAAAGGGCTCATTTACCAGGATTGGGAACGTCCTGAGAAAATATTTATTCCCCCAAGAGATTTCCGGTGGTCTATCCCATGGAGGATAAGTTCATCAAAAAAAAAAAAAAAAAAATGGAAGGTCCCTACAGTGGACGCAGCCATCTCTTGTATGTATAAATCACTGACATGTCCAGTGGATAATGTCCAAATGTTCAAGAACCCAATAGATAAAAGATTGGAGTCCTTATGAAAATCTGCTTGGTGATACAACCAGCAGTAGCAGCTATTGGGGTCTGCTAAGCAGTGAAGGATCAGTTGAAACAGGTCTTGAGGGACTTGACAGATCAGCAGGCTTTTCCCTAGCTGATCTACCTAGAGCCTTAGGCTTTGCGGTTGACGCCATAGAGGATTCAGTCCATCAGGCCTCCCGCCTTACGCTGTCTATAGTACATATGCGTAGGCTCCTATGGCTCAAAAACTGGTCTGCTGAAGCTCCCTGTAAAGAATGGCTGGTTAGCGTCCCATTTCATGGTGAACGCTTATTCAGGGAAAACCTGGACAAATATATCCAGAAAATTTCCAGCGGTAAAAATACGCTCTTGCCGGTTAAAAGCAGAGTTAGAGGTCCCTCTTTAAGAGGCCTGCTTCTCCAGTCCCTGGGGCATCGGCTGTGTAACAGTTCCGACGGCCTCCTCGGTCAAATCCCGGGGGTAAAAAACAGGGACAGTAGCAGGGTAATGAGAAACCCTGGGTCAGGGGAGGTACAAAACCTCCCCCAAAGTTAAATTCATTGAAGCCCCCACTCAGTCGGGTGGGGGGAGGACTCCAGTTGTTCGCAAGAGACCTGGCGGGACACGATCAAGACAGATAGGTGCTCTCCGCAGTAGGTTTGGGATACAGTTTGGAGTTAAAAGACTCTCCTCCTTCCCATTTTTGAGGTCAAACGTGCCAAGGGATCCCCGGAAGAGAGAGTCCCTCCTGTTGGCACTAGAACAACTATTGCTCCAAGGAGTAATTATGGAGGTTCCCCTGGAAGAATGAGGGTTCGGGTTTTACTCAAACCTCTTTACAGTCCCGAAGCAAACGCGGACGGGAGGCCCATATTAATTCTAAAAGGGCTATACAAATTCCTGTATATCAGGACTTTCCGATGGAGTCGATCCGATCGGTGGCCACTGCCCTACAAGGGGAGGATTGGTTAGCCACGATCGACATCAAAGATGCTTATTTGCACATTCCCATCTTTCCAGTCCACCAAAAATTTCTACGCTTTGCAGTAGAAGGGCGCCATTTTCAGTTCAGAGCCTTACCCTTCGGTTTGGCCACAGCACCACGAGTGTTTACAAAAATTCTGGCCCTTTATTGGCCAATCTAAGAACAGAAGGTGTAATGATAATGGCATATCTGGATGACTTGTTGCTGATAGACCACTCAGTGAAAAAACTAGACGTGGTCGTTCACAAGACGATCAAGTATCTGGAATCTCACGGTTGGATTATCAACCGAGACAAGTCAGCCCTAAAAACCAGTCAAAAGTCTGGAATACTTGGGGCTAAGGTTGGATTCAGGCCAGAGAAAAATATTCTTGCCTCGAGGAAAGGTGTTGTCTTTGAAAGATTTTATCCACTTAGTGGGTACAAAAAAGACAGCCGTCCATACGCCTGTATATGAGGCTGCTGGGAAAAATGGTGGCATCATTCGAAGCAGTACCCTACGGTCGATTCCATTCAAGGAATTTGCAAGGGGCCATACTGTCAGCCTGGAACAAAAAAGTTCAGGCCCTAGACTTACAATGTCCTTGTCCCCTTCCGTTCGCAAGAGCCTCCGTTGGTGGTTGGTTCCCCAGAATCTGGAAAAAAGGAAATCCTTCAGTCCGATTTCTTGGAAGGTGGTCACTACAGATGCCAGCCTTATAGGCTGGGGAGCAGTACTGGAGCAATAGTCTCTCCAGGGCAGATGGTCGGATGCAGAAAAGGCCCTGCCCATCAATCTCTTAGAGATACGAGCAGCCCGGTATGCCCTAGTAGCATGGACATCCAAACTCCAAGGGTCCCCTGTCAGAATTCAATCAGACAATGCCACAGCAGTGGCATATATCAATCATCAGGGGGGCACCAGGAGTCGTGCAGCCCAGAGGGAAGTGAATTACATCCTGAAATGGGCAGAAAAATATGTCCCAGCCATATCTGCGGTATTCATTCCAGGAGTGGAGAATTGGAAGGCGGACTTTCTAAGTCGCCAGCAATTAGGCCCAGAGGAAGGGTCCCTTCACCCCGAGGTTTTCTGGACAATATGTCAGCGGTGGGGAACATCGGATGTAGATCTTCTAGCATCCAGATTCAACGCAAAGGGGGACAGGTTTGTCTCTCGGACAAGGGATCCCATAGCTTGCGGCTCGGATGCCCTAGTGTTCCCTTGGGATCAGTTCAAGCTGATATATGCATTCACACCGCCACAATGGTTACCTCGATTACTCCGCAGAATCAGGGTAGAAAAGAAACCAGTGATTCCGGTAGCTCCAGCGTGGCCCCGAAGAGCGTGGTACGCGGAGATTGTAAAATTTCAGTGGGGAGTCCTTGGACTCTCCCACGTCGTCCGGCTTTCGCAAGGACCGATATACCACCCTTCCTTACCAGCCCTAGGTTTGACGGCCTGGCTATTGAAGCCCACATTCTAAAAAAGAGAGGGCTCTCTAATGCTGTGGTATCTACCATGATCAATGCCAGGAAGCCGGTATCCAGGCAGATCTACTATAGAATCTGGAAGGCGTACATCGCGTGGTGTGAGGCCAAGAAATGGCATCCACATAAGTACGTAATAGGTAGGATTCTGGACTTCCTACAGTGGGCTGTAGATAGGAAGCTTGCCTTGAGTACTATCAAGGGTCAGATTTCGGCCTTGTCAATATTTTTTCAAAGGCCCTTGGCTTCGCATTCACTAGTCAAAGCCTTTATACAAGGAGTGATGCGTATTAGTCCTCCGGTTAATATTCCCATATGTCCATGGGATCTAAACTTGGTTCTGTCGGTTCTACAGAAACAACCATTTGAACCATTACAGCATATTTCCTTGGTGCTTCTCACCAGGAAATTGATTTTTCTAGTAGCCATTTGTTCGGCTAAAAGAGTATCGGAATTAGCAGCTATGTCCTGTAAGGAGCCATATCTGGTTATCCATAAGGACAGAGTAGTGTTACGTCCTCATCCAGCCTTTCTTCCTAAGGTGGTATCGAGGTTTCATTTGAACCAAGATGTGGTTCTTCCTTCTTTTTTCCTCAAACCTACTTTGGTAGAGGAAAAGTTATTGCATTCTTTGGATGTAGTAAGAGCAGTTAAAGCTTATCTAAAAGCCACTGCTCAGATTCGCAGAACGGATACTTTGTTTATTCTGCCGGAAGGCCCCAGAAAGGGTCAGGCAGCGTCAAAATCTACTTTAGCCAAGTTGATTCGACAGGTCATTATGCAAGCTTATGGCTTGAGAAGGAGACCGCCTCCGTTCAAAGTTAGAGCGCACTCCACGAGAGCAGTTGGAACTTCATGGGCAGTGCATCACCAGGCCTCCCTGGCTCAGATCTGTAAGGCCGCAACATGGTCTTCGGTACACACGTTTACTAGGTCCTACCAGGTGGACGTTAGAAGTCAGGAGGATGTCGCCTTTGGGCGCAGTGTGTTGCAGGCCGCAAAAGATCCTCATGTCTGATAGCGCTCAGCTTATATATGGTGTATCCCCCCCCTCATTTGGCATTGCTTTAGGACATCCCATTAGTAATGACTATGTCGCTCTGTGTCCCGTGATGTACGAGAAAGAAAATAGGATTTTTACAACAGCTTACCTGTAAAATCCTTTTCTTGGAGTACATCACGGGACACAGAGCTCCCGCCCCTCTTTAGGGACACTTATTGCTTTGCTACAAAACTGAGGTGCTCCCGGATGGGAGGGGCTTATATAGGGGAGGGTACTTCCGGTTTTGGAAGTTGCCAGTGCCAGCACCTGACGGTATCTATATAACCCATTAGTAATGACTATGTCGCTCTGTGTCCCGTGATGTACTCCAAGAAAAGGATTTTACAGGTAAGCTGTTATAAAAATCCTATTTTTTGTCTGGCAAAGAAAAGTTTTTTCCTGGCCGTCTCGTGTTGTAGCTGATTAACCACCCTGGTTTGTAACCTGAGTCGGGCAGCTCCATCAGGAGAGGGGTTCGACATGTATCCCTGTTCAGAGGAGGACAGATCCCGCATTGCCCCGTCCAGTATGGCTGATGAATTAGCCTTCAGCCTGTTGATAAAGGAGGTCAGAGTCAGACGTGCATGCAGTTTGAAGGCTTCCCATACTACGTCTGGGGATGCAGATCCGTCATTCTCTAAAAAGTAAGTTCTCCAACTGTTACCAAGCTCGTCATCCTCCGACAACAGGGTGAGCCAAAACGGATTCAGGCGCCACGTACGGGGCGGTTTGTCTAATGGGATGGAGAGGCTAATGAAATATGGGCTATGGTCTGAAAGTAATCTGGGGGCAAATTCAGCTCCCAGTAATCTTGGGGCAAGGGTACTAGAAATGAATATAAAATCTATACGGGACATGGTGTTATGGGTAGTTGAGAAACAGGAGTAAGCTCGAGTGAGCGGGAATTTAAAACGCCAGGTGTCAGTGAGATTAAAGGAAGAGATAAGTCGGGAGAATCTAGTGTGGGTTGGAGCTGTAGTAGATAATGGCGAGGGCGACAGTTTGTCTAATGTAGGGTTCAACGTAGCGTTAAAATCCCCCAGCCACACCGCCTGAATCGAAGGATGACGAGTCATATATAGCAAGCCCTCTGTGACTATAGTCGAATTAAATGGTGGAGGTACATAGAATGCCATCAGTAGGAAAGGTTCACCATACAATTTAACCGAAAGAAAGACATAGCGCCCCTGTGGGTCAGACTGAACATCACACAGCTCAAAATGTACCGTTTTGGCAATCAAAACTGAGACTCCGCGGGCGTGGGACGAGTGGGATGAATGATATGCCCACCCAATCCATGGCCGGCGGAGTGCCATCTGGAGCCGACCCTCAACGTGTGTCTCCACTAACACCACAATGTCGGCTCGTTGTTTTTTGAGAAATGAGAAAACTGCAGATCTCTTTACCTTGTCCCCAAGCCCACGCACATTCCAAGTGAGCAGTTTTATCGATGCCATAGTTCAAACATTAAAACATATCGTGGGACAGTAGCATTACATGAATACAAGGTTTGCCATCTATGCAGTATCAATGTTAGCATGCACTTCGTTGTATTGCAGTCCATCAAGAAAAAACAAACCTCCCCCTCCCCCCTCCCCACCCTGCATCTTCCCCAACTGATGCGGGTATGTTCCCAAAACCAAAAGAAAGTAACAACCGGTAGCAGATAAAACCAAAATATCTTGCTGTTACGTAAAAGATCTGCAGCGATCGCCTCACATGGGAGGTGTGGAAGATTCAATGCCCGCAAATAAAGAGCAACAGGCTCTTCTTGTACTGTGAACCAGAAGTACAGTGCGGGGTCGGTGGTATAGAAAGTTCCGCAGTCACATAATAAAGAGATGCGTGTTCCGGTTGCTGGGGGGCGAAAATTCGCTGTGTTAGTCATGTGGAGTGTAGGACTGATTGTGCTCCGCAATTACAGTCTCCAGGGTAGTTACATGGATCAACCAGTCAGTGGGGGCCCTGAGTATGGGAGACCCCCTATGCAGGTTACAATTGAAAGAGGATTATAGCAGGGGAAGGCAAAAGGGGGTCTCAGGGGTAAGGAGCAATAGGGTATGCGCCGCGGGCAGTAAAGGGGAGACAAAAAAAAGGGGGGTAACATACCAGGATTTGCAGACTCCCGCTGCGGCGTATAATGTGCTGGTGATGATGACAGGCAATCAATAGTGCTGATGAACATGCTCGGTCAGGTCAGTCCGCCGCCCCTCTGGCGGGCCCCGGACGCTCCAACCAGGCAATGACTTCCTGAGGATCCTCAAAGAAGAACACACGGCCGTCCCTTTCGACTCTAAGACGAGCTGGAAATAGCATAGAGTATTTAAGATGTTGTATCCGGAGCCTCCTCTTCGCCTCCATGAAGCCTTGGCGGCGGCGCTGCACCTCGGCAGAAAAGTCGGGGAAGATAGCTATCTTGGAGTTTCCAAGGTGGATGTTACCTTTTTCCCTGGCCATGCGCAGCGCCGCATCTCTATCTTTGTAATTCAAGAATTTTGCTATAAACGTGCGGGGGGGAGCCCCCTGAGGAGGAGATCTGGCAGGCATACGATGAGCCCTCTCCACCGCCAGGGTGGGGGAGAAGGCCTCGCGGCCATAGGTGTCAACAAGGAGTTTCTCCAAGAAGGTGGTAGGATCTTTGCCCTCAGCTCCCTCGGGGAGCCCGATGAAACGGAGGTTGCACCTCCGGAGCCTATTTTCCATATCATCTTGCTTGCTTAGAATCTGATTGATTTGGAGCTGCATTCGATCGGAGCTGACTTGGAGTGGCGTAACGGTGTCCTCCACCTCTCCGATGCGGGTTTCGGCAGTCGTGACACGCTCACGAAGTTTCTGGAAGTCTTGTCGCATGAGTGAAAGGTCCACCTTGACCCCCTCTATTTGCGCCGTCAGGGACGTCCGGCAGTATGTGATCGCCTCAAGCAGTTTAGCTGTGTCGCCTCCCGTAGCGTCCTGCTCACCGCCTACGGCACCACCATCTCTTTCCTCCTCCTGGCGGCGGTACTGGTCCAATTTCGCCAGGGTGGCCTTTGGCGTTTTTGGCGGAGTCATGGCAGGTATCCGCTGTGTTCCCTTCCCCCTCCAAAGCAGGCAGCTCAGTCTATACCGAATGGTAGGGAGCTGTAGGGCTGGTGGGCCGGGAAGAGTCACTAGTCAGCAGGCCGGGTGAAGCAAGATGGCCGCCGACCAGCACTAGGCCGAAGCCGGGGCCTTTCCTGAACGCGGCGGCCGCGCAGTCAGAGGCTGATGTATCCGCCTCTGTGGGTGTGAGGGGTCCTCAGGGGGACTCGGTGGGCCCCTGCAGGCTGTTACCTGAGAGCAGAAGGGCCAGGAAGCAGCACAGGCGGCAGGTCGGGTGGAGCAAGATGGCCGCCGACTTCCAGGGCTAGGCCGAAGCCGGGGGCTTTCCTAAATGCGGCACCCGCGATCGGGATCGCGGCCCTGCGGAGGCCGCCGTACGAGCGGAGGATGGTGGATTTGCGGCCACGGATGTTCAGGGTCCCCAGGGGGTCCCGCTGGGCTGGTACAGGATGACACTGAAGATCAGGATGGGCTGTACAGGAGTATTGGACGGAGCTCAAATCATGCACGTCCTACTCCATGCTATGTCAGGCCCCGCCCCCCGCAACGTCTTTACAGGTACTATTTTCAATGTCAAATTTTTTGCTGACTCGAGTATAAGCCGAGGGGGGGACTTTCAGCCCAAAAAAAAGGGCTGAAAATCTCGGCTTATACTCGAGTATATACGGTAATTTCCTGTCCTAGGGTGATAATGCTGCTCCTTTTATACAGTGCATCCGTAAAGTATTCACCATTTTGTTATGTTATAGCCTTATTCCAAAATGGATTAAATTCATTATTTTCCTCAAAATACTACCAACAATACCCCATAATGACAACGTAAAAGTAGTTTGTTTGAAATATTTGCAAATTTATTAAATTATGTACATAAGTATTCACAGCCTTTGCCATGATACTCAAAATTTAGCCCAGGTGCCTCCTGTTTCCACTGATCATTCTTAAAATGTTTCTACAACTTGGAGTCCACCTGTGATAAATTCAGTTGATTGGACATGATTTGAAAAGGCACACACCAGTCTATATAAGGTCCCACAGTTAACAGTTCATGTCAGAGAACAAACCAAGTCATGAAGTCCAAGGAATTGGCTGTAGATCTCCGAGACAGAATTGTTTTGAGGCACAGATCTGGGGAAGGATCCAGAACAATTTTCTGAAACATTGAAGGTCCCAATGAGAACAGTGGCCTCCTTCATCTGTAAATGGAAGACGTTTGGAACCACCAGGACTCTTCCTAGAGCGGGCCGCCCGGCCAAACTGTGATCGGGGGAGAAGGGCCTTAATCAGGGAGGTGACCAAGAACCCGATGGTCACTCTGACAGAGCTCCAGTGTTTCTCTGTAGAGAGAGGAGAACCTTCTATAAGGGCAACCATCTCTGCAGCACTCCACCAATCAGACCTGTATGGTAGAATGGCCAGACGGAAGCCACTCCTCAATAAAAAGCACATGACAGCCCGCCCAGAGCACCTGAAAGACTTTCAGACCATGAGAAACAAATTTCTCTGGTCTGATGAAACAACGATTGAACTCTTTGGCCTGAATGACAAGCATCGTGTCTTGAGGAAACCAGGCACTCTCATCACCTGGCCAATACCATCCCTACATTGAAGCATGGTGGTGGCTGCATCATGCTGTTGGAATCTTTTTCAGCGGCAGGAACTGGGAGACTAGTCAGGATTGAGGGAAAGATAAATGCAGCAATGTACAGAGACATCCTTGATGAAAACCTGCTCCAGAGCGCTCTGGACCTCAGACAATGTGCATTAGAAGCTGCAGAATACCGTCTGCCTCATTTCATGGCTGGAGGACATTCAACATCTAACACCACCCCCCCCCCCCCCCCAGCCTGATTGTCCCTGGCCTGGCCCGTCCCTCTCATTCATTAGATTTCAGTTCTTTCTATCATAGAGGCTCACCATCAGATGTGGGCATTGCCATTCAAATACAGCCTAGCTTGGACCGCCCACCTCTCCAGTCTGATACCCACCAATCAAGGCATATTGATATTTGCATAACTCCTCCCAGGACTAAGCCATCCAACTGGAAGTGGGAGCGGGTGCCTACCAAAACTAGGTACCAGCACCCTCCCCCCCCAAAAAAAAAGCCCAGAAGAGTTCGGGTTGGGAGGAGGACATAAAGCAGAACTTCCCTTTTTAAGGTAAAGTTCTGCTTTAAATGTTTGTTTTTTTTTAGGGTAGAAGCGAAACTGGAAAAGGCAAAATATAACCCAGTTAAGCTTTGGGCATCACCCATGCCTCCCAGAAGCGTTGAAGGCCAAGGTAAGCTGCTCTTTTTTGCCAGAAAAAAAAAAAGATCTATTTGCTATGGAAAGTCTGCTAAAAAAAAAAAAGTTTCCCACAGACTAAATGCACCTAATTTTACTAATCTTTTACTAGAAGTACATTTTTCATCCCAAAATTTCCCACCTTTTAAATCCTCTCCAAATCTCTTATTATACAGCATCCATTTTTAGAATTTGGTGCCCAAAACTGGATCCCATATTTGGGAAAAGTGATCTCCTGGGGCAGTTCTAGATTATCACTTTTTTTTTGGTACATCCCATGATTTGGCTTGCTTTGGTAGCTGCCACCTGGCATTGAGCGGTGCCGCCAAGCCTTAGGGCCCTTTAACACGGGCTGTCAGATCAGGTCCGCCTGTCAGTTTTTCTGGTGGACCCGATCAGGCCCTCCCGTCTCCCCTATGGAGCAGTGGATGTCAGCGGTGACTTGTCCACTGACATCCACCCCTGTCCGCAAAGTCCAGACAGACGGTGGTCCTATTTTTCCATCCGCCTGGTGGATCAGATATGATTGGACGAAATCGGACAGGCGGTCCTTTTTCACCCGATTTCCCCAAAGAGGAGACTGTGTCCATCCTCCAATCTTTACAGCAGACAGGACCTTTCACCTGCCTGCTCAGCAGGGATCAGCAGAGCAATACCCTGCTGAGCAAGTGGAGTCCTCCAAACGTAGGTGCCCATGTGAAAGAGGCCTTATGGTTAACCATTATTTCCTGTAATTCCCCATACACACAAGCGGAATTTACGCCTGCAAAATGTGAGATTTTGGTCGGAAATTCCGCCCGTGTGTAGGCTCCATCAGACTTTTTCTGTCGGAATTTCCGCCGGCAAAAGATTGAGCAGGTTCTCTATTTTTCCGATCGGAAATTCCGATCGTCTGCATGCAATTCCGACGGGAAAAAAAAAACATACTCGGAAACAATTTGACGCATGCTCGGAAGCATTGAACTTCTTTTTCTCGCCTTGTCATAGTGTTGTACGTCACCGCGTTCTTAATGCTCGAAAGTTCAGAGAACTTTTGTGTGACCGTGTGTATGCAAGCCGAGCTTGAGCGGAATTCCGTCGGAAAAGCCATCCAACTTTTTTCCGACGGAAATTCCGCTCATGTGTACAGGGTATCAGTCCTTTTCCGGCGCTGTTGCCAAGCTTTTAAAATCTTAGGAATGTTTTCTTGTGGGAATTAGAGGTCATTACCTCCTGCAGTATGAAACTGGTAATTTATTTCTATGTTGATTACAAAATGAGGTGTAACGATTATAAATTTTGAATACAACTACCATTTATTTTTTATTTATTTTTATCAGTGGATGCGTTCATGTTCAATCATCGCGTTGGGCTAGTGTCGTTTTCTGTAAATTCTTCCCAATTTAATTACCAATATTGCCATCGACAAGCATGCTTGTGAGGAAGTCTCGGTAATGTAAAATGTTGATTCTAAGCCCTCAGAAGCAGGGCCTTCCCAATCCTCTTGTATTGAACGTGTTGTAACTCTACTGTCCGCCCTTCATTGGTAAAGTGTTGGCGCTATAATAATCCTTTGTAGTAATAAAGACCAAAAGGCAACAGACATGTTCAACTGTAATCTGCCCTTCAGGAACCGGTGCTCTGACTAAAGTGTCTCCACACTGGAATGATAATCCAGTAAAAGAATGGAGCTGGCTACTCAATATCATCATTGCAAGCTACATAGTTACATAATTAGTCAGTTTGAAAAAAGACACAAGTCCATCCAGTTCAACCCTAAGCAATTCTTTATTGGCTATATAACGATGTACAGAAAATAACACATTTACGCGTTTCGGCAAGAACCTTACTCGTAGCATAGGACAGCACATGCTATGAGTAAGGCTTTTGCCATAACACATTGGTGTGTTATTTGCTGTACTTTGTTTTGTAGCCAATAAATAATTACTTCCATGGATGATACTGATTAGCCAGCTCCATTTTATCGTTGAATAATAAAAATATAAACTCCCAGCAGAGGGAGAAAGAGGCTTTCTTGTTGGCTGCTGCACAGGGGGTGGAGCCGGTGTTCCGTCAAGATTAGGCGACCCGTCAGAATTGGTAACAGAAGTGACGTTCCGTCGCCGCCATCTTGCTACACCCCGCACTCCACCACAGTAATGATACACCGAGAAGGGGGCAAGCGGACATCTTGTTGCACCCACCGGAGTTTTGCATTTCACAGTTATTTTTAACAGGAAATGGAGCATATGTGGTGTAATACAGTATTTCGAAATCCATTGCACTTGTACATTTACATGTTGAATTTTAAAAGCAGAGCTGTTATGACAATTAACAAACCTGTGAGATTAGTAGGTTTGCCGCTGCTTTTAAAATTCAACATTTAAACGCTCCGTTGAATTTATAAATACTGTATTTTACCATATAAGCTCCATTACCTGTTAAAAATAACTGTGAAATGCAAAACTCCGGTGGGTCTAACAAGATGTCCACTTGCCCCCTTCTCGGTCTATCCTTACTGTGGAGAAGTGCAGGGTGTAGCAAGATGGCGGCGACGGAACGTCACTTCCGTTACTAATTCTGACGAGTCGCCTAATCTGACGGAACACCGGGACTCGTATGAACGGATATTAGCATCAGGCAGCTGTTGGCATTCACTTGAAATGGAAGTACCGGTATGTTTTTTTTTTTTTGTTTTGTTTTTAGGTGCTCCATGTTTTTATTTTCTTTAGTCTTTTAGCAACTTTTTATATAATGTTGGTATTTTGTACTTTTTGGAAAGCAGCAATTGTTTTGCCTGTTTGAGCTATACTTTGCAACACCTATATTGCCGATAGATTCTCTTATAGTGAATCAGCCTCATTGTGTCAGTTTATGAAGACTGTCCATCCATCCTTTTCATCAAAATCTTTCTCCATAAGCCTTATAGAATTGTTTATTTTTTAGTGGTGGGTCCCCGATAGAAGAATTGTTAGTTTTTTTTTGTTGTTTTTAATTTTGCTGCTTTTTCTTGATGTTTTTCTTGTTTTGTTTGAGTGTTTTGTACCAGTCTGTTGACATTTTTGAGTGCCAATGTCAGGGTCACCTGTGGCCAGGTGACAGATGCACACCGTAGGGGGACAGGAGTGCACCGCGAGGTAGTGAACCCTATGGCTGGCTTCTGTGGATAGGAAACTGGGTGGTTGTGGAAAGCGGGACCAGAGGAGCACAACCGGGATCCCAACGGAAGCGAGAGCCAAGATTCCCCAGGGCGCGGAGTCTAAGACCCAGCTGGTCTTCTCCAGGGCCTCTAGTGGTGAGGATGTTACGCTGCAGGCTGGGACCAGGTCGCGGCCCCTGGAGTTTCCTAGCTCACGCCCCGTAGGATAAGGGGAAGCAGCAGCACACGATAGAGAGAACCGAAGAACGAGCCGAAGGTCAAGGGTCACGAGCAGACAGGGATGGTCGGGGACAAGCCAATAACGTAACAGAGAGACAGACGTAGCACACGGCAGGCAGGAACCCAAACACACAATGCCTAACAAACACGTTGATCAGCCAAGCAGGCTTGCAGTGCACAGGTTAATATAGTGTTCAGTGATAGGGCCTGGGGTGGAGTCAGGCTGGGAGGAGATTATAAAGGAAGCCAGGTGAAGGAGGTCTGGTCTCTAGATGAACACATGAGGAGGAAGGTAAGATGGCAGACAAACACTACTGCATATCCATGACAGTACCCTCCCTCTTATGGGCCCTCCCCCGCCTGGACCCAGGCTTAAAGGGAAATCTCTGATGAAACCTTCTCAACAGATGAGGTGCAGCGACATCAGATGCAGCGATCCAAGACGCCTCCTCAGGACCAAAACCTCTCCAATGCACAAGGTACTGAAGAATGCCTCTGCAGAGCCGAGAATCCAGAACTTGTCTAACCTCGTACTTAAAATTATCCTCAGAGACCGAAAACGAGGTAGGGAGATGACAAGAAGATCTATTGAGGACCAAAGGCTCTCTAGGAATAAGCAAGGGCATGAGAGGATCAACAGGAATCTGAGGAGGGTCCCCTATACCCTTAAAGGGGAACTGGTCATCTTGCACAGGACCATCAGACTGGGCAGATGTCAGTGGAACCCTGAAGTCAGGTTGGTTAGAAGGTGACATGTCGCCGGAGTCAAGCTGAATAGCTGAAGGACAAGCAGAATGTCCCGAACAAGAAAAAGTGAGAGGCTCACTGGGCATGGGCTGGACTGGCATAACTAGTACAGAGGCAGAGTGAATAGCTGAGTCAGGTGTAGCGACTACCTGAATCGCATCGCAAGACGTAGCGACTGCAGGACTTGTAGACAAGCTAGCCTGGCTGTGCGTCCAAGGGTGGTTAGGGACAGAGAAATGTAAATGGTTATGCAACCTGGAATGAATGACCGGCTCAGATTCACAGGGGGCAACCTTGGGTAGGCAGGACGAGGAACAGGAGGGACCCCAAGCCAGGATCTGTCCAGTAGTCCAGTCCACATGAGGAGAATGGAGCTGTAACCATGGGAGACCCAAAATTATAGGCGTTGAGGCCTTGGGTAAGATAAGGAAGGATATCCACTCCTGGTGGAGTGTCCCTACCGACATCTTAACAGGGAGGGTCTGGAAGCGGATAGGTCCCCCTGGGAGAACAGTACCATCAATCGCCAAGACCACCAAAGGCGTGGTGAGGGGCAAAAGAGTAAGTCTCATGGACGATGCGATTTCCCAGTCCATGAAATTACCAGCGGCTCCGGAATCCAGATATGCTGAGACCGAATGAGAAGAAGCACCAACATGAAGGAACACAGAAAGCAGAAGACGAGAAGGGGAAGGTGATATTTCTGGGTCCAATACTCCACTTTCCAGATGAAGTGGACCCGAACGTTTTTCTGGACAAAGAGAGCAAGTGTCACGAAAATGACCTTTGCCCCCACAGTAAAGACACAGACCAAGAGTTCTGCGCCTAGCACGTTCCTCGGGGGATAGCCTGGTCCGACCCAGCTGCATGGGTTCCTCAGCTGGTAGGAGATGCTCTACGGGTCGAAGAGAGGGGAGCTCAGGCTGACTAAGAACCAAGGAGTGCTGGCGTTGCTTTTCTAAGGTCCTCTCCTGAAAGCGAATATCGATCTGGTTACACAAGGAGATAACGCCGGCCAGATCAGTGGGGATGGTTCTTCCTGCTAATTCATCCTTCACTCTATCAGACAGGCCATGCAAAAAGGTTGCGACTAAGGCCTCATTGTTCCAGCTCAACTCAGCCGACAGTATGCGGAAATGAA
Source organism: Rana muscosa (assembly GCA_029206835.1). Classification (NCBI taxonomy): domain Eukaryota; kingdom Metazoa; phylum Chordata; class Amphibia; order Anura; family Ranidae; genus Rana; species Rana muscosa. The sequence goes on from CM055116.1 coordinate 1,253,468,540, forward strand.
GCGCATACTGTCCCACAGAAGCAGACTCTTGGCGGAGACGTAAAAGGGCGCTGGCCGCTGAAGAGACACGAGCCGGTTCTTCGAAGATATTCCGAAAAAGTTTCAAGAAGCCAGACAGGCTAGAAACCACTGGATCATTCAGTTCCCACAGAGGGGCTGCCCAGGCTAAAGCTTCACCAGAGAGGAGGGAAATGATATAGGCTACCTTAGCCCGATCAGACAGGAAGTTTTGGGGCTGGAGCTCAAAATGAATCGTGCATTGGCTAAGGAACCCCCTGCAAGCCTTGGAGTCCCCAGAGAAACGGGACGGAGCTGGCAGTTGTAGCGAGTGTGTGGCTGCGACTGGTGCAATAGGTGCAGCCGCTGATTGTATTTGAGGTTGCGGATTCAGGGTTCCCAAGGAGGCCTGAAGCTGCTCGAAGCGAGAAGCCAGATCCTGGAGGAATCGCATCACCTGGGTCTGATTCGATTCCTGGGTTTCAAGTCTGCAAACTATGCCCTGCAATGGATCATCCGCGGGTAGCGGGATGTCAGCCGGGTTCATGGCTGATCAAACTGTCAGGGTCACCTGTGGCCAGGTGACAGATGCACACCGTAGGGGGACAGGAGTGCACCGCGAGGTAGTGAACCCTATGGCTGGCTTCTGTGGATAGGAAACTGGGTGGTTGTGGAAAGCGGGACCAGAGGAGCACAACCGGGATCCCAACGGAAGCGAGAGCCAAGATTCCCCAGGGCGCGGAGTCTAAGACCCAGCTGGTCTTCTCCAGGGCCTCTAGTGGTGAGGATGTTACGCTGCAGGCTGGGACCAGGTCGCGGCCCCTGGAGTTTCCTAGCTCACGCCCCGTAGGATAAGGGGAAGCAGCAGCACACGATAGAGAGAACCGAAGAACGAGCCGAAGGTCAAGGGTCACGAGCAGACAGGGATGGTCGGGGACAAGCCAATAACGTAACAGAGAGACAGACGTAGCACACGGCAGGCAGGAACCCAAACACACAATGCCTAACAAACACGTTGATCAGCCAAGCAGGCTTGCAGTGCACAGGTTAATATAGTGTTCAGTGATAGGGCCTGGGGTGGAGTCAGGCTGGGAGGAGATTATAAAGGAAGCCAGGTGAAGGAGGTCTGGTCTCTAGATGAACACATGAGGAGGAAGGTAAGATGGCAGACAAACACTACTGCATATCCATGACAGCCAAGTTCTGTGTTCATCTTTTATAAATTGGAGGGAGGAAAAAAAAAGACAAAATTTACACCAAATTTGTGATTGTGAACCAAAAATATTTGTTTGTCTTTTAAAAAAAATAGTGAGCAAAGTATTTTAAGCATGGTATGCCGCATTCACAGCTAAAATGCAGGTTATACTAAAAAGATAAAAGCAACTAAATACAATAGGTGGAAAAACCAATGTGAAACAAATAATAAAGTTACCAACTTTAATAATTCCACACGTTCACTCAATTATGTGAATCAAAAATTTTTATTTATTAATAATGAAAGCATAACTAAAGGCAGAACTTATTTTTTAGTTATGGATAGAGTGGAGAGGGATTAGAACACCTGTCAGCTTTTATTGCGGTCTGTGCCCCGGTTAGGCAGATTTCCCCTCTCCATTTGTCCTGTTTACCATTATCGTTCAAAGTGAAAGTACAGTAATACCTTGGAATACGAGCATAATTAGTTCCAGAAGCATGCTTGTAATCCAAAGCACTCATATATCAAAGCGAGTTTCCCTATAGGAATCAATGAAAACTCAGATAATGCGTTCAAGTGCGACTGCTGGTGTATGCAGTACCACATGTGGCCAGAGGTGCGGTGGCGCCGGAGATGCTAGGAGACCACTCGGAAACCGAGTGTCTCCGAGCATCTCCGTGTGGTCTCCGAGTGCCACTGGCGCCCCCGCACCTCTGGCCACATGCGGTACTGCACACCCCAGAGGCTTGAATCCTGCTTGTCTTGTGAAGTAAATATTGCAATATTAAACAATAAATAAACTATATAACTATTCTTCCGAAAGATGGTTATGAATTCCCTCTATTTTATTACATATATGTACTAATTTGTCTATACCTATAATTTGGTAGTCTATTAAGACTCTGATAAGCACAATGATATAAGGTTATCTATGAAAGTAAACACACTGCTTAGTAAAACAATGTTTCATTTATTTCCCAAGAAAATAGGAATATGCTAACATTACAGAGAATTATACAGAGTATATGACAAAAGAACATCAAAGATACTTATCACATCCTATAGACGTGGTCTCGTCGGCTGGGCTCAGGATGGCAAAAGAGAGCCAGAGCCACGAGGCTCACACAAGCAGGCCAGGATCCAAAAGGGAAAAGGGACGATTTCTCTTTTGTGTGTAGGTTTTTACGCATTCATTCACACCCACTCGTAACCACCCCCACTTGCCTCCTGTCCAATAAGATATTGTTACGAGGTAGTCCTTTTAATATATTATATTTCTGTCCGTCCTGCTGTACTGGCCTCTAGGGGCAGAATTGTCCATGTATCATGTCTATGAGCACTGGGCCGTCTTCAGTGTTAGCTAGCCCTTGTTCTCTTTGAAGCCTGTAATCACACATATCACACCAGGTGGGCTTGAGCCAATCTCTTGTCTACGCTTTGATGTGTAATTGGTTACATTCCAACTTGGGGCCATCTGCCTGTATCAACCAGGAAGTGAAATTCCAGAAATATGATATTAAACCACATGTTGCCTTCCAACATTTTGCGAAAAGAAAAAAAAAAATATTGCGAAAAAATCGTAAACCACGTTACTCGCAATCTGAGGTATTACTGTACAAGAAAATCTCAAATTTTGGGTTGTCCCTAGAAGAATAATAAAAGTGAAATCCTCCAATGGGAACACTAGTTCTGGTGATCTGGGGGTCCCCAAGGAATTCCCTTAATTTGCAGGTATTTCTTCTCATTTCCTGTTTGCCTATGGGACAGGAAGTAAAGGGAAATATCCATAATGGGCCACAGATGGCGAAAAACAAAATCAACCCTCCCTTGCTCTATCCAAAATTAAAACAATACATTTTTGCCTAGAGTTCTACTTCAAACACCAGCCCCTTGAAGATGTCCCTTGTAATGAAACGTGTCGGGCGGAGCCTAGCACTGACGTTGTCATGCCTGCTTGGCTGAGTGGTGCATGTTCATCAGTGACCCCATTTCAATCTTCTGCCACCAAAAGAGACACACGATCTGCTTACCAGATAGTTAGACCACAAGGACACCGAGGGTTGCAAGCAGGGCCCTTTCTGCAAAGTTCACAGCCGGGTCACTCAAACCGTGTAAAACATGAGAGGGAAGAACACAGGAAGGCTATAGTGCATTATTTAACTGAATTTATTATAAAAAGAGAGGTACTTACAAGCTGTGTGATAGAGACAAGCCTGAAAACCTGCACCTCTCATCCTTCCAACGCGTTTCATTGTTTTGTTTCTTTCACATTGGTTTTTGCACTGATTGTATTCAGTTCGTCTTAAAGGGTTAGAGCGATTTTTAAAGTTATTCATGTCATTAAAGTACATGTCTAGACAATTTTTTTTATTATTTTTGGATAAAGTAGAGAAGAATTTGCAGCCCCTGTTGTTTTTTTTTTTTTCCAATCGAGAAATTTCCTCCCACTTTCCCTGTAAGAATGTTTTTTCAAAATGGTAAGTGAATGAAAATCTGTAACTGGGAGACGGAGTAATAAAAATCTGACAGGGGTTCTAGCTTCCCTTACTCTATCCCACAAAAAAATGGCTGTACTTGGGGCCCATTCACACTATCGCATTATTACAACAAATGCTACATGCATTGTGATGCTGTGCTATTCATTCTGATTGGCGCTCCCAATGAACCTTGCCAACGGACTTGCAACACGCGTAAATGTGTGTTACTGCACCAGAATGGTGGGAATGGACCCTCAAACTTTTATGACACACCCAGATTTATGATATGTAGCATGTTATATATATATATATATACTGTGTTCTTGATACATCGTGTTTTTTTGTTTCATGTCTAATCTTTTTGGTTTGATTCTGCATGCCCATTTTTCAGTCCTTTCGTTCTCATGGGTTCATCTTGTCACCTGTGTTATCCCATCACTCATCACTGATTTCTTCACCGCCGCCGATACAATACTCTTGTTGCCTCATTGATGCTGAACTTTCTTTTTCCCCCTCCTGTTCCTTGCCGCCATTCCCAGGCAGCTGGAGTTATTTCGGATGGGGAGAAAGCCAGAGTATGTAACACTTTTATTTCCGCTCATGCCGAAGCATGCCTTGTGACGCCATGCCGTGTGGATATTCATGCATACAGCCTTATTGTGTCACCCCGAAAAATGGTGCTGACAACTGCCCATCATAATGTCACCAAAGCTCACCCATTTAACAGATTCCCAATTTCAATGTTGTATTTCTTTTAACCGATCCTAAACCTATTACCTTGTTTTACATGTTTATTAGGTTAAGTAGTTAAATTTTTATTTAGGCCAATATATATATATATATATATATATATATATATATATAAAATAAAAAAATCATATTTACCACTTGCATCTGGAAGGTGTTGAGCTCTGTATGAGCTCTATACCGCGTTTCCCCGAAAATAAGACGTACCCCGAAAAAAAGACCTAGTGTTAAATGTTTGTAAAATCCTATTATCCACTTTATTGCAGTAGTATATAATGTACAATTTGTGTGTTTCTGTAATATAATTGTGGGGAAGAGAGCTCTGGCGGGTGACAGAAGTGCAGACGGCACTATAACGAAGGTATTTGGCACAATTATATTACAGAAACACACAAATTGTACTTTATACTCTACATTTATATTCTACTGTAATAGAGTGGATTATAGGATTTTACAAGCATTTTAACTCGGTTTGCACTGGGGATTCCTGACAGGCAGGGAGAGAGAGGGGAAGAGAAGACGGCACATTACATGGTAAGACCTACCCCGAAAATAAGCCCTACTGTGTCTTTTGTTGCCAAAATTAATATAAGACTCTGGCTTATTTTCGGGGAAACACGGTATTCTTACTTATAGCTGCTGCACTGAAATATAGACCTAAATGTCTCATAGCAATGTCTTCATTATCCAGTTATGCATAAGTTACAAACCGGCCTACAGGTAGTGTTGTGGTTCTTTATAGAGTTAGTATGATGCTACAACCCATAAAAATCACTGGACGTATAAACAAGACACACGTGTGACTAAAGCTTCTCATGCGGTCAAAAGAACATCCAAACAGTCGGCATTGCTGTGTAATGGCTCTTAGGGCTCTTTCACACAGAGGTCCGTTCAGGTCCGCCTGTCAGTTTTTTAGGCGGACCTGAAACGGATCCTTCATGCACCCCTATGGAAGCACGGATGTCAGCGGTGACATGTCCGCTGACATCCGCTCCGCTCCGAAAAAGTGTGACGGAGGAAAATCCTATTTTTCCTTCCGTCTGCGGAGCGGATCGGATGACAACGGACTGTACGGTCCGTCGTCATCCGATTCCCCATAGGGGAGAGCGGCGCTCTGACAGGGCGGTCCCTGCACAGTGTGCGGGAACCGCCCAGTCATCCGTCGGCTCAGCGGGGATCAACGGAGCGATCCCCGCTGAGCAAGCGGAGCTTCACGGGGCGGATCTTCATGGATCCGCCCCGTGTGAAAGAGGCCTTAGATATTCTTTATTATGTTCCAACAGGGGTTAAGTAATCCCACGTCATGACTAAAGGCCACCCTGTTTGAAACGCTTCAACACTTCTGTGTGGGATTATGTAACCTCTGTTGGAATACAATAAAGAAGATCTAAGAGCCGTTGCAAAGTGATGATGCTTTGTGTTAGGATGTACCATTGACTGCAGGTAGTGTTTGGCTGTCTTCTCAGAAAAATAGAGGTTTGTAAAAATTTATATATTTTTCATAGTCCTGTTAAACTCGTAAAAATGAAGAACAAATCCACATTTCTAAAGTCTCACCATGAGGTTTAATCAAAGCAGTTGACTTTCGACATTGGATATGCGTTGGTTTTAATTGTTTAATCGCCTGTGGGTTTATGTTTAACCAATGTTTATTGAAATTTTTGTGCTTCTACAAGTAGAACAGAATAGGACGCATCCACACAAAAAGAGAAATATTTGACATGGGCATGCGCCCTTTACGAAACCCTAAAATTTAATATTAACAACAGCTCTGTACATCTCAACTGTCCTAATATTAATTCCATACCGGGCCTATTCTGGCACTTCCCTCTTACATGTAAAAATCATAATTTTTTTACTAGAAAATAAATCAGAACCCCCAAACATTATATATTTTATTTTTTAGCAGACACCCTAGGGAATAAAATGGCGGTCGTTGCAACTTTTTATCTCGCACGGTATTTGCGAAAAAAAAAACGTGTTTTTTTTTCATGAATTAAAAAAATAACAAAACCGTAAAGTTAGCCCAATTTTTTGTATAATGTGAAAGATGATGTTACACCAAGTAAATAGATACCCAACATGTCACACTTTAAAACTGCGCAAACTCATGGAATGGCGCCAAACTTCGGTACTTAAAAATCTCCATAGGCAACACTTAATTTTTTTTTTTTTACAGGTTACCAGTTTAGAGTTACAGAGGAGGTCTAGTGCTAGAATTGTTGCTCGTGCTCTAACGCACGCGTCGATACCTCACAAGTGTGGTTTGAACGGCGTTTACATATGTGGGCAGGACTTCTGAGCGCGAACTACCGGGGACAGGGGCGTTTTAAAAATAATTATTAAATTTTTTTATATTTTACTTTATTAATTTTTTTTTGACACTTTCTTTTCCTTTTTTTTTTTTTTATTACTTTTATTCCTATTACAAGGAATGTAAACATCCCTTGCAATAGGAATCGTTTGTGACAGGTCCTTTTTATGGAGAGATGCGGGGTCAATAAGACCCCACATCTCTCCTCCAGGCTGGAAAGCATGAGATCGTAAAAAAACTAAAAAAAAAACTATCCCATGCTTACCAGCTGCGATCGCGGCTTTGTTTACAATCGTGGCCCGGACGTGACGTCATAACGTTGCGCCCGGGCCTCCGAGGGTCCTAGAGATGACTAGTGACCATCTGGTCGCCAGAAATATCTATGGGCGTCATCCGGCGGCGGACGGTTCTTTCTCCGGTTCCGGAGAAGACCGGAGAAGCACCGTATGGCGGCAGGAGGGGTGGGGTGTCCTCTCCCGCCACCTGTAAGAATGATCAAGCGGCGGAACTGCCGCTATGATTGTTCTTGTGGTGCACAGAATCGCCGGCTGGAAACCAGGATATCTCAATGATGTCTGTAGCTGCACCCATCATTCAGATATCATATGACATCCTTGGGCTGGAAGTGGTTAAAAAATAGAAAATATGCTACCATTGACTTAGACCCCCAACCATAGAGATCAAAAAAGTGACAGTATGTGTAAACCCAGAGGGGAAATAAGGTAAAGTCTAGCCCACGGCGTAAACCAATGTGGAAGTCAACTTTATCATCATGGAACTTTAAAGTGTATGAGGTAACCTACAAGGATGTTAAAATAAAGAGCTGCTACCAAATCTCCTGTGGTTTTTAATGTCTTTTTAGCCCTTGCCACCCCTACCTCTATAAATAGGCCCAGTCAGGGGTGAAACCTTTCAGAGGGGCATGGTTAAGGGCAGGAACCATGTTGGAAGCTAACTGATTTGATTCAATTTCATGATGAGACTTTATGGACGTGTGGCTTTGTTGTTATATATGCCGAGTGGAATGAGCTTTTAAAGCCAGCACTCAGTGCGAAGGAGGATCGGAGGAACACACCTGGGACTTGGGGCGGTGCCGTCTTTGTGTCTACATGTTAAACTTGTGTTACAGTTGATGCCAGGGCCTCAATGCTTTTATCTGTTTTTACTTAAATAATAAAGTAATGTAATGCCGCGTACACACAATCGAAATTTCCGTCGGAAAAACCTCGGATGGTTTTTCTGACGAAATTCCGCTCAAGCTTGACTTGCATACACACGGTCACACAAATGTTTCTCTGAACTTTCGACCTTCAAGAACGCGGTGCCCTATAACACTACGACGAGCCGAGAAAATGAAGTTTAATGCTTCCGAGCATGCGTACAAATTTTTATGCGTCGGAATCGCTACAGACGATCAGAATTTCCGATAGTAACTTTTTCCGTCGGAAAACTAGAGAATCTGCTCTCAATCTTTTCTTGGCGGTCACACGGTCAGAATTTCCCACCAAAAGCTCACATCGGACTTTTCTTGTCGGAAATTCCGACCGCGTGTACGCGGCATTAGAGTGAGATACCGGTTACATCATAGGCTTAGCAAAAAATAAAGGCACAGCGTGACATTTTGAATTAAGAATATGTTGACATAAAGAAGTGCTTTTGACTAATTTGGGTTGCAGGCTCCATTGTCCATAGATGAGATTAGGAGCAGGTGGACTCTCTGGAATAAAATTTTTAGTTTTACCTCCTTATTTGGATGAAATCCACCCGTCTTTAATTCATGCCTAGGAAACTAACCATTGAATATAAAATTCTGCATGCTGGTCAGTGCCACACCTTTTTTTCTGACCTTAGTTTAGCGTAGTTTATTTCAAAAGTAGGTCCATCATGGAAGACCTGTATATTTCTTGTAATGGGTTTCTGCTCATCAATCAATTTTTTTTTTTTTGTTTTATTTTTCAATTTGGAAAAAATAATTAAAAAATCAATGATCTAATCCACGGGGGTTGAATGAGTTTGAAAGTTAGTTTAAATTCATCTATTATTTTAGAACCTATTCTGCTGTGAAGCAAAGTGGGGATTTTTGCTTGGGGCACAAATTGCCACAATTTTTTCCCCCTCTTTCTGCCCCTTAGTAACGTCTACCTGAAAAATAGGCCATTGGTAGACTGTCTATAAAGGGGCAGCTACTGCCTTGATGACCAGGGCTAAGGGGCCCATAAATGGCTTACAAATGACAAACCATGCACCAGGTTTTACTATCCTGCGGTCAATGATCAGTCTCCAGACTCACCGGAAAGGGGCTCCCTTTGAGCATGCCAAATTCTTTGCTCTTTTATGGAGTTGAGGACTGACCGATATTTCTCCACCCACCCTCCCCACAAAAAAATTAGTCTATGGCCGCCAGGGGGGATGGTTATTTGTTGGTTAAAGCTGAGGAGGTACATGAAAAAAGTTTTAGGGATCTATTATTTTTAGTATGAATAAAGAGAACTTCTCTCAAGAAAAAAACTTTTAGAGTGGGGATCTCCAACATTTCTAAAATTTTACTGTCCTTTGGGCTTTTGAACGGGGGGGGGGGGGGAGACTGTGGCCAGTGGGAATAAAAAAATGCCTTGGCTCCAGTGGGAGATGAGTAAAGGTGCCCCGTCATTGGTGTCTGTGAGAGTAATAGTGCTCCATCATTGGTGTCTGTGGGAGCAATGGTGCCCACGTCGTTGGTGTCTGTGGGAGCAATGGTGCCCCGTCATTGGTGTCTGTGAGAGGAATTGTCCCCATTGTTGGTGCCTGTGGGAGCAATGGTGCCCCGTCATTGGTGCCTTTTGGGAGCAATGGTGCCCCGTCATTGGTGCCTGTGGGAGCAATGGTGCCCCGTCATTGGTGCCTGTGGGAGCAATGGTGCCCCGTCATTGGTGCCTGTGGGAGCAATGGTGCCCCGTCATTGGTGTCTGTGGGAGCGATGTTGCCTCGTCATTTGGGGTCTGTGGGCGCAATGGTGCCCCGTCATTTGGTGTCTGTGGGAGCAATGGTGCCCCGTCATTTGGTGTCTGTGGGAACAATGGTGCCCTGTCATTTAGGGTCTGTGGGAGCAATGGTGCCTTGTAATTTGTGGTCTGTGGGAGCAATGGTGCCTTGTCATTGGTGTCTGTGGGAGCAATGGTGCCTTGTCATTGGTGTCTGTGGGAGCAATGGTGCCCCGTCATTGGGGTCTGTGGGAGCAATGGTGCCCCGTCATTTGGGGTCTGTGGGAGCAATGGTGCCTCGTCATTTGGGGTCTGTGGGAGCAATGGTGCCCCGTCATTTGGTGTCTGTGGGAGCAATGGTGAACAGTTATTTGTGGTCTGTGGGAGCAATGGTGCCCCGTCATTTGGTGTCTGTGGGAACAATGGTGCCCTGTCATTTGGGGTCTGTGGGAGCAATGGTGCCTTGTAATTTGTGGTCTGTGGGAGCAATGGTGCCTTGTCATTGGTGTCTGTGGGAGCAATGGTGCCTTGTCATTGGTGTCTGTGGGAGCAATGGTGCCCCATCATTGGTGTCTGTGGGAGCAATGGTGCCCCGTCATTGGGGTCTGTGGGAGCAATGGTGCCCCATCATTTGGGGTCTGTGGGAGCAATGGTGCCTCGTCATTTGGGGTCTGTGGGAGCAATGGTGCCCCGTCATTTGGTGTCTGTGGGAGCAATGGTGAACAGTTATTTGTGGTCTGTGGGAGCAATGGTGCCCCTTCATTGGTGTCTGTGGGAGCAATGGTGCCCCTTCATTGGTGTCTGTGGGAGCAATGGTGCCCCGTCATTGGGGTCTGTGGGAGCAATGGTGCCCCGTCATTGGGGTCTGTGGGAGCAATGGTGCCCCGTCATTTGGGGTCTGTGGGAGCAATGGTGCCCCGTCATTTGGGGTCTGTGGGAGCAATGGTGCCCCGTCATTTGGGGTCTGTGGGAGCAATGGTGCCCCGTCATTTGGGGTCTGTGGGAGCAATGGTGCCCCGTCATTTGGGGTCTGTGGGAGCAATGGTGCCCCGTCATTTGGGGTCTGTGGGAGCAATGGTGCCCCATCATTGGTGTCTGTGGGAGCAATGGTGCCTCGTCATTGGTGTCTGTGGGAGCAATGGTGCCTCGTCATTTGTGGTCTGTGGGAGCAATGGTGCCCTGTCATTTGGTGTCTGTGGGAGCAATGGTGCCCCATCATTTTGGTGTCAATTAATTAAATGGTGCCCCAAGGGCCAGATAAAGGCTAGCAAAGGGCCACATTGTAAAATACTTATTCAAAATTTGTCAACTTATGCCGCCCACCCCATCCTTGTTGGACTTTAAATCTGACATTGTTAAAAATACAATGGGCGAAGGATCACCGTGAGGCTGGAGGGAACCACTAAAAGTAGGTGGGCAGGGGCAGAGCCAAGAACTATAGCGGAGAGATCATGCGGATTCAAAAAAACAAATGATAAGCCTACCAGACTCCAGAAAGAATTTAAAATTTCCGTTTTGAGTTTTTAGGAACTTTTGGAACTGGCTAAACCCCTAAATGCCAAGTGGACCTAATGTGCTATTTAGATTTGGCTGGGCTGAAGTTTCTAGATTTTAATTTTTTTTTTCCAATTCATTTCTGTTCACATGTCTCTTGTGCTGCCGTATAATAAACTCAGTCCATTCCTTGTAGTTAGATGAAGATCCCTGTAGAGAAGGTGAACCTTCAGGAAAGGCTCCATGTCTCAATCAGTGACATTGTGTCATTTCTGTAAGATGAGAAGATGACAACCTATTGATCCGGTTCACAAGTATCATTTCATCAAAAAGATTGGATTAGAAAATGACGGAGTGAAAATTCCTGGAATAGATGTCAATCTCTGGATTGTCATTAGCCTCACTTGTATGGCTCCCCAGCCTGCTGTCTGCACACACAATACAGCTTCATTACCAAAAGAGCTCATAGGAAGCATCTTCCATCAGATATTTTTGTAGGTTTTTTTTTTGTTTTTTTTTTGCCATTATTTACCAAAGAAATTACAAGGATCTAATTGGCTGGTCGGAAATGCAAGACTTTCTTTCCCCTGCAGTCGCTAGGTCTAATTACTTGTTGGCCAGTTCTAGCTCTTGCTCAGTCTAGCTGAGATGAATAATTCAGCATTTGGTGGATCGTGTCATCCCATTCACAATGTAGAACAAAGGCAGCTTGGAAATCCAAGTGCCTTTTTATGTTATGGCCTCCTAGAAAGTGGTGGAAAGTCACATTTCCACAGAAAAACATTTCTATATTGGAATATCTTATAAAAAGCTTGGAGGTTTTTCCAGCTACCGGTTTTGCCCAATAACAAAATATAAATTTTGGGGTCTCATTGGCTGCAAGTCATTACCAAGGCAGTACACATAATGACCAGGACCAGCCCTATACCACCACAGCCATTTCTATTTGAAGTAGGGCAGCCCATAGGTGGGTTCTCTGAGTCAACAAAAAACGTTGGACCGCCGCACGACTATATACGTCCTGACTTTGAAGAGGGACATCTCGGTAACGTTAGCAGCTGCTGCCACAACCGAGGTATCCATCTCTTCAGGCGGCGGTCCGGTTAATGATAATGGTGGTCTCTGTGGCGGATTCGCCGCAAGATCACTGTTATCAGCGGCAGGAGAGGGGACCTCCCGCCGCTCTCCCGCACCCTCCGTCGCTTACCGGAGCTGTCGGTAGCGGCGGAGGCGATCGGGTCCTATCCGTAGCTTGGTATGGATACGAGTGAGGGGAAGATGGGCCCCCACCCATCTCCATACCATAGCAGGGCGGAAGCGACGTCAAAACGTTACTTCCGCCCATACGTCTTAAAGGGCCATTTTATTTTTGTCATTTTTACAAATGACAAAAAAAAAATTATTTTCTTTTTTTTTTTTTTTTATTGCATTTTAGTGTAAATATGAGATCTGAGGTCTTTTTTACCCCCAGATCTCATATTTAAGAGGACCTGTCATGCTTTTTTTTATTACAAGGGATGTTTACATTCCTTGTAATAGGAATAAAAGTGACCCAATTTTTTTTTTGTTGTTTTTTATTTTTTTAAGTGTAAAAATAAATAAAATCAAGTAAAATAAATGAGAAAATTTTTTTTTTTTTTTAAAAGCGCCCCGTCCCGACGAGCTTGCGCGCAGAAGCGAACGCATACATGAGTAGCGCCCACATATAACAAACAGTGTCCAAACCACACATGTGAGGTATCGCCGTGATCGTTGGAGCAAGAGCAATAATTCTAGCTCTAGACCTCCTCTGTAACTCAAAACATGCAACCTGGAGAATTTTTTTAATGTCGCCTATGGAGATTTATAAGGGTAAAAGTTTGACGTCATTCCACGAGCGGGCGCAATTTTGAAGCGTGACATGTTGGGTATCATTTTACGCGGCGTAACATTATCTTTCACATTATGAAAAAAAATTGGGCTAACTTTACTGTTGTCTTATTTTTTAATTCAAAAAAGTGAATTTTTTCCAAAAAAACAGCGCTTGTAAGACTGCTGTGCAAATACGGTGTGAAAAAAAGTATTGCAATGACCGCCATTTTATTCTCTAGGGTGTTAGGAAAAAAAATGTATAATGTTTAGTGGTTCCAAGTAATTTTCTAGCAAAAAAACTGTGTAAACACCGAGTCTGAAAAACAAGCTCGGTCCTTAAGTTGTTAATGATGAATTTGTATCGTTATAAACTTATAGATGCATTTGTATGAATACTGTAGTTGCCCAGTATTTTTTTTATCTTGGATACAGTAAAGGGGGGTTATAACCCAGAACAAATATGAGAGGTTTATTCATGGGGATTACATACACTCTAACCCAGCCTTTCTCAACCTTTTTACCCCAGGGGAACCCTTTAAAATAATTTTCAGGTCTCGGGAACCCCTAATAAAACACATTCAGTCAGTGGGAACAATGCCCCTTACTTTGGTGGTCAGTGAGAAGAATGCCCTTTTTTACAGTGGTGGTAAGAATGGCCCCCTTACAGCGAGCTAGAAAGATCATTGGTGTCATACCACTGGCTCCTCCAAGTGGAACTGGCTCAGAATTATGTCGGCACCATCAAACAGGAGGTAAATCAGCCACAGCTCAAGGAACCCCTGGCCACCTCTGGAGGAACCCTAGGGTTCCACGGAACCCCGGTTGAGAATGCCTGCTCTAACCTAATACCTAAAGTGAGTCCTTTAAACTTGACCTCCCCCTCTCCCAATGATTAACCCCTAAAAGTGAAATCTAATGCTGCGTACACACGATCGGACCTTCCGACAACAAAACCGTGGTGTTTTTTTTTTCCGACAGAAGTTCGCTCAAACTTGTTTTGCATATACACGGTCGCACAAATGTTGCTCGGAAATTCCGATGGTCAAGAACGCGGAGACGTACAACACTACGACGAGTTGAGAAAAATGAAGTACAATGATTCCGAGCATGCGTCGAATTGATTCCGAGCATCCGCAGCACTTTTGTGCGTCGGAAATGGCTACACGCGGTCGGAATTTCCGACCAAGAACTTTTGTTGTCGGAAAAATTGAGAACCTGCTCTCAAACATTTGTTGTCGGAAATTCCGACAGCAAATGTCCGATGGAGCCTACACACGGTCGGAATATCCGACCAACAGCTCACATCGAACATTTGTTGTCGGAAATTCCGATCGTGTGTACGCGGCATAACGCTCCAAATGAAAGCCAGCACCAGTTAACACTACCTTCCGCAGACTCGTTTCATGCCGCGTCAAAGATTAGAGGGCTCAACGTCAGACCAGCAATGCAGTGATGGTGGTGTTCACTTTCAGGCCTACTACATAGGAGTTCTACAGCTCAATTCAAGGGAAGAGAGTGCAACTTTCCATACAATAGCTTTTCATCTCAGCTTCAGGTAATGTTGACATTAATTGCACCTTTTCTCTGATTTCATATTTCATAATGCCGCGTACACGCGATCGGAATTTCCGACAACAAAACCGTGGATTTTTTTCCGACGGATGTTGGCTGAAACTTGTCTTGCATACACACGGTCACACAAATGTTGCTTGGAAATTCCGATGGTCAAGAACGCGGAGACGTACAACACTATGACGAGCCGAGAAAAATGACGTTCAATGATTCCGACAGCAAATGTCCGCTGGAGCGTACACACGGTTGGAATTTCCGACAACAAGCTCACATCGAACATTTGTTGTCGGAAATTTCCGACCGTGTGTACGCGGCATAAGACATGGAATCAAACAGCAGTGCAGCCTTTTTTTTTTTTTTTTTCTACTTCTGGTCCCACGCTGTGTTTTATGATCAGATGTCTTCACCATCACCACCTGTACTATTTCTGTCTGTCTCGCAGGTACAATGAACTGTATGCATGAATATCACGCCGTTGTTCGGACAAACAAGCATGCCACATTCCCATGGTGCCCCAGAGTAGTAATTGTGCTGAATCTATTAATAGTGCTGTGTTTCCTTTTTTTGGGGGGATTTATGTCTGTTTTGTATATCGCAATTGCACCTTATTATTTGACCTCTGGACTTGACACATCTAGAAGTACATTTTAATGACCGCTCCTCCCAAAGAAAAAGACTGGACAGTAGAAGAAGCAGACTGGTGTGCTCATCTGTCACTCTGCTCTCTCCTCCTATCAGAATGTTATTTGCACTGCAAAACACCTTTTCTTTCTCGTACATCACGGGACACAGAGCGACAGTCATTACTAATGGGTTATATAGATACCTTCAGGTGCTGGCACTGGCAACTTCCAAAACCGGAAGTACCCTCCCCTATATAAGCCCCTCCCATCCGGGAGCACCTCAGTTTTTTTGCCAGTGTCTAAGGTGTTGGCCAAGAAGAAACATGTGTTTTTCACTGAGCTTGCGTACAGGTTCTTTTGGGCCTCAGTAAGCTATTCCGGATCCGACCAAAAAAGCTTCATAGCTAAACGGTCGGTACCCGGGCCTTGCAGAGAAGAGCAAGGTTTTGCCTGTAATGCTTCTCTTAGGAGAGCTGGACCCTGGGATCCAGAGCTCTGGTCATACCCATGACCAAGATGTTTTCTGTGCAGGGTGCTATACAGGTCCAGGGGAGTGGAATCCTTGGGAACCCGGTCCCTGAAGGTTTAATTACAATGCCTGCCGTGATAGGTGAAGTTTGGGCTTCTGTGGCCAAACAGAGTCCTGCGGCGGGGAAAAGGTAAATGGGGGCCCCTCAGGAACTTTGTTCTATTGAGGGGACCCCCAAGCCTAATATGTCTTTCTGCCTGTTACCTAACGGTATTCCCGCTAAATATTATGCATGCCTGTAACTACTAAAAAATGTAATAATTTTAATAGTGGTCAAGAAAAAAAAAAAATTAATATACTAGACTGCGGTACCTGTGTTAATCCACTAGAGGCCGCTGTGGAACATTTCTTGTCATGTGGACTAGTTTCTTTTTATCAGAGCAAGTCCAGGCAGATGGTGAGTTCTCTTGTGGGAAACTGCTTCCTCTGCCATGTTGCAATGCTCGTCCATCCCCCGGCCTGCGGCAAAAGGGGCCCTGGCTCTTGTCCCTAGTTTCCCTTTTCAAAATTAGCGCCGAAGGCGCACGTGGCCGCGCGCGTGCGCGTGCACGCGCCTCTATATATAGAGGTGAGCCGGGAAAGGGGGCGGAGCTTGGGGGATGACGCTCTGTGCGCGCTGCAGCGCTTCTGCGCATGTGCGGGCGTCCCAGCATGTTAAAAACCACAATTATGTGTTGTGAGCTGGCTATGGAGTGCAGAGACAGAGCTGGCAACATTTAAAAAAGGCATACAGCAAGCGGTTGATGCAGGCATCCCCATAGAAAGGCACATTAGTAGACACCAACTGTTTTTATAGCAGCATTTGTGCTAGACTATTGTCAGTAAGTGGTGTATTTCGGCTGGAATACCTCAGCTTTGGGCTTAGGAATAATGCCGTCTAAAAACTCCGGGACTAAAAATCCCAGGAAGCATAGGGGGTCTCCATCGGGCTCTGAGGATCTTGGGCATGCTTCGGCTGCACCAGTCTCCCCTGAAGAATCAGAGGTTAGTGACCGTAGAGCACCCTCAGGAGTACCTGGTACTGTGGCTGTCCTCAGTTCACCTGCTCCTGTGTATGTAACAGAGGAGGTTTTTTCCTCAGCTCTGGGAGGACTGGAAGAGAGATTGTCAGCATTGATCGCTGCTTCCCTGTCACAGGAAAAAAGCGCTCGATCTCCGTCTCCTCCCTCAGAGTGCCTGTTAGCGGAGCAACAGTCCCATACAGGGATACCTGAAGGGGATCAGGATGAGGTCGATTCTGTTGTAGAGGAATCAACAGTGGAAGAGCCATTCTCAGCATCACATGCTGAAAGATTATGGGTTCAGTCCCTGACTAATATGGTCCGATCAGCATTTAAAATGCCCCTTGCGGAGCCATCATCCACTTCTGTCTCCTCGTTGGGGTCGCTAAAAGCTCCCCAGACTGTTTGTTCCTTTCCGATCCATCCTTTACTGGAAGGGCTCATTTACCAGGATTGGGAACATCCTGATAAAATATTTACTCCTCCCAAGAGATTTCAAGTGGTCTATCCCATGGAGGATAAGTTCATCAAAAAATGGAGGGTCCCTACAGTGGACGCAGCCATCTCTTGTGTGAATAAATCACTGACATGTCCAGTGGATAATGTCCAAATGTTCAAGGACCCAATAGATAAAAAATTAGAGTCCTTATTAAAATCTGCTTTTGCTACAGCAGGATTGGTGACACAACCAGCAGTGGCAGCTATTGGGGTCTGCCAAGCAGTGAAGGATCAGTTGAAACAGGTCTTAAGGGACTTGCCAGATCAGCAGGCTCTTGCCCTAGCTGATCTACCTAGAGCCTTATGCTTTGCGGTGGACGCTATAAAGGATTCAATCCATCAGGCCTCCCGCCTTACGCTGTCTGTAGTACATATGCGCAGGCTTTTATGGCTCAAAAACTGGTCTGCTGAAGCTCCCTGTAAAAAATTGCTGGTCAGCTTCCCATTTCATGGTGAACGCTTATTCGGGGAAGACCTGGACAAATATATCCAGAGAATTTCCAGCGGTAAAAGTACACTTTTGCCGGTTAAAAACAGAGTTAGAGGTCCCTCTTTTAAGAGGCCTGCTTCTCCAGTCCCTAGGACATCGGCTGTGAAACAGTTCCGACGGCCTCCTCGGTCAAATCCCGGAGGTAAAAATCAGGGACAATTGCAGGGTAACAAGAAGCCCTGGAGCAGGAGAGGTACAAAACCTCCCCCAAAGTCAAATGCATGAAGGGTTGCCCCCACTCAATCGGGTGGGGGGAAGACTTCAGTTGTTCACAGAGACCTGGCGGGACACGATCAGAGACAGATGGGTGCTCTCCGCAGTAAATCTGGGATACAAATTGGAGTTAAAAGACTCCCCTCCTTCCCACTTTATAAGGTCAAACGTGCCAAGGGATCCCCAGAAGAGAGGATCCCTCCTGTTGGCACTAGAACAATTATTGCTCCAAGCAGTAATTATAGAGGTTCCCCTGGAAGAATGGGGGTTCGGGTTTTACTCAAACCTCTTTACAGTCCCGAAGCCAAACGGGGACGTGAGGCCCATATTAAATCTAATAGGGCTAAACAAATTCCTACATATCAGGACTTTCCGGATGGAGTCTATCCGGTCGGTGGCCACTGCCCTACAAGGGGAGGAATGGTTAGCCTCGATCGACATCAAAGATGCTTATTTGCACATTCCCATCTTTCCAGCCCACCAAAAATTTCTACACTTTGCGGTAGAAGGGCGCCATTTTCAGTTCAGAGCCTTACCCTTCGGTCTGGCCACAGCACCACGAGTGTTCACAAAAATTCTGGCCCCATTATTGGCCAATCTAAGAACACGAGGTGTAACGATAATGGCATATCTAGACGACTTGTTGCTGATAGACCACTCAGTGGAAAAACTAGAAGTGGTTGTTCACGAGACAATCAAGTATCTGGAATATCACGGTTGGATTATCAACCGAGACAAGTCAGCCCTAAAACCAGTCAAAAGTCTGGAATACTTGGGGCTAAGGCTGGATTCAGACCAGAGAAAAATTTTCTTGCCTCAAGAAAAGGGGTCGTCTTTGAGAGATTTGATCCACTTAGTGGGTACAAAAAGACAGCCATCCATACGCCTGTGCATGAGGCTGCTGGGAAAAATGGTGGCATCATTCGAAGCAGTACCCTACGGTCAATTCCATTCAAGGAAGTTGCAAAGGGCCATACTGTCAGCCTGGAACAAAAAAGTTCAGGCTCTGGACTTACCAATGTCCTTGTCCCCTTCCGTTCGCAAGAGCCTCCGCTGGTGGTTGGTTCCCCAGAATCTGGAAAGAGGGAAATCCTTCAGTCCGATTTCTTGGAAGGTGGTCACTACAGATGCCAGCCTTATAGGCTGGGGAGCAGTACTGGAGCAATGGTCTCTCCAGGGCAGATGGTCGGATGCGGAAAAGGCCCTGCCCATCAATCTCTTAGAGATACGAGCAGCCCGGTATGCCCTAGTAGCATGGACATCCAAACTCCAAGGGTCCCCTGTCAGAATTCAATCAGACAATGCCACAGCAGTGGCATATATCAATCATCAGGGGGGCACCAGGAGTCGTGCAGCCCAGAGGGAAGTAAATTACATCCTGAAATGGGCAGAAAGATATGTCCCAGCCATATCTGCGGTATTCATTCCAGGAGTGGAGAATTGGAAGGCGGACTTTCTAAGTCGCCAACAATTATGCCCAGGGGAATGGTCCCTTCATCCCGAGGTTTTCCGGACAATATGTCAGCGGTGGGGAACACCGGATGTAGATCTGCTAGCATCCAGATTCAACGCAAAAGTGGACAGGTTTGTCTCTTGGACAAGGGATCCCCTAGCTTGCGGCTCGGATGCCCTAGTGTTCCCTTGGGATCAGTTCAAGCTGATATATGCATTCCCACCGCCACAATTGTTACCTCGATTACTCCGCAGAATCAGGGTAGAAAAGAAACCAGTGATTCTGGTGGCTCCAGCGTGGCCCCGAAGAGCATGGTACGCGGAGATTGTAAAGATGTCTGTGGGGAGTCCTTGGACCCTCCCACATCGTCCGGACCTGCTTTCGCAAGGACCGATATACCACCCTTCCTTACCAGCCCTAGGTTTGACGGCCTGGCTATTGAAGCCCACATTCTAAAAAAGAGAGGGCTCTCTAATTCTGTGGTATCTACCATGATCAATGCCAGGAAGCCGGTATCCAGGCAGATCTACTATAGAATCTGGAAGGCGTACATCGCCTGGTGTGAGGCCAAGAAATGGCATCCACGTAAATACGTAATAGGTAGGATTCTGGACTTCCTACAATGGGCTGTAGATAGGAAGCTTGCCTTGAGTACTATCAAGGGTCAGATTTCGGCCTTGTCAATATTTTTTCAAAGGCCCTTGGCTTCGCATTCACTAGTCAAAGCCTTTATACAAGGAGTGATGCGTATTAGTCCTCCGGTTAATATTCCCATATGTCCATGGGATCTAAACTTGGTTCTGTCGGTTCTACAGAAACAACCATTTGAACCATTACAGCATATTTCCTTGGTTCTTCTCACCAGGAAATTGATTTTTCTAGTAGCCATTTGTTCGGCTAAAAGAGTGTCGGAATTAGCAGCTATGTCCTGTAAGGAGCCATATCTGGTTATCCATAAGGACAGAGTAGTGTTACGTCCTCATCCAGCCTTTCTTCCTAAGGTGGTATCGAGGTTTCATTTGAACCAAGATGTGGTTCTTCCTTCTTTTTTCCCCAAACCTACTTCGGTAGAGGAAAAGTTATTGCATTCTTTGGATGTAGTAAGAGCAGTTAAAGCTTATCTAAAAGCCACTGCTCAGATTCGCAGAACGGATACTTTGTTTATTCTGCCGGAAGGCCCCAGAAAGGGTCAGGCAGCATCAAAATCTACTTTAGCCAAGTGGATTCGACAGGTCATAATGCAAGCCTATGGCTTGAGAAGGAGACCGCCTCCGTTCAAAGTTAGGGCGCACTCCACGAGAGCAGTTGGAACTTCATGGGCAGCGCATCACCAGGCCTCCCTGGCTCAAATCTGTAAGACCGCAACATGGTCTTCAGTACACACGTTTACTAGGTTCTACCAGGTGGACGTTAGAAGTCAGGAGGATGTCGCCTTTGGGCGCAGTGTGTTGCAGGCCGCAAAAGATCCTCATGTCTGATAGCGCTCAGCTTATGTATGGTGTATCCCCCCCCCCTCGTTGGGCATTGCTTTAGGACATCCCATTAGTAATGACTATGTCGCTCTGTGTCCCGTGATGTACGAGAAAGAAAATAGGATTTTTATAACAGCTTACCTGTAAAATCCTTTTCTTGGAGTACATCACGGGGCACAGAGCTCCCACCCCTCTTTGGGGACACTTATTGCTTTGCTACAAAACTGAGGTGCTCCCGGATGGGAGGGGCTTATATAGGGGAGGGTACTTCCGGTTTTGGAAGTTGCCAGTGCCAGCACCTGAAGGTATCTATATGACCCATTAGTAATGACTATGTCGCTCTGTGTCCCGTGATGTACTCCAAGAAAAGGATTTTACAGGTAAGCTGTTATAAAAATCCTATTATTGGCTCCTTGAGCTGCTTTTTCTTGCCCATCTCAGATCACTGCTATACAGAGATTGCAAGAGGCCGATACCAAGACAGAATCAGTTGTTTGCACTTTTTGCGTTAAACAATGCCTTTTAAGGATGTCTTAATGCAGTGTTTCTCAACAGTTTTTCACGATATTCTTTAAAACTATGCAAAATCCTGAGGCACCCCCCGTGTATAACACGTAAATGCTACTTGTCAGTGGGTAACTTGAGCCTTAATCAATGCACACAACCACCTTGATGAAATTGTGTTCACATCAGAAGCTCCTCCAACACACCAGAGGGCCCCCCATCATATCAGAGGTCCCCATGCTCATCAGAGTCCCCTCGCATATTAGACCTCATGCACACGGCTAGTCCTAAACTCTCGTTTAGGAGTTTTTGGCATTCGTAAAAGCCTATGTGTCCATGCATACAACACAGTTTGGAGGCATTTAAACGTTGTCCTCCTGAACGCAGAAGAGTTGCCTTTAGAACGGGAAAATTTTGGCAAAAAACTCCAAACGCGGCGTGAACGCGCCTAAGTGCTTGCTGCGTTTTGTGCTTGAGTGTTCATTTCAATGGCAGGTACTCTGGCCAATGAAATTAATAAACGTCTAAGCGTTAAACGCGGTGCCACATTTAAATGCATTTTTTGCCACATTTAGAGTTTTTCTGCTGCCAGGAGAGTTGATGTCTAGGAGAGTTCCAGTGTGCATGTAGCCTGAAGGCCCGTACAGACGATTGGATTTTCCGACAACAATGGTCCGACGGAAGTGTTTTATCGGACAATCCGACTGTATGCTCCATCGGACAATTGTTGTCGGAATTTCCGACAACAAATGTTGGCTGTCATGCTCTCAAATTTTCCGACAAAACGTGTTCCGTCGGATTGTCCGATCATGTGTACACCAATCCGTTGGACTAAAATCCAAAGTACAAACACGCATGCCCCGAAACCAATGCTAAACATTAGACAACAATACCAGAAGTTGCCCAAATGGTGGCGATAAAGAGCTGAAAAACTACGTGGTTTGGTGAATGTTGGCTGAAAATGTTCTGCCGTGTGTGTATGCAGAACAAGTTCACGGCCAACGCCCTTCGGACCAAAATCCACGGAAAAGTCTGATGAAAGTCCGATCGTGTGTACGAGGCTTTAGAGTCACCCCTTCATGTCAGAAGCCCCCCTATATATTGGACCCCCCCCGACTCTCGGAAAACTGGGTTCCGTGCTCACGGCAGCCCAGATGGCACCCTGGTTAAGAAACACTGTCTTAATGAATCCAAAGCTGCATTAATTTTGTAAATTTTATATTTGCCTGGAGTTCATTTTTAAGTCTACAGAGCGTCACCATCACTTTCCAAAATGTGTTTTGGGCAGAGCTTGTCTTAAAATATAATAAGCTTTTTATAAATGTCGAATATGTTTTTGGCAAGTTGTTTTTTTTTGTTTTTTTTTTTGTTTTTTTAATTAACCTTGTTCTTTTTAAACATACTGGGAATACGCATAAGGTGGTAACAAGTGTGACTTTTCGTTGATAGTCCCCGTTGTAATTGTGCACTTCTTCAAAAGGTTGTACCAATGTCTCGTACAAGGCAAAAGAGATTATAAGCAGGACCCAAATTAGAAGATTATTTATTGAACTCTGAAGACTTTTACACTGGTGAAAAACCAATGAAGAATTTCTTGTAGACCTTGTGAAGAAGTTCTGGTTAATGGAGGACAATCACATCTCTTGTGATGCATCAATACCTTGTAATGCCCTTAAATACATTGGCATGTTGGGGTGTAGGATTTGCCAGTCTAGTGTCCAAATTAAAAACTTTGGAAGGCCTGAAGTAGTAAAGTAGTATTACACTCTCTAGTCACCCTATGCAAAGCTGTGAGAGCCATTTTGTGCTTGGAAATGGTTGTTCCCCCCTAGCATCCAATCAAAATGCCTATCTACAGTAGACAGAAATCAATTGGTTTTTGTTGGGGTCTGCATTTTCCACAATTCATGTTTGTTTTGCCCATTGAAAAAAACAAATGGTGGAATATTGACCCACGCCTTTCATTATCCAGCCTTGTCCAGTGCCTTAAAGGGGTTGTAAAGGTTCTTCTTTTATTTTCTAAATGGCTTCCTTTAAGCTAGTGCATTGTTGGTTCACTTACCTTTTTCTTAGATTTCCCTTCTAAATGTTTTTTTTTGTCTGAATTTCTCACTTCCTGTTCCTCCTCAGTAAGCTTGCCCCCATCATCCGAGCCGTTCTGGCTGGGGGTTAGTCAGCGTTCTCACCCCCTCCCTTGGGACTACATCACTGCGGGGAGATGCTGTGAACGTTCACAGGCACGAGAGGCTCCCCGCAGGGATGTAGTCCCAAGGGAGGGGGCGAGCATGCTGACTAACCCTCAGCCAGAACGACTCGGATGATGGGGGCAAGCTTCATGAGGAGGAACAGGAAGTAAGATATTCAGATAAAGAAAAAAACATTTAGAAGGGAAATAGAAGGAAAAGGTAAGTGAACCAACAATGCACTAGCTTAAAGGAAGCTATTTGGAAAATAAAAAACGAACCTTTACAACCCCTTTAAAGTCTGAACTGCTACCAAAAGCTGTTTATTGCTCAGCTGCTTTAGGCCTCCTCCATTGGCTGGAAGATGACCACTGTCACCATAGTGAGTTGCCTGTTCTCTGCCATTGGGTAGGAATGATTAGCTGAAAGTTACTCTTTGGAAGAGAACAGATGAACGTCCTCAGCAGCAGAGGTCTGGAGGTAGCCTAGAGAAGTTCACAGGTAAGTATGCAACAAATTTTGTTAGCAGCAAGGGTGCCAATGTAGGTTAGATTTTCTATCATGTAACAGGTCCATTTTAAAGCTAGATGTATAAGAAGTCAAGCTCTTGGTTCAAAATGGCTAATTTACACCTACAGCAACAAGTCTTAAACCATCCGTAGAGATCTGATTGTCCATGTTGGTTGAGTAGATTGATAGTTATGGTGGTGATGGATAAATCTCTTTTCCTCCTTTGCATGGTAATTATAGTCACACTTTCATGTCATTTAGCGTGTTAAAGCAAAGAAGTCAAACATTTAAAATGGAGATACAAGAGAAATTTGAACCCTTTATGCCTGGGTGTATTTGCCTCCCTAACAGATAACACATTTAAAAGACAACCCACACTTGTATTGTAGTAGATTTTTATATCTGATGGGGGGCTCGGCTGGTGGTTTTTACCTTCTAGCAGTGCGGGTTTCTCCTCCTTCCTACACATCTGTAGGGATTGTTCCACACCCAAAGCCCTGCTGAAATCCTTTGTGGTGGCTTGACACCATCAGGCAAGGAGCTACCACTAAAACCACGTGCACACAGTTTGTGTAAGAGCCGTGCATACAGCAAGCTTTTAGAAATCATTTGCAAAGCTTTGGTCAGCTTCAAACCGTTTTGTTAAAGTTTTCAGCACCTCCTTCCATGGAACACCTTCTCATATTGGAGACCCTTGTCCCAGTTACAACTTTCCAGAAGGTATTTGGATTACTTTAGAGAGATTATTCCAAAATGAAGGTTGTTCCCAATGGGACTCGGATGACATTTTACCCACGATTACGTGATAGTTTACGTTTTTGGGGTAGTGTTTGGAGATGTACACAGATACGGATAACAAATGTAATAACATAAGAAAATATAACAAGAATACCTAACTAAAGATGCTGTTTTACCACGGAGTACCATCCACTTTTCATACGGTGTGGCAAAAATTATCAGACGCATGACCGATGGAAAGCTCTGATACGAGACAAATTTTAGCTGTAGTATATAGGACTTGTGTGTAAAAAAGAAAAGAAAAGGACAACCCCAGGCTTGCTGCCCTTGGAGCAACGTGACCTTTTAAGGACTTGGTCAGTTTGTAATGATATTCCTTTAGCATGAAGTCATCTAAGGTATCTAGACTTTGAAAGCTTTCTTATGCCGCGTACACACGATCATTTTTCCCGTCGGGAAAAATTACATTTTTTCTTTTGGACGAGAAAAACGACTGTGTGTGGGCTTTTTGTCATTTTTCCCGACGGGAAAAACGGCATTAATCACGACGAGAAAAATTAGAACATGCTCTAATTTTTCTCGTCGTGATTCCCGTCATTTTTTTCCGCGGCAGTTTTCCCATAGGGAAACACTGCCGGGGAGCCCACACACAGTCGTTTTTTTCGACCAAGAAAAAAAATGTAATTTAAAACGGCCGTGTGTAGGGGAACAAGCTGTTCCTCGTCTTTCACGTCGATTTTCTTGACGGTGTTTTCACCGTCGAAAAAAATCGATCGTGTGTACGCGGCATCAGATATTGTGAGACAACTTTAAGGCTTCATGCCCACTGACGTTTTTACAGCTGCGTTTTTTACAGCTTAAAAACGCCTGTCCATGTTATTGTAAATTTATTTATTTTTTTTGTATTCTTTTTTTGAGAAAAAAAAAACCCGTCGGAGCTAAAAAAACGCGACCGCGCGTTAGTGCGCGTTTTTGACGCTCGTGTTTTTTTCTGCCTAACTCCGACGCTGAGGAACGCACTGGTCCTGGTTTTTTTTTACAGCTTAAAAACGCCTATGCTATTTGCAGCTCAAAAACGTCTAGGTGGGCATGAAGCTACAGACTAACATGGACAGGCGTTTTTAAGCTGTAAAAAAACGCTCAAAAACGCGGCTGTAAAAACGTCCGTGGGCATGAGGCCTAATAAGGAAATATGTAGGGGTTTCAACCATTCCCTACTGTACCACCACCCCCCCCCCCCCAAAAAAAAATTTGGATTTAAATACACTCTCTTTAACCACTTCAGCCCCGGAAGGTTTTACCCTCTTAATGACTGCATTACTTTAACTGACAATTGCCTGGTTGTGCAGCGCTGTACCCAAATAAAATTGATGTCCTTTTTTTCCCCCACAAATAGAGCTTTCTTTTGGTGGTGTTTGATCACCTCCGCGGTTTTTATTTTTTCTCTAAACAAAGGCTGACATTTTTGAAAGAAAAAATATTTTTTACTTTCTGCTATAAAATATATCCAATGAAAAAAAATATTTTTTACTTTCTGCTATAAAATATATCCAATGAAAAAAAAAAATTTTCATAAATTTTAGGCCAATATGTATTCTGCTACAAATTTTTGGTAAAAAAATCCCAATAAGCATATATTAATTGGTTTGCACAAAAGTTATTGCGTCTACAAATGGTGGGCTATTTTTATGGCATTTTTCATTTATTTATTTTACTAGTAATAGTATCCAGCAATTTTTGCTTTTTTTGCGGGACTCCGACATTGTGGCGGACAAATCAGACACCTAACTGACACTTTTTTTTGGGAACCAGTGACATTACAGTGAATGGTGCTAAAACTTGCACTGTCACTGTACTAATGACACTGGCAGAGAAAGGGTTAACACTAGGGGCGATCAAAGGGTCAATTGTGTCCCTAGGGAGTGCATGCTAACACTGTGGGGGATGGACTCACTGGATGTACACAGAGATCCATGTTCCTGCTTTGCAGGAACAGACGATCTGTGTCCATCCCTGTCAGAACAGGGATCTGCCTGGTTTACATAGGCAGAGCCCCGTTCTGCCTCTCTGTGAAGCGTCCAAGGGTGGGCTGGCGGACGTCGCGTCCGCCGGACCCGCTGATTGGCTCCCCGCTGTGCGTCCCCGCTATCTATTGCACAAGATGACGTACAGGTATGTAATTTTGCACAATAGAACCGACCTGCCACAGTATATGTACTACTGCCGGTCGGCAAGTGGCTGCCAGCAGCTTTTCTGTTACAATCTTTTTATTGAGATTTCAAATCGTAATAGAACATTGTAGGTAGAAAAAGTCAAGTACAAAAATAGAACTGTCAGCATAAGCAGTATACGGACAGTGACAACCATAACATATAGAAAGAATTAAGGGGTCCAACCATGGACCCATAAAAAGTCCATAGGTAGGTATGAGAAATTAGAACAGGGCTACTTCTTCCTGTGCAATGCCTGGTGAGCCTCAAGAACACAGCACTCAGCCTGTGAAGTCTCTGTAAATCTCCATATAGTCCATGCAAAAAAGGAGAAAGGCTGGTGCCATGGAAGTCGGCAAAATCATTATTTATTATTGCATGTGAACAACAGTCAAAAAGAAAGCCAACGTGTTTTGGCCGTCAGGCCTTAATCACGGCTCATCATGATTAAGGCCTGATGGCCGAAACGCGTTGTCTTTCGTTTTGACTGTTGCTCACATGCAATAATTAAATGATGTTTTAGCTGACTTCCATGGCACCAGCCTTTATCCTTTTTTTGCATGAGGTATGAGAAACTACATCAATATGGGTGTCCATAAAGAGTCCCATATGGAAGAACATATGCAGCTAAATTTCTAGAAAAGGCTAGTCCTAAAAATGGGCCTTATTTCAGGGCAACATTGTGAACCCAACAGAAGGGTCAAGCAGGACTACACCCACCCAACCTCCTCGACTGGGCAAGTGAAAACCAAAGTAATAGAAGAATTAACTTGATCTAATAAAGCAACTGCTAACAGCTTTTAAGTGACATCCAGCACTCTCATTAGGACTATCTTGACCTGGACCTGAATGGTACTTTAATAGCTTCAACAAAGCTGCCCAAAGCTCGCCGAAAGGTTTGCAAATGCTTTATAGAATCTTGCTGTACAAACCGCTCTTATACAATCTGAATGTCTTATGTAAAGGGTCTAAGGGCTTATTCTCAGAGGGTGTTTGGCAGGCGGCTGGGAGATCTGTTGCCTCCTCTGCAGCTGTTTTAACCCTAAAAAGGCTGAAACACAACTCTGCAGCTGCATGCATTACATGTGATTGTGGCAGGGCCCAATTGCCTTTAATGGGTGGCAGCCGGCGTTGGTACTGCCGAATGTCACAGGGTTTATTTTTGCCGTGGCCACAGCCTTGAGAGGCTTTATGTCTTTGTGTAAGTGTGCGGTCGGGAGCGGGTAAAACCTTGACCCAACTACCTGCTCCTACTGCATGCCTGAATGAGCCCCTAGGGCAATTTTCAGTACAAGGCAGAGTCAACCTTCCACTGATCTGTCCTAACTAAAGGGAATTTTGATTGGTTGTTTTCAATTGCTGCTCTTTAAATTGGCACTTTGCTCCTTGCACCTATTAAATACGTGACATTTGAGTGGAGCTTGAACTTCTGTAGTGGTATATCATCACCAGAATCCATGAAGGATATAAAAATCTGTACAATCTAACCCAGCACAAGAACAAATATTAGGGCTAAGGTCTTCCAGTCCAGCGATCAGGGCTGTTTGGTGAAGCGCCAACCACTCTACCCTCGAAAGTGGAGCCGAGCAGCTTAGTAAGCCTGGCCGGGACACGCCAGCGCGCTCGGATGACGTCACTACAGGCACTTTGTCAAGGACTCTGAGGCTTCCATCTTGGTCCCCGTGGTTCCATTAATTGGCCTGTAGCAACGTCATACGGGCACGCTGGTGTGTCCCGGCCAGGCTTAATGAACCACTTGGCTCCACTTACAAGGGTTGAGCGATTGGCGCCTCCCCAAGCAGTAGGATGCAAATTTTTTTATTTATTTTTTAACTGCTACTTTCACTAACTTGGTCTGGGTTTCTTGGTTCCCATTCCCCACGATTCACCCACAAGTGATTATCCAGGCCACTGAGCACTGTCAAAATGTGTTTGTATGGCTTTTGCCTGGCAGAAGTTGGATGCTCACAGAACAGTAATGTTTAATTAAACTTATGAAAAAAGCTGTTGAGTGTCCTACTCTTTTTGTTGGTGTATCTCAAGTGGGAGACACAACATGATTACAGCCAGAGCCGAGATTCTAAGCATGAAAGCTTGTTTTGCTATGTTAGACCTTTTTTAAAAAAAATTTTAAGCAAAGCATGCCCATTTTCCAGATGGCGCTCTGTATTTTCAGGTGCCATGTCTGAATGGATAGCGGCATCTAACACTGGAGCATAATGCATGGCCTCTAATCTCTTGCCTTGCAGCCTTTGAAGATCACGACAGTGCTGTGGATGACCGGGACAGCGATTACCGCAGCGAAACCAGCAACAGCATTCCTCCACCCTACCACACCACCTCCCAGCCCAACGCCTCCGTCCACCAGTTCCCCGTGCAGCCGCGACTGCAGCAGCAAGGTGGTTCCCGAGAGTCCTGTGTAGACTCCATGCAGAGCTACGACTTGGACTTTCGGGACAGAAGAACCATGAGGTAAGTTCTGCTGAAAGGAGAGCGTAAGATTTCTTGTGAATTAAGTAAGGGTTTTGTTGTTTTTAGTCTGTTCTTGAAAGGTTCTTTAAAATATATTCAGAAGCAGCAAATTCCAAATCTCAACATACAAAACCAGAAGGGTCTATAAGTCAATGTGAGTCAATGTGAGTCTGGGGTAGCACAGTGGTGACTTGGTTATCACTTTCACCTAGCAGCAAAAGGGTCACTGGTTCAAATCCCGACCATGACACCATCTGCCTGGAGTTTGCATGTTCTCCCTGTGTCTGCGTGGGTTTCCTCCGGGTACTCCCGTTTCCTCCCACACTCCAAAGACATGCTGGTAGACGTTAATTGGATCTTGTCCAAAAATAATAATAAAAAATTGGCCCAATATATATGTATATATGTGTGTACAACTGTGTGTCCCGAGCGTGTCGAGATCCTACGGGGTAAATGACCGCACCAGCCAGGCAGACACTGGATGCAAAAAGCGCCTAGAGGCGATTCAATTTGCATGTGTAGCGCTATACAAGTCACTCATTCATTCATTCATTCTTCATTAATCTATTTCCTGGTAGGTCACTAATTTAATTTAAAACGCCCAGTTCCAAACTTTTTTTTTATTTTTTTATTTGGATAAAGTGCAGAATGGTTAAAAGCCTTGCAGCCCCTTTGTTTCGCTGATTAGATCCTGTAGTCAACGCAAAGCTGTGTACATGCAGTCAGCAATTTTATACATTGGTCTCATCTCTTTCCTGTCATTATATGCCAAATAGGTGTTGATTTATTGCATTTTTGATAGACTGGAAAATTTTCCCAGACAACTTAATTTGCTGTATCTGAGAAGCTTTGCCATAATAAAAGAATTTAAAGGGAAAAAAAAAAACATGCTGTCAGGTTTTTGTTGCTGTGTGTGTGTAAGGAGAAAAGAGCCAAATGTAGAATGCAATAATCCAGATTTCTTTTAATTCAGATACCATTCATTAGGGCTTTTGTGCTGTGTGTACTGGACTGATAAAATTGGAGGGATACTGGGGGGTAAATGGTAATGGCTTTCCTCTTTGCACACAAAGTCTCCACTCGAGTAAAGATCCAAACTTCGGCCATTTTCTCTCTTGCACAAGCAGAGCAAGGATAGGTGTCCCCATTGAAAAGATTTTTCATTACCTCATATTCAATGAAAATTTAAAATGTGTCAATCCCAAAACTAATGGTCACCAAAAAACACTGCAGATTTTGTATGTTTGCCCACTTACAAAGCAATGAAGGGTCTATAATTTTTATCATAGGTGTATTTTAAATGATAGAGACAGAATATCAACCAAAAATCCAGACAAAACATATGATACAAATGTCATAAATTGAGTTGCAGTTCAGGGACTAAAATAAGTATTTTTGATCCCCTACCAACCAACAATAATTTTGGCTCCCACAGACTGGCTACAGTAGGTGCTCATGTGGTACACAGATTAGTCCTGTCAATTTTAAGAAGGTGTTTCGAAAGACAAAACTTGATGTGTATAAAAGACACCTGTTCACAGAATCTCTTTCTTCCATTCAAACCTCACCATCATCATGGGCAACACCAAAGAGCTGTCAAAGGACGTCGGGGACAAGATTGTAGACCTGCACAAGGTCGGAATGGGCTACAAGACCATCACCGAGAAGCTTGCGGAGAAGGAGACATCTACTGGATAGATTATTCGCAAATGGAAGAATTACAAAATAACCATCAATCGCCCCCAGTCTGGAGTTCCATGCAAGATTTCACCTCATGGGGTAAGGATGATCATGGGAATAGTGAGGGATCAGCCCAGAACTACACTGGAGGAGCTTGTGAATGATCTCAAGGCAGTTGTGACCACATTTTACCAAACAAACCATTGGTAACACAATACACCGCCATAGATTGAAATCCTGCAGTGCCAGCAAGGCCCCTCTCCTCAAGAAGGTACATGTACCGGCCTGTCTGAAGTTTACCAATGGACATCTAAATGATTCAGAGAAGGATTGGGAGAATGTTTTGTGGTCAGATGAGACCAAAATTGAGCTCTTTGGCATAAATTTGACTCGCCGTGTTTGGAGGAAGAAAAATTCTGATTATGACCCCTAAGCACACCATTCCTATAGTCAAGCACGGAGGTGGAAACATGATGCTTTGGGGCCGTTTCTCTGCTAAAGGTATACACTGACTTTGCCGCATTGAGGGGCCAATAGACGGGGCCATGTATTGTAAATTCTTGGATGAAAACCTTCTTCCCTCAGCCAGAACACTGAAGATGGGTTGTGGATGGGTCTTCCAGCATGACCAACACCCAAAACCTACTGCCAAGGCAACAAAGGAGTGGCTCAAGAAGAAGCACGGAAGGGTCATGGAGTGGCCTAGCCAGTCTCCAGACCTTAATCCTTTAGAAAATTTATGGCGGGAGTGGAAACTTCAAGTTGCCATGCAATAGCCAAGAAGCCCTAGGGATTTAGAGAAGATCTGTAAAGAAGAGTGGACCAAAATCCCTCCTGAGATGTGTGCAAACCTGATCACCAACTACAAGAATTGTCTGACCTCTGTGCTTGCCAATAAGGGTTTCTCCACCAAGTGCTAAGTCATGTTTTGCTTGGGGATCAAATACTTATGTAGCGGGTATGTACTTTTTAAACTGGTGAGGACACCAGTGATGCATAGTTCCCTGCGGCCCAGTAGGTGGGGCTGTCACTTTGGGCCGGGGTTAAACCATCGCTGCAGTGCCGTACCCTTTGTGACCTCTCGCAGCGGTTGTACGTGCATCTTGGGAGAGGGTATAAAGGGGGCGGACATCTTCGCCACGAGGTTCGAGTCCCAGGCACCTTCAGCCTGAGGGCTGTGGTTGCGGTTGGTGTCCAGGCGGCCTAGGCCTGGACACCTGGAGTTCGTGTTCCATCCCAGACACCTTCAGTCTGGGGTGAGGTACTCAGCCGGAGGCCTGGGGCCCAGTACCTTCCGCTGGGTCCCGCGAGGGAGGGATTGTCCTAGGGGGCCCCGGGAGTGGGGCACCTGAATCCAGAGGGGTAAGGGACCGGAGGATGGACTCGCCCGAAGACCTGGTGCAGCAGATTGCCAGTGCCGGGTGAACCTCTGGAGACCGCCTGGAGGGATATCTTTCCCGAACAGGGGCCAAGTTCAAAGAGGAAGTTCAGTCCACGTTCAATGACCGGTGGCAGCGGTCCAGCTAATTCACTCAGGTCAGTGGCAGAGGCCTGCAATTAGGCCTGTGGCAGGGGCCTCAACAATACATCCGGTCGGTGGCAGCGACCAAAACTCGCGGTCGGTGGCAGAGACCGTGCGCCAGGCCTATTCGCTAAAAAGGAATAAGAGTACAGTTGTGCCTGGGCCTACTCGTTCCCACACCCCCATGTTCGTTTGTTAATGGAAGTTCAACTGATTGTGTTACGAGAAATAAAGGAGTGTTGGACTTTCGATTGGTGTGGGGCTCTATTATTGACAGACACGCTTCCAGGGAACAACAAGGCTTCGTATGCAGTGGACAGACCCGGGAGGTAAATCAACTAACTTTGCTCAACCCTCTTATACACTTGGCGTAGTGTTCCTGCACTCTCCTCTCCCAGGTACCCCTAGACACAAGCCATTCACAATAACCAAGAGGGAGAGTGAGGTTCCGCTACACTTATTTTACTCACTGAACTGCAACTCCATTTAAAACATTTGTATCATGTGTTTTTTCTGGATTTTTAATTGATATTCTGTCTTTGTCATTTAAAGTACACCTATGATAAAAGTTATAGACCCTTAATTTTTTTTGTAAGTGGGCAAACTTACAAAATCTGCAGGGGATCAAATAATTATTTTCTCCACTGTAAATGCAATAAAAAAAGCAAAAGAAAACGAAGGGCACAGAGATACGAATCCTCAAAAAAAAAAAAAAAAACGGTCAAATGTCAAGAAGGTCAAGGAGCATAATTGACACTGCAAACATATATACAGCTAAATAGTCCTGGTGATCCCTTTCCTTAAAAATAAATAAAAAAAAGGGGGGGGAACAAGAGGGAGCAGGTTTTTTAAGGTAGTAGGGGTATGCTTTTGGATTGAAACTACTAATAGAGGGCAGTTGAAATGGGTGGGACATCTTGCATGGATGCTGCCCGGAAAGCCACCACTAAAGCAGTTCTGTGCTTATCCTGTTGGAAGGAGTCCTCCATGTCAGTCAGATCAATAAAAGATTAAAGCTGTAACTCTGGCCTGCTTAAGTTATTTAATGTGGCTGCCCTATCACTCCCTGTATATGCTGGATATAATGCTTATTTTGTCTAGTGGAAATCTAATGGAAGGAGATATTTTCCTTAATTCATAGTCCCCAATGCACAAAATGCTATAGTCTTATTCTTCCACCCTGGAATGTGGATGCGCCCTTTAGCGTCCTCCCGTACAATGCTTGACCAACAATGGCAACTTGTCCTGCATTGTACACAATGACATTGGCCCAAGGAGAGGAGACCAGATCAAATTATAGGAACAGCACAGTAGGACTGCGGAGTAAAGCTCCCTTTGACTAAACAAGCATTGCATCTTGAAATTTCTGGGGAGAGGGCAGTAGGGACACATTTTCTCACTTTGTCTATCTTAAATACTTTGAAATAATAATTTTGTGTATTTTTTTATGTGTTTTATGCAAGTAATATTTGTCTAAAAGGTTTTGGTCGACTAATTAGAATCATATACAGCATTTTGTTACTGTACAATCTGGAGCAGACCGCTGTGAAGTTTTTGTATTATGCCTTAGACCCATTTTTTATAACGAATATATACTTTGCATTTTTCAAAACAGAAAGTAACATTTTTTTAATGCAAAAAAATAATAAAAATTGTATTTAACTTAACAGTCTCCCAGTGTAAACGGTCATTTAACCTCCAGAAACTCCTTTTTGTTTCTAGAAATAACGTCTACAAGAATTTAAAGCCTTTTAATATTGATTATTGAAATAATCTACCAATGATTGTCCATCTTGGGCTCCTTGGTTATTGAAACCCCAGTTTGGGGCCCTTTTGGAGAGAAGTCAGCGCTATTTACCGTATATACTCGGTTATAAGCCGACCCGAATATAAGCCGAGGCACCTAATTTTTCCACAAAAAATTGGGAAAACTTATTGACTCGAATATAAGCCTAGGGTGTCCATCTGCATACCTCTATGTGCCTCACTGTGTCCATGTGCATGCCTCACTGTGCCCATGCCTCATGTACTCATGCCTAGACTGACGTTTAACATGGGAGTCTATGGAATGGGTGCCCGAATTTGAAAAATCGTTGCTCCCCGGCCGTAGGTCCCCCAGACAACAAACTTTGCACACTTGTAGAAGAGAAATTGGGCTACATGTGTGCCAAGTTTCGGGTCCAGAGGACATATAACCGGCCGGTACTGGGTCCCCAAAATCACCAGAGAAATGGCCGACAAGAAACTGCACTCTTGTACTTTGAACACTGGCCGGTACCGGGTACCCAAAGTCCGGGAGATCGTGCGCAAAATGGTGAATCGAATGGGGCATTTCCGCCCAAAAAAATGTGCTGAAAAACTCGGCTTATACTTGAGTATATGGTACTTACAAAAATTGGCTTTTGCATGAAGTACAATACTTCTCTCATTTAGCTTCTATAGGAGTGCCAAGGGCATTGTTAAGCCTAAGGTTGGCCATAGACAGAGTGATTTTCTTTCCTGCAACCAGTGGTTGCAGGAAAGAAAATTGCTTGTTTTTCCCATACAGTCAGCGTTGATGGGGGAATCCCTCTTGTGGAGCCATTTGTGTTTCCCCGGCGGAAGCTGTCCCCGCCGGGAGAACACAGTGATTATTACTAGCAGCTATAACAGCCACTAGCCATCATTGCATGTACAATTTGACAGGCTGGATGCACCCAAGTTGAATGATCAACTTGGGTACATTCAGCCTGACCATACATGATTTGAATCTCGGCTGGTTCCAGCCGAAAGGCCGAGATTCAAACCATCTATGGCTGGCTTAAGTCCCATATGTGAAATCAGGACTGCTATATTGCACTGGTTATACGGACATTTGCTAACATACTGTAAATACTTGCACAGTTTTGTGAATATGTACATGAGCAGTTTTTCCGCCAACCAATGCTTGTCGGAACAGCAATTTTCAGATACCTGATCAGGACTCATACAACTTAGAAATTAATGAACCGAAGGCTGTAAGTTACTGAACGGTCCTATAGCTCAGGCGCATGCAGCAGTAGCTTGGGGAAAAAAAAGGGCAATGGTGTTAATATTAATGCAATCTTTAGTAGTATTTTACAGGTATCGCTTATCTCGAAAATGGAGAACTTTCCACAAGTCATGATATTAAACTATTATGTTTCTTACTATCTTCTGCAATGTTTCTACCCTTCCCTTTCTTTCCTTTCAAGGAGATTTGATAGCGTAGATTCCAGTGCAAATGGGCGGCACGACCTAGAGTCTGCGTCTGAATCTAGTCAGCTGACAAGCCGCCACTGTTCCTTAGAGAGCAGGCATTCTCTAGATCTTTCTGATAGGTGGGTCAACTTTTCCGTTACTCCCTGTGCACTCCCTGCTTTTTACGTGGTCTTGTCCTGTGCCGTATGCAATGTATGTCCTCGGTGTCATTGCTGTCCACAATTACAATCCGAATGTAGCTTAGTGTGCCAGGAGTCATTGTCACTTGTCGAGGTAGTAAGGTGATTGGCTTCTTCAACAGTCATTTTGTGTGGCTTTTAGTCACTTGCCACAAAAATAGTCCAAAAAATTTTTTGCTAAATTTTCTTTAACAAACTGGCATGCAGGTTGTCACAGAGAAAGGAAACAAGGAGAAGGTTTTATTGCATTTTGTGTCTCTGGAATTGTTTGTCCTATGATGTACCACTGACCACTTGTTTTGAAGTGAGGTAAAATCTTGCAAACAGGGATGCAGCAGTAAAACCGTGGTAGAGTTTTTTTACCCATCCTGACTCTATACAAAAAGTTGGAGCATTAGGCCTACTCTAGTATTTTGTGCATTTTATATAGTATGCACTTTATAGTTGCAGTACTAGAAGCCAGCCTAAAATATCTCGACAAAGTGCCAAGATGCCAGCACTCTAAGCAGTCCAATTACAGAGGAAAATATTCCAACTTTTGGGGGTAACAAGGGTCTTTTTAAATTGCCAAAAACAAGGATCCTTAACGACAAACAATCTAGTCTATCGTAAGGCCAGTTGGTAAACTGTGATGTCTCTTTCTAATGGCAATATAAAAAGGGTTGTGTATTTAGGACTGCGAAGTTTGAGACTCCTTAAAGCGGAACTTCACCCTAACGGGGAAGTTATGCTTTTTGTCCTCCCCACCCCCCTAGAAAAATTTGAGGGGGTGGTACCTAGTTTTGGTAGGTATCCGCTCCCACTTCTGGTCAAATCGCCTAGGCAATTCCAGCAAAAGTTTGGCCCCTCACCCCCATCCCTGCCCGCAACCTCTTGGGGCACATCACAGATTCTACTAGGCTGTGGGACCATTCATGCAGCAGGAAAGGAAGCTGGCTGTGAAGGTTTAAGGGGTCACAGCCTGATTCCTACACTAAACATGGCAGCGCTGGGGATCCAAAGACTTGCAAAGAACCAGCCCTGGTGAGGACAACGCTGGATCCTTGGACAGGCAAGTGTATTATTATTTATAGTCAGCAGCTACAGTATTTGTAGCTGCTGACTTTTAATGTTTTTCCAACAGGCTGAAGATCACCTTTAAACACTAGATAGCCAAAATATTGGTGGACCCCAGACCATCACCACTACTAGTAATTGTGTGCTTCCAGCCTTGTAGTAACAGATTAGTGATAGTCTTCTTCTGTTCCAGTATGACTTTGCCTTTGTGCACACACACAGCGTTATCAAGACAGGATTTTTTGTGGAGGGACTTGAGTGGCCTACATAGACCTCAACTCTACAGAGCACCTTTGGGATAAATTGGAAAGCCAATTACTAACCAGGTCTTTCAGGTTTTGGAATAGAATGTCTAATGAGCTAGGTGTGATGGTCAGTTGTCCACAAGCATTTAGCCATGTAGTGTGTTTTAGAAGATTTATGTTTAAAGTATGCCTGAAGTGACTCAAATGTGGCAGCTGCCATTGTGACTTCCAAATGGAAATACTGGTTGCTTGGGTGTTATGAAAATCGAAATGGCTTCAGTGCTTTAAGTCAACAATTTGAAGCAAATATGCAGATTAGGAAAGTAAATGCCAAAAGCCTAATCTGCAGACTTGCTCTAGAAAAGTATTGAAGACAGATGGTTAGCGTGACCACCACATTGGCAGCCTCCATGTTTTTCTTTACAGCCAGCTGCTGTCCTATGAGCTTCTATATAATTTACCTGTTAAAATGTAATATGGGGAAAATAATCACATATATGATGCAGTTTGTCACCAGGTTTTTTTTTTCTGAGTCCGTCTGTAACAACATTTCATTACCTGTTAATCCTGCCAGTAGCTCCATTATTTTTCCACTTCTTGTAATAGGGCGACAACATTGTTTATTCTGTAGTAAAACTGTGTGGCAGTGTTGTCACCCTGTGGATAGGGTAGGCTTAAGTGGACATGTAGCTGTAGTCGAATAGCTATAGCTAGAGGCTTAATAGCGAGGGTGAATAGTGGGGACAAGAGACAGCCTTGCATTGTACCCTACGATATTGGTAATACATTAGGATGATATCTGCCATATCGATTGGACACCGTTGGGAACAAAAAGAGGCCATAATCCAATTTGACAGTGGGCCAAACCCCCAGCGCTTCAGTTTTAAGTGTTTGTAATCCCAACTAAGGGGAGTCCATTGCCTTTTGCATATCTAGCAAAGGAAGCATTAGTGAACATATTTCCTTTGGTGTGCAATGTAAAGCAGAAGTGAAATCCTGTAAACAGTGTCACCTGCCTATCATCCTGCTACAAACTCTATTTGAACCTTGGAAGTTAATCTTGGAAGCACCCCACTGAGCCTGTTCGCAATTATCTTGGATAACAGTTTAATGTTGATATTAATCAAACAAATAGGGCAGTAGTTTTCCCAGGAGATATGGCAAGGAGCTTTGTCTGAGCACATTTTAGTAAGGCGTGGGGGTAGGGTTTCCGGGAGTTTTTCATAGTGGCTAAAAAAACATTGGGACCAGGTTTTTTGCAGGGTTTTAATAGGCATTTAAACATCGTCCAAGGTAATTTTCATGTCTATGAAGATCCTGGTGGACTCTGAAAGTTGGTTCCTTATGTAAGCACCACTGGCAGTGTTATATGGTTTCTCACAATCCTTCCAACTTGCTACTTTTGCTGGACAGCTTGGCCTGGTAAAAGGCTGTGTTAATGCTGCCGACAAGCCAAGTCATATACAGTATGTCATTTCTGTTTTTGGCCCATGGTTCCACTTTAATGTGGCAATGCACCGGAATTCAGCTATGGAAGCTTGGGTAGACCTAAAGTAGCGCTACGCGAAAAGAAAAAATGTCATCTTAAATGCAGTCTGTCAGTAGCATTAACACAGCGGCTTTTATTTTTTCCAGCTTTCTCCGTAACATAGTTATGTTACCTGTTGATCCTTCCCGTAGGAACATTAAAATCTTCTGGATTATTGCTATTGGCAAACTGCATCAAATGTCATTGATTTTGCCCACTTGAAGATCGCCCATTAAAAAAATTCACTAAATCCTTCAGAAATGGGAACTTACACATGTCTACCATCCCAACCCCATATAGTTTCATCAGTGCTGCAAATACATAAGATTACATCATGGTGTCCTCTATGTTGTCCTGTGGAGTTTTTGATTACTATGTTGTGTGCAATTTTTGTTCATGGCAAGGTTTTGTTTGTTTGAATTTTTTTTTACAATTAGCAGATTTTTTTATTTTTTTTGTATAGTGCTCCCCCTCCTTTTTCTTTTTCTGTTATGAATTTTCATAAGTTGGTATGTAAGCTGTTTGGTAAACAGTGTTTTGTTTTTTCTTCTTTTTTTCTTTCATCCTTTTCCCTATTCCTTACTTTTTCCTTATACATATGGTAGAAGTCCCTCCTTAGTTAGAAAAGATAAAATTAGAATCATTCCTGTAGAGACAAGAGCTGTCGATAAAGAGTGGGAAGATGAATGTGAAATCTTAGGCAAACAGCACATAGAAGACTTCCTGAAAAATAGTCAAAAAAATTGGCAGGTCGCGAACCTAGCAAAGAGAAATATGGACACGGCAATGCAGTTAGGTCTTCAGCAATTAAAATCCAGTCAAGACTTGGTTCCAAAATCTTTTTATCATTACCCTGAACAGTATAACACTATTGACAGACGGAAAGGGAAAAAAAAATCTTCTAGTCATCGTCTTCAAAAAGTTAGCAAAGGCGTTGCACCAAAGAAGTGCCCAGATCCGCAAACTCGGAAATCGCGAGATGTTGAACGCACAAATGATGTTATTTGGTCCAGTTCATCACTTGAGCGTAATGATGATTCCATCATTTCCTTGTATCCCGTTTTACGACCCTATAAGAATGGCTTGCTGGTGAAAAGTGGAAAGCAAACTTATAATCCTGATCCAAAAGATGTAATTCAGATTAAAATATGTCAGAAACCAGTGGACAAGAAGCCAGGCATTATAGGTCACAGTTCTTCACTTGATACTTTGGAGGAATATGACAGTAGTGCTTCAGATGGTCAACTGTCCTCACCAATTTCTGGGGATGAGTTGGAAGAACTAGCCTTGCTTTCACAAAACTGGGGTGGGCCTAGCTTGTTTTACTCTAATGGGTTCACTCGAAATTCTCTTAACGCGGATTCAGGTGATTTAAAACCTGGACATTATAAAAATGGTGGGAAACACGGCTGCTCAATGCATAGTCTTAAGTTATCTCCAGTTGAGGAACCAAGTGAAGAATATGTAGATACGATGGATGAGTTGCAGTGTCTAGTTGAATCTGTTTCAGAGTACTTGGCTGAAAAAGAAGAAGAGATTAATAGGTTTCACACCTTACCAGTCAGTAATGTAAACAGTAGTGGTGCTGTGAAGAAACAAAATCCTGAAGATAAAATAGAAGACCTGACTAATGACCTAAATAGAGAAAGCTCAAATAACGAAATTAAGTCGGAATCCCTTCCTGATCTGTCAGGCATTAAAAACACAGTGAACTCCTTATTTAGTTCATTCACACAGAAGGTTGGTTCTGGGGCAAAACACATAACCACATCGGTAGAAAAGATTGTTTCCTCAGCTCCTGAGAAACAACAGCTTCCCAAAACTGGGGGGATATCAAAATTATTTAACATTCGTCTTAACATGGGGACCAGTGATGCGAAGAAAAGCAACAGTGAGAACCTTGGCTTTCAAAGCGGGCAAAAATCAAACTTGTCTGGTGGATGGAACATACCTGGACAGGAAGCCAACAAAAACAAAGAAAGCTTCAGGCAATCTCAAACAACCCCTGCTGCTTCTCTTCCATCTCCCAGCAATCTTCCTTCACCCCAGTATGCTCATAAGCGTGTTGATAATGTTTCTCAAAAGGTACTTCCCGAAAAAAGTGCAGAAGCACCAAATACGACAAACCCTGTATGTTCAGTTAACAAGCCATCCTTAGACAAAACTGACTTTTCTTCTGAAAATAATAAAATCTGTGTTGATGTTAAAATGAATGGCAATACTTCTCAACTAGTCAACAAATTGGACCCCAGTGACGTAGCAGGTACACACGTAAAATCGGCTGAACTGGACTCTTCTCTGCCTAAATCCAAAGATAATTTAAAGCCAACTATAGATGTTAGCAGTAGTGATCACAAGCCAGTAGCCAATGATGTTTCTGAACCAGCCAAGGGACCCGAGACAGAATTATTTCATCCTTTGAAAAAATCCTTCAGTCAGTTTTTTTTCCAGTCATCAGATGTTTCAACCAGTAATACAAGTAGCATGGAAAACGCAAAAAGTTTCAAATCAGAAACAGACCTTCGTAATAATTCTTCTTCTGGGTTAAGCAAAATTAACATTCCCTGTTTCAGTTCTTTCAGTTTAGTGGGCAAAAAAGATTCTGAGAGCAGCACAGCTGTTTCAAAATTACCTAGAATGGCATCTTCTGAAAGTGTTTTCTCAACAGATGAAATTAATAAAATTGCTACTAATGAATCAAAATCGGAGACCTTTTTTAATAAAGAAGCCCATTTAGGTGAAGTATTTGTCAAGGACTCGCTTCAAATTGATGAGAAACAACCTTTAACTAAATTTAAAAAGCCAGAAAGCATCCCTATGATCTTCCAACGGCGGGCAGATGAAAATGAGAGCAAAGAGCAAAAAGGTTCAACTAGTCTAATGCAAAAGACTGTGCATAATTCTGAAATGGATAGTAGCCAAAAGAATCCCAAAATGGATATACCAAACACGTGTCCTAGTGCTGAAGAAAGCAAGGAGAACGCCAAGGGATTTATCTCCAGGCTCTTTCGGTTTTCATCGA
The DNA here is from genome assembly GCA_029206835.1 of Rana muscosa. Lineage (NCBI taxonomy): Eukaryota > Metazoa > Chordata > Amphibia > Anura > Ranidae > Rana > Rana muscosa. The sequence continues at coordinate 1,253,510,494 of CM055116.1, forward strand.
CTGACAACCTAAATGCAGCCAAGGAAACACATGTCAAAGAAAGTGGAAGTTCTCAGGATAAAAAATCTGGAGGTTTCTTTTCAGGGTTGTTTAGGGTCGCATCATATGATAATCTTTCAAACATCAAACAAAATTCTACAAGCTTTGTAGGACCCCAACAAAAAGAATGTGTATATAGCAGAGTTCAAAGTAATGGTAGTGGCTCTGTAGAAGAACAGTCTGGAGTATTCGGTAAGCTAAAGCTTTTTATGCCTGCTCAGAAAGAAAATGAAAGCAATTTAAAGCAAACAAATAAAAATGGTTTAGACCAAAATTGTGGTGATAAAATCAGCATTGATCAACCACTTAGACCTTTAGCTTGCCGCTCACGTGATGTTTCTGTCCAGTTTGATTCAGAAACTGAAGATTCTGGTTTATTTTGGATGGATGACTTTGAAAATAGTTTGCATCAGTGTGAAGGACCCATTTCAAATACTCATACAGGGCTGGAAGAAACAAAAAGCTTTACAAGTTATGAGTGGGAGTATGATGTTCCAGACTGGTATCCAGAATTGCCCATGGAAGAGTCCTTCGCTTGTTATGCCCATGGAAGCACTGAAGCTAATGACATGAATAGGTCTCCTGAAGTACCCGATGCTATCATTAATTTGTGCAAGAAAGATCAAAATGATAACGACTGGATTTCATTTGTACCATTAGAAGAAGTGCATTTGAACACGAGGGACTCTTGTTTGATTGTTACATCCTACAAACAGGATATTAACTTTACCTCTGCCCAAAATGATGAAAGTAGTTTGAACAATGGGTTACCTCTTGATTTGAGTTATTCCTCGCAGTGTGACCGTTCTCTGTGGAGCTTGATCGATCAAGATTCTTTGCTTTTTAATGAAAATGCAATGTTCTGTCTTGAAAATGAGGAGTACCTGGAATGGTTGGCGTTGCTAGAATTCGGGTTGTGGTGGCTATCTGAAGATGGTGATTGTGGATATTACATGTATAGTGATGGGTTCTATGTGTATTCCTTGCTGACTGATCCTACAGGTGAATATGTTTATGTCTGTGAACCAGACACAGAACTATACCTAGACTATGAAGACTACATTGAACCTGATTACTTGGCAATGGACGATATTATAGTTTGTGGATTTAAGGTTCCTTTTGGCAGTGGAGATCTACCATGGTTTGTTGAAGATCAAATGTATGAGAGCCACTCATTAAATAGCCCCATTGATTTCTCTTTACCAAGAAGTGATCAGTTAATGAACTTAAACCTGGAGACCTTCTCTCATATGTTTGAAGAATCTATCCACTGCCAGAGAGACCAGCCTGTGGATTTTTCTGCTCGCAAACTTCGAAAAATGAAAGTGGACCTTCGAGCTGATGGTGAAAATGTTTTCCTTGACAAACAGTCTCTTGACCTAAGCATGTATCCACAGTGGCATACGACAAGACTGGAATCAAGTGAACAAGGGCTTACAAAACCCCTTCCGTCAGGATCCTCAGAAGCTCATATAGCCTCTTCTTCATTCCCTAATCTCACTGAAGAATCAACGTTGACTAATGAAAAATCTTCTGAGAAAAGTGAACTGAAGAAATCCCTGTTTAACCCTGTATCTTCTTTATTTTCTTCTCTTGGGGGCCTCCTAGCTAAAAATGAAGATGATAAACCTTGTACCTCCTCATCTGAAGGTCGGTCATCTGTCCCGAATGACATAACCGTAACAGTTGGTGCACATAATTATTCTGTAAAAGAGAAGCATGCAAACCCTAACCAAGATGATTACATCCGTTATCCAAACAGGAGCAGGGACAGATTTCATAGAGAGAGCAGTACCTTGCAAGATTTACATTCAAGTAGAATTAATAGTGAAAGGATTTCTATGCATGGAGTGCGTGACATACCTATGCACTGTCAGTCACCACCTCAGATGCAGTGGAATGTTAAAAAAATGCATGAACAGCAGCACAACCCACTTCCTGATTATACCAAAGTCCCACGTTCAAATGCATCAGAAAAAACTATTCTGAAGAGCGCCCTTGAAATATTTAACATAAGTGATAGCAGCGGTACTAAGACTGTCACAGACAAAAGCACGACGTCTGGATTTTTTAACTTTTTCAAGACCCAATCTGATGCATCAGAACTGAGCGCTCCAAAAACACAAGAACCATCACAGCTAAAGCCTAGTCAAAATGAAAGTTCAGATAAAACCAAAGAGACAACTGTCCACGGTGATAAGGAATCCCTTGGCATTTCATCCATATTCGAATCAATAACTGATCTCTTTAAAGCTGAAACTTTGACTGGAAAGCCTACTAGTGGTGTGACACCGACTTCAGAAAAGACGAAGATTGCGAATAAGCAGGAAGAACCGGGTATTAAAGAATCCCCTGGTATTTCATCCATGTTTGGTTCACTAAGTGATCTCTTTAAAGGTGAAACCATTACTGGAAAGCCTTCTAGTGATGCGACATCTACTTCAGTGGAAACAAAGATTCTCAATAAGCCAGTAGAACGTGAAATGACAGAATCCTCAGGTATTTCATCCATGTTTGGTTCAATAAGTGACCTTTTTAAATCTGAAACTTCAACTGGAAGGCCATCCAGGGATATGACACCCAGTTCCTCAGTTGACTTCACAATTGTTGGCAAGTCAGTAGAAGTGGACAAAGAAAGGGAAAGACCATTTACTGCAGAATCTCCAAGAAATAAAATTTTGAAGAAACAGGAGACCATTGGAGGTGGCAGTCAGAGCACATCCCTTGATTCAGAGCATAGTACCTGTGACCGTGAACCTATATTTGGGCAGTCACAAATTAAATTCCCCAAAAAAGTGGTAAAAGATTCAGTCCCATCCTTGAGTGATCAGTGGGGTAGTTCAGTCCTTCCTTCTCAAGAGCCTGTCAAGCTGTCATTTGGTCAGTTGTCCGGAGTGTCTGCAGATAAGACTCAGCCATCACTGTCAACTAGCAATCAGTCTTCAAAGGTTTCAGAACAGTCTGTCCAACCAGAAAGAAAACCAGAGCAGCCCAGTATACCTATCCTGCAGACTAGCCAAATAGCCGACAGCCTATCTCAAACAGCTAGTAGTATTTTCACTTTCTTTAGCAGACCAGAGAAAGTGGAGACAACACCAGGGATAGTACAAAGACCACCCCAAACCATGGAGCCAGAGTCACAAGGCTTGTTTAAGCTACCTTCATTCTTCTCTTCGGAGAAGTCTAATGTTACTCAGGGTCCCATACAGAACAATAACACTATTTCTAGCTTTTTTGGTTTTTCACTTTTTGATGAAAAACCAGCTGCTCCAGCTATGCCAATGAGCAATAAGGCCCCTGAAACTGATATTTTGCCAGAAGCCAGTCAAAGGAAAAATTTAACATATAAGGCAACCATATCTGACAAGGATAATAGCAATGATGTACCAGCACAGTTTAAAGCCAATATTGTGCCTGAGACAAGCAAATATATAGAAAGTCCAGCTTTAGATCAGAGTAACTATAGTGATGATAAAGTTCTAGAACAGTACAAGGTTGAGGAAGTTGGGCTATCAGATCAGGGTCGTTGTGAAGAAGATTCAGTGCCTCAATCAGGTGAATATCTGGAAGACTCAGTCTTGGAAACTTATGAGTCTAATGAACCCTCATATTCTGAGATGTGGGGATATCAAGATGGTGTAATGCAACCACTAGATGAAGATAGCTTACAACTTGAAACAGATTTCAGAGATAGCTCTATATCAGAGACCGTCCAAGATTTAGATGGTGATATGGAGACATGCTCTAATGATCTGCGCACAATAAATAGCCAAATGGATGTGGATGCCAGTGCAAATAATGGTGCACATAATTCTGAAAACATAGATCCTGGCGTCAGTTCATATAATGATGCATACAGTTCTGAAAACACGATTGCAACCCCATTTAATGACACTAGAGCGGGTTTCACTGAAGATGATCAAAGCATTAATCGAAACGAGGACGCAACCTATTTTATTGATGGTCTTGATAACAATGGCTATGTTGTGCCAGAGCAAGAGATCAATGTTCATGAAGAACCACGTAGTTGTCTTTCAGACAGAGAAGCTTTGCTTAAACCTGTGGATTATATGCCAGATTCTAATGTCAGGTCTACAAATATGTCTTTGCAAAAATCAGTACAGATTTCAAAGGATGATGATTTTTCACAGGGTAGTGTTTATCCTCCGCAACATTCAAAAGAAAATATACCTTTTCCTAATCTCACAGATCCTTCCTTCTCAGCAAATACATCTAGGTGCCCCCAGCCAGACAAGTCTGTATTTGATTCTTCCACAGGAATGTTCTCAAGCTTTATGTCAAAAATAAATGTATTCTCTGGAAATTCAAGTGAGCCTCAGAAAAATCCACCTAGCTATGGCTTTACATCTCAAGCATCTTCTACATTTTCCAAAAAAAGCTCGTTCTTTGGCTTTCCTTCCGCTCCACAGGCAACCACATTGTCAAATGATTTCTTCAGCTTATTTAAATCCTCTCCCGAGGTACCAAGTAAATTGCCCAACACAGCACAGCCCACTAATGGGGATGGTAGCATCCTAAAAACACCTGTTAAGCTTGATAGCAACTTAAAGTCTGATAGCATCTGTCAAAATGACTTGGGGCACCTTAATAATGAAGGCGGTAAAGCACTAGTTTGTGAACATGAGGATACTGAGCAAATGAAATTGGTTGAAGAGTCTAGTATATCTACAGAAATTGAAGATGTATCAAAACCATATTCAAATAAAAGTTTGGAGCCAGCAAACAAAACCTCAGTTTTTAGTATAGATGAGCCTGAGGCTCATCACAGAGATCAAATGCACGATGTAGAATTGAGCATTGAAGCTGCTGTTTCATCCATCAAAAACCAAGTGGATAAATCCTTAGAGCCCGCAAAGACAGAATCTTCTGTTTTTTATACAGAATCCTCCAGTGTATCTCTGAAAGGGTCTTTTACTGAATCTGCTCCAACAACTGAACAAAGCTCACCAGGACTGTTCATAACACAGACCCAGACTCCAGAGCCTTCTGTTACTGATTCTGTCCTATCTGACTCAACAGAATCGAAAGCAAAACAGCAGCACAACAGCCAATCCTCTGTGTTTGGCAGTATGGGATTGTCCACGGCTTTGCAAAAGCATTCAGATAGATGTCAAGATGGAAAGGACAAAACTACCTTGACACCGGTCTTGAAATTCGAAGCAGATAATCTTCACATGGTCGAGAGGACAGATAGTTCTAGCTTTCTTGTTCAAAATCTAGATAGCAGCTCTAGATCAGCTATGTTGCAAACAAAGGAAGATACAGTCAGTCTTTGTTCTGTTAGCTTTGACTCCTCTAGTACAGTGCTTTCCCATTTTCCAGAGAAACAGCAAAGCAACGACCAATTTGATGTGGCAAGCTTGACTACCACTCCATCGTCCCGTTTGGAGCCAGCTTCCAGAAGTCTGGAAATAACTTCAGCGAGCTCGATTGATGATCAAGATCCATCTGAAATGAAGACATGTAGTGCCGTTTCAAGCTCTAGAGTCTTCACGCCCCCTTATGCCGAGAAACCTAAAGCTAAGCTGAAAAGCATGATGAACAGGCCAGTTGGTAGAACATAATAAATGGTGACCATGATTCAGCCATTTACTGTATAATGCACCTAGACTTGTTGTCTTCCAGTGTGTGCTTATTCTAACGTAGTCCATTTACCCGCTATTAACATTCAAGACTCCCTGTAGCTCTAGGTGGTCATAGATGGCGTATTTATTGTTTGTTTATAGAAGTCATGAACATAGCTGTGCTCTTACCTCCAGAATTCCTTAGTGAAAACTGACCTTTAGCTAGCTAGTTTTTTTTTTTTCCCTTCTGATCCTTCAGACCTTTCCTCCATTAAGAACCAGGTGGAGGAAATTGCTGGTGATTGTGGCTGTAGATATGTTGCTCATGATGGAACCACAGGACAAAACCACAAAAGTCTTAAGCCATTTTCACTAGAAAATTTAAACTTCCGATTAACATACTTTTCTAGGACATGTCCTGTGGGCTGCCATAAATGTGAATTTCCCTTTGTCTAGGAGCTTCCTGTGTTCATTAGTGAAGTCATATCTGTGCTTTTTCAGTCGTGGTTAACTAACGACAAATCTGGTACCAAGAAAGCATGCTCTACAGATATTTCTGATTCAGTGTTTTTGAACTCTGCTAACTCTCAGAGAATTGTCAAAGCTTGGCAAGGTGATAGAAAGTCACATTTGAAATTCGAAACTAAATTTTCTGCGTTGGTGTTCTTGGTGCCCTTTGCAACCCAATGTCTTTTTTTTCCTCCTAGCAGATCCAGGATCAAACAAAAGACTGATCTGATGTTTTTTTATCATGGTTTTATCATGTTTGTGTTGGATTTTCTAAATTAAAAAAAATAAATAAAAAATACATCTTGAATTTGGGTTAGTAAAGATACTGTGCTTTTTCGTGACTTGCTAAAGCATCTAAAACAATGAAATGTTCATGAGGAAATAGCAGAAAACTGGAAATGTTTTATACTAGATAGAGACTTTTTGCAGTGAACCTTTATTAGTATGGCTATCAATTTTGCCACTACAGAAAAAAAATTGAGGTATCAATTTGTAGGACAGGGCACACATCTAGATTATTTTTTCTCTGTATTGAACACAATTTTTGTGAAATTTGCCAGTTGAATAGAAGAAAGGTGACTCTTTAATCTGTGTCTTTATAGTAACGCAGTGGTTCACAACTTTAGTCCTCAGACCAAACTTAAAGGGTCCCCTTTAATAATTTCCTACCAATACCAGAGAGACAAACTCTGATTAGTATTCTCCCTAGAATCAGGTTATGTGTCATCCGTCAGGCTGATTATTTTTAATGCATGTCAAGGAAAGTGCACATTAGAGTTCCCATTAACGTTGTTTAGCTTGTCACATCTCCCATAAATATTGGCTTTATGTGACACTTTGTACAAGGCAACCGGTGTCTGTTTCGACTTTTCCAAGACAAAACATGGCTCGTTCTTCTGTCTCACAAACAGCATTGTTTGCAGCTAATTGTCTTCTTTTTAACTTCTGTTTGTTTGGAATGAGCAGCGCACATTGTGCTCGCGCACTGCTATATGCACACTGCAAAACCCACAGTCCAGGGGCGAGCATTTAATTTTCCTAGGGGGCCACTTTAGAACCTGGGACTGATGTGGAGGGCAAATATAAATTTTTGACTTTGGAATGTCCGCAAGTACATAAACGTATAGAAAACAAAGCACAAGAAAGGGGATAGGGAATGGGATTATAGCGATGCCCAAGCAATAGTAGAATACAGTTGGTACCTAAAAAACGTATATTTTATTACAAAAATATTTCTGACATACAGTACATTCATAGGTGCATAAAAACAGCAGAGCAATAGTATACATTTAATACTGGCCCAAGGTATTACATGCCTTTTGAGGTTACGGGTCAATAGTCCCTACATGTTTTGCCAAACATTGGCTTCTTCAGGGGAATTAGTAGTAACCAGTATTGTATAAATGGCTCTAGAAAAGCAAGAATACAGCAAGTTAAATAATCATGCGGGACAGTCATTGTAAATGTAATCATCTACATCAGTGGTGTCCAAACTGCGGACCGAGGACCGAATGTGGCCCTTTGCTGCTTGCCTTTATTTGGCCCTTGAAGCATATTCCTCCCATTGATATGAGACATTTATTCTGCCAATTGACATCGAAAGTAGGGCACCATTTCTCCCACTGACAACAGTGGGGCACTATTCCTCCCAATGATGCCTACAATGGGGCACTATTCCTCCCACTAATACCAAATGTTGCGATGTTTATTTCCATTGATATGTAAAAGAAAAAACTACTGCGCAAGTCAAAAAATAAACTAAAATATAAAATAAAATAAAATTTAACCACCAGTGACAAATAGTGGCCGCTGCTGCGACTGAAAATGTGGATATACACAAATGAGAACAATGTAAGAAAATAACAGTTGCGCTGCGTGGTGCTGGCACACTATTACCAATAAGGCGTGACGCCTTATGGATGTGACATAATTGCAATACACCGTATACAATGAAAATATATAGTTATATGTAAAAATATACCAAAATAACTATGTGACGTAAGACCATTCCAATATTCATAATTAGAAAGAATTAGTTATCAAGCAGTTCTTGTTAAGAATGTCCAAGAAAGAGCTGAGAAATGACATATCTCATAAAAGAAAAGGGTCCAAGATGACGTTGATTCAAAAGTTCTACTAGGCAAGTGAATATTGGTGACTTCACACTTAAACACCCAAGAAGAAAGTGTAGTACTGGAAAAGATAAAGATCCTCCACCTCCAATATCGAATCTCCTTACCAGCTCTTATGGATCCCTGGTAAAAGAGATCGTAAACACCTGCGGCTGTTTTCCCCGCCAAGGGTCTTTCAGTAGTATATCAGCATAAATTATCTTCCTCCATACTAAAGGCTCCTCAGTATGATCCCCGGATATGTGATTCCAAAAAAGATTTAAAGGCCACCATAGTGAAGTACTTAATAACAGTTTAATCAAAATAATGGAAATACACTTACAAGAAAGTGGTGATGTAGAAGCATATAAAAATTCATTCGTAAGCCGGCCGGCTTAAACTATCCGCCCGTCCTTCCGGGATAGCGTTGTTTGTTTATTGGTGACGTCAGCACGCCGCTACTCCTAGTAGCGGCGTGCTGACATCACCAACAAACAAACAACGCTATCCCGGAAGGACGGGCGGATAGTTTAAGCCGGCCGGCTTACGAATGAGTTAAACAGGGCTGTGCCACAACAGCATGCAATGCACGTGATTGCAGCACAGTAGTGTGGCATTGTACGGGTAAATCGGAGGCTCTATAACACCTCCTCACTGCCTGTCAAATGTCCTCTGAAAAGCACTTTGACTAGGAGAGAGCCTGAGATTGGTACAGAGGGGATTTCTGCAGGTCCTGACCTGGAGCGAAGAACTGGGGCATGGCTCCTGGTGTTTGCAGCATGCGGACACTAACACAGGAAGAACTTGGCCGCATAGCAGAGTGGTGGGAGAGCATTAGGACGTCTCCCCGCTGTAGCAACCAGTTCCCCAGACTCTCTCCTTCCAGTTCTTGCAGCTCCCCACATGGACATCTCTGCCGACAGTGGAGGTGTCGATGGCTGGGGACAGATGTGGCCCTGGGGCCACAATTTGCCCAGGCCTGCCATAGCCCATCTCTGGAGTGAGCAAGAGAGAGAGTGGATCGTGGCGAACGAACGTAGCCACCCTCTAAAAGGAAGCCAAATTACAGCAGAAAAATCAAACAAAGAAATGGAAGTTTGGATGAGGCTCTGAACAATAGAAGGGACTTTAATGTCACTTTAATGAGTGCATTGTAGGAGCTTACGGTAGTGCCAGATCTGAGGTTTTACTGAAAGACAACCTGGGGAATGATGTTCCCTATGAGAGTTAATAGGAGAATTGTCAAAGATTACCCAAGCTTTACTGCAATGGGATACTGGATATTCTATAAAAGTGCTGTGGAAAACCGGCTTTAAAGGTGCCATTATTAGCGGTAGTAATCTGCTAAATAGCTGACCTGGACCAGATTATTTTTTTCCTGAGTTCCCTTTCTGAAAAGCTGCAGTCAGTGAAAATCTTAAGGACTTCTGTTCACGCTAATTGCTAACGGTCTACTAGTAGGGAACCAAAATGCTCAGTAACAATTTAAATGGCTACTTGCCTGTCTCTGGTTCTGCTTTTTGGGCAATGCTAGCATGTCAGCGTTTCCTGGCGGATATTGGCAGTTTTATTACACATTTGGCATCTAATTTTTTAACATGTTTGGGACAACACTGGCGTGCTACTAGTGCAGCCCTTAACATACAAATGTTGTATTGTGCAGATAAATGATACCTGACAACTATGTTGTACTGAGGGAGGTTAGAAGTTTTAAAGTTCATTTAAGGAATTTCTGAAGTTTGCATTAAAAGGAAGAAATACAAGTTGACTTTAACCTGGCCTGTTAAACATTTTCAGTGTTCTGCTCTTGCCTTTCATCATTTCTTTCTGTTTTCCTTTATCTTGTATCATAAATAACTGTGAATTATTTTTCCCTTTTCTACCTCCAGTCCTGCCGGGAGTAGCCGGTATGGCTCCTCCGGTAATGTTAGCCAGGGGAGCTCCCAGCTGAGCGAATCTGACCATTACCATGAAAGCCTTCACTCTCTGGACCTAGAGGAAGAGCGCCAAGATCCCACTTTCGCTTTCCGTCCCTCCCCCAAGCAGAGGAAGACTGACCAGGAATGGTTCAATGACCGTGATGCCGACAGGATGCAGCCTCAGGGAACTGAAACACAGCCAGAAATAGTCGCCACCAAACCACCCCAAGAGGTAGAGCAACCCAAAGATATCTTTGTGGAGAGACGGCCAAGGTATGTGGCAAACTGACAATTTAAACTGAATTTTAGATAAAGATATAAAATACTTTTAAGGTTTTCAAAAGTTATGAAATAATTTTCAGATTTGCCTAGTGTACTAGAATGCGACATAAATGGCTACCATTTGGAATTTACCCATGCAGTGGGTGTGTATTTTTCATAAGCTTATGCATGGGAGGGCAAGGTACTTGTGTCAGCTTACAGGGCAGGGTGGAAAGTACTCAGATCCCCTTACAGGATGGAGGGGGAGGTACATGGATCCCCTTACAGGATGGAGGGGGAGGTACATGGATCCCCTTACAGGATGGAGGGGGAGGTACATGGATCGCCTTACAGGATGGAAGGGAGGTACATGGATCACCATACAGGATGGAGGGGGAGGTACATGGATAAGCTTACAGGATGGAGGGGGAGATACTTGGATCACCTTACAGGATGGAGGGGAAGGTACTTGGATTGCCTTACAGGATGGAGGGGAAGGTGCTTGGATCACCATACAGGATGGAGGGGGAGGTACTGGGATCGCCTTACAGGATGGAGGGGGAGATACTTGGATCACCTTACAGGATGGAGGGGAAGGTACTTGGATTGCCTTACAGGATGGAGGGGAAGGTGCTTGGATTGCCTTACAGGATGGAGGGGAAGGTGCTTGGATCACCATACAGGATGGAGGGGGAGATACTTGGATCACCTTACAGGATGGAGGGGAAGGTACTTGGATTGCCTTACAGGATGGAGGGGAAGGTGCTTGGATCACCATACAGGATGGAGGGGGAGATACTTGGATCACCTTACAGGATGGTGGGGAAGATACTTGGATTGCCTTACAGGATGGAGGGGAAGGTGCTTGGATCACCATACAGGATGGAGGGGGAGGTACTTGAATCACCTTACATGATGGAGGGGGAGGTACTGGGATCGCCTTACAGGATGGAGGGGGAGGTACTGGGATCGCCTTACAGGATGGAGGGTAAGGTGCTTGGATCACCATACAGGATGGAGGGGGAGGTGCTTGGATCCCCATACAGGATGGAGGGGGAGGTGCTTGGATCACCATACAGGATGGAGGGGGAGGTGCTTGGATCACCATACAGGATGTAGGGGGAGGTGCTTGGATCACCTTACAAGACAGAGGGGGGTGATTGATGTGTTTTTTTTTACAGCTGTTTGAACAAGGCCAAACTCAAACTGCAGATAGGATCCTAATTATCCTCCTCGTGCTCACAACATTACAAGTTGCTTCAATCACGTTAAAGCCCAAATCCAGCTTTTAACAAAAAAATAAAATAAATGGCATTTGCTACAATACCTTTCCCCACCATAACTACTTCATACAAGTCTACAGGCAGAAGCAAAGTCTATAGGAAAGCAAAAGTAGCTTGAAGCAGGTCAACTGCAAGTCAGGAGGAGGTAAACTGCAAGTCAAATGCTCCAGTCAGTGGATTCAGAATGATCTCCAGAAGCATCTCAAAACTGAGGTCAAACATATGGTGCGTTTGCCAATTGACCTAAGCCCAAAGCCTGTCAACACATGCCCCTTCTTTGGTGTTGCCCACTGTGTACTCTAATACCATCTGGCGCTTGTCCTCTTCTGGGTTGAATGACACTCGGTGTCCCTGCCAAGGACAGAAGAGGAGGACCCTACGCATTAAGTGACCAAATCGTTGACACCTACCAAAAAGTTATGTTTATAGAGATTTATTTAAAAATTTGGGGGGGGGGGGCTCAGGGAGGAGTTTGACTAAAAGTGGGGGTGGGTGGTATTAAAATAGAACTGGGCTTTATTTCTTAGTTTTCAGAAAAAGGAAAATTTTGCTCCCAAGGGCCTATACGAAGCTTGAAAAGTAAATAAATTCTTGTTTATAAAAAATATATTGCTTTATTGTTTTATAAAAACAAAATGTCTTGAATCATATTGTCACAAATAACATTATTGTAAGGCTGGGAAGGGAAAGATACATAAACATATAAAGGGACAACAACAAGAGCTTTGGTGTACAATATTTTCCTAATGGATGTCCAAATATGATATTGACCATATTATGCAATTCCCCACACTGGATTGTCGTTAGAGTGACCCCGACGCGTTTCAATCTTATTGTTGTATACGATCTTCTTCAGGGGGTAAAAATGTGAATATCCATAATGTATCAAATATACACCATTAGCATTTGGTTTCCATGTAAGGTAGGATTTGTGTATATACAGGTTGTTTTATAAGGAATATGATAATAAATGCTAATGGTGTATATTTGATACAATATATATATTCACATTTTTACCCCCTGAAGAAGATCGTATACAACAATATGATTGAAACGCGTTGGGGTCACTCTAACGGCAGTCCACTGTGGGGAATTCCATATGGTCAATGTCATATTTGGACATCCATTAGGAAAATATTGTACACCAGAGCTCTTGTTGTTGTCCCTTTTATATGTTTATGTATCTTTCCCTTCCCAGCCTTATGATATTGTTTCAGTGGAACCTCGGATTGCGAGTAACGCGGTTAACGAGCGTTTCGCAATACGAGCAATGTATTTTAAAAAATCCTAACTCGGTTTGCGAGTGTTGTTTTGCAAAATGAGCAGGATGAAGGCCAAAGCGGTGTGCAGTACCGCGTTTTGCCTGAGGTGGGGGGGGGGGGCGCTGGAGCCGATCGACGCCGTTCGGAAATGCTCGGAATGACACGGAAATACTCAGTACCTGAGCCTTTCTGAGGTTTGCTGAGGTCATCCGAGGTGTCCTCGGGCCTTTCCGGCCATTTCCAAGGCTTTCCGGCGCCCCCCCCCCACCTCTGGCCGCATGTGGTATTGCATGCCATTGAAGTCAATGCGCAACAAATTATTTTCGTTTTCAATGGGGAAACTCGCTTTGGTATGCAAGTTCTTTGGATTATGAGCATTCTCCTGGAACGGATTATGCTCGTAATCCGAGGTTCTACTGTATTTGTGACAATATGATGTGAGACATTTCCTTTTTATAAAACAATAAAGCCATATATTTTTTATAAACAAGTATTTATTTCCTTTTTCAAGCTGCGCATAGGCCCGTGGGAGCAAAAATGTTCCTTTTTCTGTATACTATATTGGGCTAGCAGCTTTCTGTCCACATCCAGGGGAGGTAGGTCCCAACTCTTATTTCTTAGTTTTTACCTGCAGTGTACCTTTTAACCACTTAACGACCGCTCACTGTACATATACGTCGGCACAATGGCACCGACAGGCACAATCACGTACAGTGTACGTGATTGCCTTTGTACAGTTGGGGGGTCCAATCGGACCCCCCTTCTGTACAGTGAGCGGTCGGAATTTGTCTGGGAGCGTTCCTGAGATGGGGGGGCGGCCATTCGATTCCGGCCACCCCCCCCCCCCCCCCCCCGCGATCGCTCCCGGCGAATGAGAATGCCCCCTCTGCCTGTGTAATGTAAACACAGGCAGAGGAAGCAGGAGGAAGTGATGTCATCTCTTGTGCGGCGCTCACATATACCGAGCGCCGTACAAGAGAAGACATCAAGGTTAGTGCACAAACACTACACTAACACCAGCACACATAGGCACATAAATCGCCCCCCCAGATCACCCCCCAGCCCCCAGTCACAGTGTCACTGATTGCAGTGACCATTTATTTACTGATCACTGCAATCAGTGACATTTGTGACTGTAAAAGTGTCACTACAGTTTAGTTTTAGGTCCAGTGTAGCCCCCTAACCCCCCCCTAATAAAGGTTTAACCCCTTGATCACCCCCCAGATAACCCTTTCACCCCCTAGCACCGCCGTCGCTAAGCGATCATTTTTCTGATCGATGTCTTAGCGTCGGTGATGCAGATCGGTAGCCAGTAATTTTTTTTAGGTTCGCCGCAGGTTTTTATAGCGTCAGGTACCCCCATAAATTATCTAATAAAGGTTTAACCCCCTTGATCGCCCCCAGGTAACCCTTTCACCCCCTATCACCACTGTCGCTAAGCGATCATTTTTCTGATCGCTGTCTTAGCGTCGGTGATGCAGATCGGTAGCCAGTATTTTTTTTTTTGATTCGCCGCAGGTTTTTATAGCGTCAGGTACCCCCATAAATTATCTAATAAAGGTTTAACCCCCTTGATCGCCCCCCAGGTAACCCTTTCACCCCCTATCACCACTGTCGCTAAGCGATCATTTTTCTGATCGCTGTCTTGGCGTCGGTGATGCAGATCGGTAGCCAGTATTTTTTTTCTAGATTCGCCGCAGGTTTTTATAGCGTCAGGTACCCCCATAAATGATCTAATAAAGGTTTAACCCCCTTGATCGCCCCCCAGGTAACCCTTTCACCCCCTATCACCACTGTCGCTAAGCGATCATTTTTCTGATCGCTGTCTTATTGTCGGTGATGCAGATCGGTAGCCAGTAATTTTTTTTTTAGGTTCGCCGCAGGTTTTTATAGCGTCAGGTACCCCCATAAATTATCTAATAAAGGTTTAACCCCCTTGATCGCCCCCCAGGTAACCCTTTCACCCCCTATCACCACTGTCGCTAAGCGATCATTTTTCTGATCGCTGTCTTAGCGTCGGTGATGCAGATCGGTAGCCAGTAATTTTTTTTAGGTTCTTGGGTTCGCCGCAGGTTTTTATAGCGTCTGGTACCCCCATATATTATCTAATAAAGGTTTTAACCCCCTAATTGCCCCTAGTTAACTCTTTCACCAGTGATCATCATATAAGTGTTACGGGTGACGCTGGTTAGTTAGTTTGCTTTTTATAGTGTCAGGGCACCCGCCGTATATAACCCAATAAAGGTTTAACCCCCTGATCGCCCGGCGGGTGATATCAATTAGGTTTTAGCGTCAGAGAGGGTCTGCGTCACACCCCAGGCAGCGTCAGGTTAGTGCCAGTAACGCTAACACCCACGCGTGAAGCATACACCCTCCTTAGTGGTATAGTATCTGAACAGATCAATATCTGATCTGATCAGATCTTTACTAGCGTCCCCAGCAGTTTAGGATTCCCAAAAACGCAGTGTTAGCGGGATCAGCCCAGATACCTGCTAGCACCTGCGTTTTGCCCCTCCGTCCAGCCCAGGCCACCCAAGTGCAGTATCGATCGATCACTGTCACTTGCAAAACACAACACACATAGCTGCAGCGTTCGCAGAGACAGGCCTGATCCCTGCGACTCCAGTGCTGTAGGAGGTGATTTCACCACCACAGTTAAAAAAAAAAAAGCAAATATGCCGAAGCATTGGGGCAGCAGGGGCGGAGGAGCGATTTTGCTCCTAATGCCGCGTACATACGGTCGAAATTCCGACGGAGGCTTGCCCGTGGAAAAGTCCGACCATGTGTGTGCGCGGCATAACTTTTTTGCGGGAGGATGCCCCCATGCTTCGGCATATATAAATGGTGCATGTATGCCCATCATTAGAAGTGGGTGGATGAAGGGCGGTATTCTAATGGTGGGCATACCCACCCGATCAATCTCTTTTTTCATTCCGCCAACTGGCTGCATGAAAAAAAAAGATTACAATACATGTCCAACAAGGAGCAGCAACGTACTGGTATGTTGCTGGACTTTGAATGGTTATACCAGATTGATGCCTGCGGGTTTAGGTAAAAAAAAAAAAAAAAAATATGGAAGGAACAATTTAAAAATAAAATAAAAAAGCAAAATTAATAATAAAAAAAAAAAAAAGCACCCCTGTCCTGCTCTTGCCCAATGGCGAACGCATGCGTCGGTCTGGAGTCAAATGTAAACAGCAATTGCACTATGCATGTGAGGTATCACCGCGAAGGTCAGATCGAGGGCAGTAATTTTAGCAGTAGACCTCCTCTGTAAATCTAACGGGGTAACCTGTAAAGGCTTTTAAAATGTATGTAGTTTGTCGCCAATGTGCGTTTGTGTGAAATTTTAAAGCATGTCGTGTTTGGTATCTATGTACTCGGCCTAAGATCATCTTTTTTATTTCATCAAACATTTGGGCAATATAGTGTGTTTTAGTGCATTAAAATTAAAAAAAGTGTATTTTTTCCCCAAAAAATGCGTTTGAAAAATCGCTGCGCAAATACTGTGTAGAAAAAAAAATGCAACACCCACCATTTTATTCTGTAGGGCCTTTGCTTTAAAAATATATATAATGTTTGGGGGTTCAACATAATTTTCTTGCAAAAAAAAATATGTTTTCATGTACACAAAAAGTGTCAAAAAGGGCTTTGTCTTCAAGTGGTTAGAAGAGTGGATGTAAGCTTCCTAATGTTGTGTATAAAATGCCAGAACAGTTCAAAACCCCCCCAAATGACCCCATTTTGGAAAGTAGACACCCCAAGCTATATACTGAGAGGCATGTCGAGTCCATGGAATATTTTATATGTTGACACAAGTTGCGGAAAAAATACAATTTTTTTATTTATTTTTTTTTTTTTTTGCACAAAGTTGTCACTAAATGATATATTGCTCAAACATGCCATGGGCATATGTGGAATTACACCCCAAATTACATTCTGTTGCTTCTCCTGAGTACGGGGATACCACATGTGTGAGACTTTTTGGGAGCCTAGCCGCGTACGGGACCCCAAAAACCAATCACCGCCTTCAGGCTTTCTAAGGATGTAAATTTTTGATTTCACTTCTCACTGCCTATCACAGTTTCGGAGGCCATGGAATGCCCCAGATGGCACAAAACCCCCCCAAATGACCCCAGGAAAGTAGACACCCCAAGCTATTTGCTGAGAGGTATTGTGAGTATTTAGCAGATCTCGCTTTTTGTCACAAAGTTTTGAAAACTGAAAAAAAAAAAAATTTTCTTTCTTAATTTTCAAAAACAAATGAGAGCTGTAAAATACTCACCATGCCTCTCAGCAAACAGCTTGGGGTGTCTACTTTCCAAAATGGGGTCATTTGGGGGGGGTTTGTGCTATTTTGGCATTTTATGGCCTTCAAAACTGTGATAGGTAGTGAGGAGTGAAATCAAAAATTTGCGCCCTTAGAAATCCTGAAGGCGGTGCTTGGTTTCCGGGGTCCCGTACGCGGCTAGGCTCCTAAAAAGTCCCACACATGTGGTATCCCCGTACTCAGGAGAAGCAACAGAATGTATTTTGGGGTGCAATTCCACATATAACCATGGCATGTGTGAGCAATATATCATTTAGTGACAACTTTTTGTAATTTTATTTTTTTGTCATTATTCAATCACTTGGGACAAAAAAAAAATATTCAATGGGCTCAACATGCCTCTCGGAAGTTTCCTTGGGGTGTCTACTTTCCAAAATGGGGTCATTTGGGGGGGTTTTGTACTGCCCTGCCATTTTAGCACCTCAAGAAATGAGATAGGCAGTCATAAATTTAAAGCTGTGTAAATTCCAGAAAATGTACCCTAGTTTGTAGACGCTATAACTTTTGCGCAAACCAATAAATATACGCTTATTGACATTTTTTTTACTAAAGACATGTGGCTGAATACATTTTGGCCTAAATGTATGACTAAAATTGAGTTTATTCGATTTTTCTTATAACAAAAAGTAGAAAATATCATTTTTTTTCAAAATTTTCGGTCTATTTCCGTTTATATCGCAAAAAATAAAAATCGCAGAGGCAATCAAATACCATTAAAAGAAAGCTCTATTTGTGGGAAGAAAAGGACGCAAATTTCGTTTCGGTACAACATTGCATGTCCGCACAATTTACAGTTAAATCAGCGCAGTGCAAAATTTTGAAATCACCTCTGGTCCTTTAGCTACCAAATGGTCCGGGGCTTAAGTGGTTAAGCAATAAATGAACAGTTTTGGATGTAAACGCACATTTCAAACATTGGTATTCCCATCAAGTCCTCACATTCCCCAGAATAATACACCCCCCCCCTCTCTCTCACCGATATTCTGGGTGTATTTGGAAAAGATGAAAGCCACGTCTTGCTTCAAGATTGTTCTGTACACCACGCTTATAATACTTCTAATGGGTGCCAAGAGGGAGGAGGCTTTATTCCACATTATTCTTCGCGCTATTTCTCCGAGCCGTAGACGTACGCGCCGTACACTGTGAAGTTATTAAAAAGAATTTGTTCCAGTGTTTCTCACACACACACACACTTCTCCCGAGCGGCCCTCCTACCCGCCGGCCTGTGGCACTGTGTCGAGATTTGGCGCAGAGATGCTCCTCTGAGCTTTATCTGCTCTGCGGTGTTCTGCTTTTTCATTTTATTTCTCTTTATCTAGTTTTATAAGTGAGAGCGACCAGAGAGGGATGTCTAGAGAGGAGATCCAGGCGTTTGTTGGCAGTACGCACCTTCCCTTTGTACACAGATCACTGCAGGAGCTGGGGAAATGCAGCACAGAGAGCAAATATTAAAAACCAATAGATGAAGATTTGCTGTATGTTGTCATTGGCTTTTCTAAAAGAGTTTGTAGTTACAAAAGCGGTCTGTATATAAGCGGGCGGACTGTGCATAAAAGAAAAGCGCTGATACTATCCCCCCAAATACAGGGCCTTGAAAAAAGTATTCATACCCAGTGGCGTCACTAGGGTTGGTGTCACCTGGTGCGGTATAACATGGTGTCACCCCCCCCCCCAATAATTTTTTTCACCCTAATAACACTGCATATATTGGCAACAGTAGTGCCGTTAATAACTATCAATCAACTAGCAAATTTGAATAACAAAATCATATGAAAATAATAGAAATCAAAGCTTAAACTGTTAAAGAACTGTATTTATTTTAACTTTAAACTTTACTGAATTAATAAATAAATAACACAAAAACAGGAACAAATATGAAAGCATTTAGTTAACATCTAAATCAAAACTTTGCTTTTCTAGCCTTGACAGCTGCAAAATTGTGAACAACATCATCAAAATCAATACATTTCGCTAGTTCACTTTCAACTGATAATATTGTAAGATCAGAAAGCCTTGCCTGTCCCATCGTTGAACGCAAATAGTTTTTTATCAGCTTCAACTTTGAAAAGCTCCTCTCACATGAAGCCACAGACACACAGATTGTCAGAAATATTTTTAGACATAGTGAAAGGGTTGGAAGAGATTCAATGAAGTCCCATTCTGCTATGAAGGTCAAAACTTGTAAAGCCGACCAATCTTTGACTTCTTCTAGGTTGATCTTGGCTGCTTTGAGATGTCTCCTCAGTCTGGGTATTTCCATTAACAGCTCACTCTCAGATATTTCGTCATAAAAAGTGGTCAGTTTTGGAATGGACACCTTTAATGTTTCTTCAGTTTCATATATGAGACTCTTTGCTTGAACAGCCTCAAACATGGCTGCAACTTCCATGGTCTGCTCTTAATCTGATCTGGAGTTCAGAATGGAAGCGATCAATGCACTCAAGCATTGCCCTCTTGTTCTCGTCTTGTAGACTTATGCCTCCAGCATCACGTGCCTGTTCCCCTGCCATCCTCTTCTTAAACCTGGCTCTTCTCTCTACGGCAATTCCATATTCTTTAGATTTTAAATGTGCCTGCTTAATTGCATGTTCCACTAGGTGACTGCGCTCTTCAAACAGAAAAAGTCTTAGTGTACTCCTGGAGAGTGGAGAGGAGGAGGGCTGGGCACTGTGGGCAGCGACCGTCACACACAGCAGCCGCGCCGCCCGGGCGGAGAAAGTTGTGTGTGTGCTGCAGTGACGTGTCGTCACATCATCACAGTGCAGTGTGATGATGTGACAGGCTGAGTCGCTCGCTGGCTCTGTAGGGTAGGGAGGAGGATTGGAATTTAGGAATAGGAAGAATAAGGAGCCGGAGGACACACACCAGGCGCGGCCGCGGCGCTGGAGGTGTTGTTCCAGGCTTCCAGCCCAGCGGGGTGAAATTTAATCAATGAATGGGTCAGCTGTAAAAAAAAAAAAAAAAAAAAAAAAAGGGAGGGTGTCACCCCTCTAGCGGGTGTCACCCGGGGGCGGACCGCACCCCCCGCACCCCCCTAGCAACGCCTCTGTTCATACCCCTTGAAATTTTCCACATTTTGTCATGTTGCAACCAAAAAGGTAAATGTATGTATTTTATTGGGATTTTATGTGATAGACCAACACAAAGTGGCACATAATTGTCAAGTGGAAAGAAAATGATGATAAATGGTTTTCATTTTTTTTTTTTTTTACAAATATCATTTTAAATTTTACATTTTACAAACAAATATGTGAAAAGTGTGGGGTACATTTGTATTCAGCCCCCTTTTACTCTGATACCCCTAACTAAAATCTAGTGGAACCAATTGCCTCCAGAAGTCACCTAATTAGTAAATAGAGTCCACCTGTGTGTAATATTTATTTTCAGTATAAATACAGCTGTTCTGTGAAGCCCTCAGAGGTTTGTTGGAGAACTTTAGTGAACAAAACCGCATCATGAAAGTCGAGGAACACACCAGACAGGTCTGGGATTTGTGGAGAAATATAAAGCAGGGTTAGGTTATAAACAAATATCCCAAGCTTTGAATATCTCACAGAGCTCTGTTCAATCCATCATCCGAAAATGGGAAAGAGTATGACAACTGCAAACCTACCAAGACATGGCCGTCCACCTAAACTGACAGGCCGGGCAAGGAGAGCATTCATCAGAGAAGCAGCCAAGAGATCCATGTTAACTCTGGAGGAGCTGCAGAGATCCACAGCTCAGGGGGGAGAATCTGTCTACAGGACAACTATTAGTCGTGCTTCTCCACAAATCTGCCCTTTATGGAAGAGTGACAAGAAGAAAGACATTGGTGAAAGAAAGTCATAAGAAGTCCAGTTTTCAGTTTGCGAGAAGTCATGTGGGGGACACAGCAAACGTGGAAGAAGGTGCTCTGATCAGATGAGACCAAAATTTTACTTTTTGGCCTAAAAGCAAAACACTATGTTTGGCGGAAAACTAACACTGCACATCACCCTAAACAAACCATCCACACTGTGAAACATGGTGGTGGCAGCATCATGTGGTGGGGATGCTTTTCTTCAGCAGGGACAGGGGAGCTGGTCAGAGTTGATGGGAAGATGGCTGGAGCCAAATACAGGGCAAGCTTAGAAGAAAACCTGTTAGAATCTGCAAAAGGCTTGAGACTGGGGTTGGAGGTTCATCTTCCAGCACAACAACGACTCTAAACATACAGCCAGAGCTACAATGAAATGGTTTAGATCAAAGCATATTCATGTGTTAGAAGTTAAAGTCCAGACCTAAATCCAAGCTGGTAGAGACATCCCCAAAAAGACTAATTACAGCGAAAGGTGGTTCTACAAAGTATTGATTTAGGGGGGCTGAATATTTTTTCTCACATATTTAGTTATAAAAAACATTGAAAACCATTTATCATTTTCCTTCCACTTCACAATTATGTGCCACTTTGTGTTGGTCCATCACATAAACGGCGCCCAATAAAATACATTTACCTTTTTGGTTGTAACATGACAAAATGTGGAAAATTTCAAGGGGTATGAATACTTTTTCAAGGCATTGTACAGGCAGCAGAAAGAGGAAGTTCCAAGGCGTAGGAAGTATGCTCCCAGTGACCCTGTATGGTGCTGTGTGAATTCTGGCCATCATGGGTTACAGACAGCACAAATTAAGGTACATGATTTAAGCTGTATCCTGCAACACATTTATTTATTTATTTCCTGGATTGTTTTATTCTTCTGAATTATTACAGAACAAATTGCTCTTTTTCTGACCTCTGCGTGAAAAGCGCAACTGGAATAGGTTATCTCCTGCAGACCTAGTGCAGCACTCACAGCCGCAGGGTAGCACTTTATATTCTGCACATACGTCGGGTATGGCTGAGGATTGATCACTGAGAAATTTTCCACACACATGGCAGTGTACTTATTGCTCCCGGGCCATAATTGGAACTAGTGGCAATGCATTCCTTAGCATTACTGGGCCTGGTGTATGTGCACCTCCTGCACCCACATTTTGGGAGGACATAGCAGCACTGTGTATAATAAAACGCAGAAGCTAAAAGGTAGACATGTGCAATTCGTTTCGTTTCCAATTCGTTTTTAACGAATTTTGAAAAATCCGCAATTCCGAAATTTACGACTTTTTCAATTTCCGAATTTTCGGATTTCCGAATTTCGTAATTTCGTAAATTCAGGTTTTCGAATTTCCGTTTTTGTTTTTAGTTTTTTTCGCTTCGTTTTATTTTTTTTAGTTTTTTTTTGCTTTTTTTCGGAAAAGCGAAAAAACAAAGTTTTAGAATTTCCGAAAAAAGCAAAAAAAAAAACGAATTACGGAAATTCAAAAAATTCGGAAATTCAACTTTCCAAATTTACCATTTTCGAATTTTAGATTTTCGAATTTTCGAAATTTCCAATTTCGGAAATTCGGAATTTCGAAAATTCTAAAATTGGAAATTTCGAAGATTCAAAAATTCGAAATTGCAAAATTCGAAAATCTAAAATTCGAATATTCGTTTTTTTTGCTTTTTTTCGGAATTTCGAATCTCCGAAAAAAAACGAAAACGAAAAAAACGAATTTTTTGAATGTCCCGAATTTCCGAAAAAGCAAAAAAACAAAAAAAAAGAATTTTTCGGCAGTGCACATGTCTACTAAAAGGTATTCTACTGCAGCTTTCCATCCCTTAGGTGTGGTGACTGCATTCATTTTCATTTTTTTCTTTTTCATCTGGTGATCCTGCCAATAACTCACTTCCTGTCCTCTAGTGACAACACTCACTAATCCTACTGTGTAAGAAGGAACAGCTTTGTCACCCTAGGCCAGGAAGAGCATTAGGACTACAGAGCAACTCCCATGATTCTCATTTATATAGCCTAAGGGGGGGGGGGTGTTCTGTGGTCCTAGAACACTGCTTGGTAACATTGTTTGAGATCACACCTTGGAGAGAACAGGAAGCTAATCATCTCACTGTATTTCTGGCAGGATAAACAAATGTTCTTTGCAAATATTTAACAGATAAAGCATTTTTTATGTCAGTGAGACACATCTGGGGGCGTAGCTACGCGTTTCAATGCTTTAATGCTCCTTTTTTTTTACGACAGGCATGAATGTAGCATCATTGAATGTATTTTTTTATTCTTAATCTGAGCAGTATATGTACCTGGGTATGACTTAGTATCAGCTTCTTGCAGGCCCTGTACATCTGGGCTGGAGTGTGAAAGGAAGAAACAGAACAAGAAGTCAAACAGTTCATGTGCTAACAAGGAGGCAGGCTGATAGGAGGAGAGAGCAGAGTGACAGAGATGAGCTCATCAGTGTGTTGCTGTCCAGTCACTGACTGGGGGCGGGTCCAGGATGACTCGATCTCAGAGGACATGATGCTGGGCACAGACTGAGGACATCTAGTGGCGGAAAAAAGTACTGTGGGGAAATTCTTCAGCTTAAAGCTGAATATTACAGCAAAAGCTGGTTTTGGTATTTTATCTTTTAACAGATTTGACTTTTTTTTTTTTTTTTTAAACTGGAGTTCCACTCTCTGCAGGCCTGAAAGACTCCAAAAAACGTCATTCTCACTGACCTATAGGGTGAGACTAGTGATCATGGAGAGGTCATGTTTTATTTCAGGCTTTTTTTTTATGATGTTATCGATCAGCAGCATAACATGTTTTATCTTTTGTCCCTACAGCCTTCTGGAAGACGCAGGACCTCCTCCGTTCTCTCCGGCCAAAGCTCGCTGGCTTCGGGTGATTAACAAAGTGCGGGTACAAATTAACGAGGTAGGAGTTGAATCGGGTCATTGATTTGTTTTATTTTTGGAGTCTTGTTGTGCCGGAGTCTGTGTGAAAGTTCGCAGTCGGCGTGTGTGAATGCGGTGTGCGGGGAGTTTGTGGCTTTTTGGGTCATGTGACCAGTGGCAGCTTGTGTGTGTGCACCAGGGAGGACCTACTCTGTCCTACTCACACTCCAATATGAACACCCATGTGAAGTTTGACTCCATCCAAATTAGGGGTCGACTGATATTGGTTTTTCAGGGTCGATACCGATTTTTTTGGCCGCCTTTCAGACGATAGCCAATATCAAGTGCCGATATTCTGTACATTTAAAGTTTTGAAAAATCAACACAAATCTGGTATAAACTGAACATGTTAATGTTTATTAAAATTGGGTGGGTGGCTGGCTGGCACATTGCTGTGGGTGCCTGGCTTTCACATTGCTGTGGGTAGCTGGCTGGCACATGGCTGTGGGTGGCTGGCTTTCAAATTGCTGTGGGTGGCTGGCTGGCACATTGCTGTGGGTGGCTGGCTTTCACATTGCTGTGGGTGGCTGGCTGGCACATTGCTGTGGGTGGCTGGCTGGAACATTGCTGTGGGTGGCTGGCTGGCACATTGCTGTGGGTGGCTGACTGGCACCCTGCTGTGGGTGGCTGGCTGGCACCCTGCTGTGGGTGGCTGGCTGGCTGGCACCCTGCTGTGGGTGGCTGGCTGGCACCTTGCTGTGGGTGGCTGGCTGGCTGGCACCCTGCTGTGGGTGGCTGGCTGGCACCCTGCTGTGGCTGGCTGGCTGGCACCCTGCTGTGGCTGGCTGGCTGGCACCCTGCTGTGGCTGGCTGGCTGGCACCCTGCTGTGGGTGGGTAGCAGGCATGTCCTCTCTGGTTCAGTTCTGCCTTTTCCGTGGCGTGCACTGTCCGAGGCAGCAGCCTTTGCCCTACCCGGGTTGAAGAAGCCAGGACTCAGACTGTCAGAATGTTTGCAGGCCCAGTGCGCGGAGGCGCGGGGTGCAACATACATAATGACGACGTACTCATGTGCCGCCCACCTCCACTCACTGAGCCTACAGTGCACTGCAAACCACTTGAGTCCTGGCTTCTACATGGGCCGATGACATAGTGGGACCCAAAAAGATGGCAGGAGGAGACCAATATCGGTAAGTTTGAGACCGATTCCGATTCTTTAAATAGAATATCGGCCCTCAATAATCAGCCGCACCAATAATCGGTCAACCCCTTATCCAAATGTGAGGTTTTTTTTGTTTTGTTTTTTCACTTCTGGATTAATTTGTCTGTCCCCAACGAGGAGATTTCCTATCACTTCCTGGCCTGGCAGGAACTGAGGGGGAGACTGGGGGGAATCTCCAGAAGTTCATATATGTGTGGGTGGGGAACCTGTGCAAAATCGCACTCCTTCCGGACCTGTAAAGAAATGCTCTACGATTTAGCAGACACATGGGTTTGACATTAATTGTTAATGAATTCTAATAAATACACCAGAACTTATGCCGCGTACACACGATCATTTTTCCCGTCGGGAAAAATTTCATTTTTCCCTTTGGACGAGAAAAACGATCGTCTGTGGGCTTTTTGCCGTTTTTCCCGACGGGAAAAACGGCATTAATCACGACGAGAAAAATTAGAACATGTTCTAATTTTTCTCGTCGTGATTCCTGTCATTTTTTTCCGCGGCAGTTTTCCCATAGGGAAACACTGCCACGGAGCCCACACACGGTCGTTTTTCTCGTCAAGAGAAAAAATGACGGGAAAAACAGCCGTGTGTGGGGGAACAAGCCGTTCCCTCGTTTTTCCTCTCATGATTCACGGCGGTGTTTTCACCGCCGTGAATCACGATCGTGTGTACGCGGCATTAGACTCTCAAATGGGAAAAAAAAAAAACACAGCAGCTGTGCTCAAAGGCCATAGAAGCATTTTCTTTTTTTTTTTTTATCATTCCTTTGCCATAGAAGCATTTACTGCATATGCAGGTAATTTCTATACAGCATTCCGAATTACCCTGAAAATTCTGCCGCTGCGGGGTGCTGGGATGTAGGCACAATGATCTACATATGGTGGACCTTCCCTCGAATTGCACCATTTTGAGAGTCTATTTCAATTTTGCTCCTCTGTTGTTGGTATACCAGAAGTTTCCCAAAATAGCCTTACTCTCTGTTTATCGGGGCTCTAAGAGGGTGACCAGAATCAACTGTGGGTATAGAATTGGGTATATGGGATTGTGTGATATTTTTTATTTTAATGGTTGAACTGGATGGACTTGTGTCTTTTATCAACCTGACTAACTATGTAACCACCTAAGGCGAATGAAGGAATTAACGGCAAGTATACAAGAATGTTATCCCAAGTAAATGGCTGTGTGGTCCCCGTGGATTGAGTTCTTGAGCTCCGATATCCTGGGATCCTTCCTATGAAGAGCTTCTATTTTGAGAGCTTGACCCTGACTTAAAATCGCGGCGTGGACAGTATATTTTTGGTGGGGCAGCTCCCCAGACAGACTGACAGATAAATATGCGTTTTGCATTTTTTTTTTTTCTCTTCCTTTTTTTTTTTTTTCTTCTTTTTTTCTTTTCTTTTCTCTTCTTTTCCTTGGGCAGATTCTTGCCCACGGAAAATACTGGTTACCTCATAGTATAGATGCTCTTGATGAACAGGTGGTCGAACATGTTCAGATTGATCTTATTTTTGGTTCCTAAAAAGTATTATGAAGGATTGTAATATTCCTGTTCTACCAATGTACTAACAGTGTCCCAGATTATGGGCTTTCTGAATGTAAGTTGGCAAAATACTTGATAAAAATGTATTACCGTATATACTCGAGTATAAGCCGAGGCACCTAATTTTACCACAAAAAACTGTGAAAACATATTGACTCGAGTATAAGCCTAGGGTGGGAAAATGCAGCAGCTACTGGGTAAACAATGCCCATCTGCAGCATCACTGTGCCCAGTTGTAGTCTCACTCTGCTCAGTTGCAGCCTCACTCTGCTCAGTTGCAGCCTCACTCTGCTCAGTTGCAGCCTCACTCTGCCCAGTTGCAGCCTCACTCTGCCCAGTTGCAGCCTCACTCTGCCCAGTTGCAGCCTCACTCTGCCCAGTTGCAGCCTCACTCTTTTCATTTGTAGCCTCACTCTTTTCATTTGTAGCCTCACTCTGCCCATTTGTAGCCTCACTCTGCCCATTTGTAGCCTCACTCTGCCCATTTGTAGCCTCACTCTGCCCAGTTGTAGCCTCACTGTGCCCAGTTGCAGCCTCACTGTGCCCAGTTGCAGCCTCACTGTGCCCATTTGCAGCCGTACCTTTCATTACTAAAACAGCGTGTGTCTCCCGCTGTGTAATGCAGTCTGTTCGGCCGTCCATTGAAACAAAGCCCCGCCTCCTCCTTGTCCATCCGTGATAGAGGAACCCTGATATGATGCTGGGAAACTGTATCAGTGTTCCGCCTATCACAGACGAGGAGGAGGCGGGGCTTTGTTACAATGGACGGGCGAACAGAATGCATTACACAGCGGGAGACGCACGCCGTTTTAGTAATGAAAGGGACGGCTCACTCGAGTATAAGCCGAGGGGGAGTTTTTCAGCCTAAAAAATGGGCTGAAAAACTCTGCTTATGCTCGAGCATATATACGGTATGTAAAAAAAAAAAAAAAAAAAATCTCTATACAGTGCTACTGGCTTTAGCTCGACATAAACACTATAAATTGCACGTCAATAAAAATAAAAAAAGGGTCAATATAAACACCAAAATTGCATACAATAAAGCATGAATAAAGTAAATATATCATCCAAAAGAATCAGTGTTCAAAGTATCAATACATGCATAAGGGGTCCATTGAGCAAAAAAAGCCACAAAAGTGCATTTGTGCAGATACCTTAAAATAATTCAGGCTATATATGCCCTTTAAACAGTGCTCCCAGTTATCCTCCACCACCAACTCCAAGAGAACTCACTGACTTTTCGAGGTGTCTATAAAAAGTTTGGTGAATGGTATCCGGAAACAAACAAAACAGAAGATACAAATTACCTTTATTGGCCTTCAAAATAAATCGCCATCCTTCACAACACACTTTTGGCAACGTTCATAAAGCTTCTGGAAATAGTCAACAAAGGCCTATTTAGGAATGGATTGTAGAACCGCTGTTACACATTCTTGGATTGCCGCCACATCAGCAAAAACGTGCGCCTTTCATGATGCTCTTCAGGCAGGGAAACAGAAGTCCGCAGGGTCGTGGGGAAGACGGTGAACGCCATTCCATGGTTTGCCGCTTGAATTCCGCATGGAACTGGTAGCACCAGGTCTCATCCCCTTTGAAGATGGTTCACAGGATGGATGCTGGTCACACATGGTAATGAAATCTCCTCCAGAGGTTTCCATCCGTTTTGGCTTTCTGATCGTCTGTCAACTTGTGCGGCACAAACCTGAAACAGATCTTCTGCTTACCCAAATCTTTGCGGACGATGGTGCGCGCCGTGTCCTTGCTAATGTCCAATTCCTCCGCCATCCGTCGCAGAGTCAGTCACTGATCTCCTGCCAGCAATTGTCGCACTCACTTGATCATGCCTGGTGTACGGCTTGTGTGCACCTGTCCCATGTTGCCCCCTGAGATATCGAACCATTTACCGAACTTTTTAGACACACCTCATAGATGATCACCCACTACAGGTAAGTCACACAGCGCTTGATATACAGGCGTTAACACCATCCCCTTTTCATCGGAACCAGCCACTATTCTTCTCCTCTCTTCAATATCTACATTACATAGACTCATGCATCATAGGAAGAAAATAAAAGAAGTCCGCCACAGTGTAAAACTTAAAAAAACTTTTATATCACCATAAACACTCCTTCACTGCGCCTACTCACATTAAAAATTGCTATGCCTTCCACTAAGGTACATTCGCATTGTCAATCACACCAGGGATACCGGGGTACCTGCTCCATGTATTCCTATCTCGAGCAGTCCCTTCCTGCTTATTCCCGGATGTACAGCTGCATCACTTCAGGGTGTACTGTACGAGATGACGTCACTTTCTGCTCCGCCCGACTTGTTTCGGCATTCTGACGTTATCAAGAGGCATCTGTTAAGGGTACCCCCACGCATCTGCAACCGTGGTGCGCAAAAACAACTGGGTGCAGGAAAAAAAAAGGTAGAGGAAACAAATGGGCTACGCAGGTAACAATAATGTGAACCTCGCCTTAGGATCATCCCCAACTACTTGATACATATACTAATATTCTTACTGTCCTTGTAATAATCATCATCATTGTTCTTGATTTTTTTTTTTATAATTTTTTTTTCAATAAATACTATTTTATATACTATTTTTGTGGTGTTGCCATTTAAAGTACCACTTGAGGGGGAAAGTCATTCTTTCCCTAGGATCATCCCCAACTGTCGTATCTACAGAAATCTTGCCTGTTGGAACTGAGAGTGTACGCTTTGCTGCTTCTGCACCCCAGTCCTGAAGGTTCATGTTTGTTCATGCATCTTAATGCATTCTATACATTAATATAAAAAACCGTCTGTGTGTAGCAGCGTCCTCAGCACCCCCTAATTACTTACCTGAGTCCCATCTCTCTCCAGCTATGTCCACGAGTGTCTTAGCAGTCCGGG
Organism: Rana muscosa; assembly: GCA_029206835.1. NCBI lineage: Eukaryota > Metazoa > Chordata > Amphibia > Anura > Ranidae > Rana > Rana muscosa. The sequence goes on from CM055116.1 coordinate 1,253,540,170, forward strand.
ACTCTACTTCAGATTGGCTGAGACACAGCAGCGGTGCCATTGGCTCCCGTGGCTGTCAATCAAAGTCAGTTAGCCAATCGGGGGTGAGGGGGGACAGGGCTGGGTCGGGCTCCATGTCTTATTGGACACAGGGAGCTGTGACTCAGCTCGGGTGCCCCCATAGTAAGCTGCTGGCTGTGGGGGCACTCGACAGAAGGGAGGGGGCAGGAGCACAGAAAAGGGACCCGCGAAGAGGAGGATCTGGGCTGCTCTGTGCAAAACCAACTGCACATAAGATGGAAGTATAACATGTTGTTTAAAAAAAAAAAAACAAGACTTTACAATCACTTTAAAGCTGTCAGATATAAATGCGAGAGCTTAAGTCCAGAAGGTGTCATGCACCTCGCTGGACTTAACTCATAGCGTGCCTTCATTTTTTACAAAGGAGCTGCGTTCTTTAAATTTAGCTTTAAGCAGATTGCAACACTGTTGCAACCTTAATGAGATTCTGTTGCAGGCTGACAACACTAAGGCCCCTTTCACACGGGCGGACCTTTTAGGTCCGCCTGTCAGTTTTTTCGGCGGACATGAACGGGCGCTCCATGTAAGTCTATGGAGCGACGGATGTCAGCTGTGACCATGTCCGCTGACATCCGATCCGGTCTGATCCGCTAAATACAGACATATGGTGATACGTTCGCCATCCATCCTGGCGGATCGGATCGGGTGAGATCTGATGAGAACGGACATGCTGTCCGTTTTCGTCCGATCTCTCCGTAGGAATCGGCGGCGCTCGACAAGCCTCTCCCCGCTCAGTGAGCAGAGAGGGGACCTGTCATCAGCCGGCTCAGCGGAGATCAATGGAGAGAGCTCCCGCTGAGCTGGCGGACTCCGTAGCAATGGATCCGCCTCGTGTGAATGAGGCCTAAGCCACTGCCTTGCAATTGGCAGCAACGTTATCAGCCTGCTGTGTGCGCTACTTTAGTTGCCCATTGGGCTACTTATCATTTAGGGAGCATAACGGTCAGCTGAGGGAATCTCCTCAGGCTTGAAACTGCTGCTAATTGAGAGGCGGTATGCCTGGCACTGCTGGGTGTGACGCCACCGTCCTTTGGGAAAGATCCCTGGGAAAAGCAGAGCACTGGAAATCCCTCCAGTCCATTGCAAGATTGTCTTCCCGAGTTTTACCTGCTTGTGTATTCCCCAGAGTCTCCTCGGAAGGAGGACGACTTCACGCTCATCTATGTGCCACAGCCAAAATATGAGGGCGATGGAAGTAAAAACACAATTTTTTTTCTTTCCAGGACATTTTAGACCTACCGAGACTCCGTTCACACCGTGCAGGTATAAGGGCACGCATGCACCTTTCTACGCAGCGCGTGTAGGGCTGCCTATTCATTTCAGGCACCACAAATGTGAAATGTTTTGCACCACACAGCCACGATTAACAGATGCATGGGGGTGCTTTTATAAATTAATGGCACCACCATGTGTCTGCTAAAGCGCAACACCTTTTTGTGCAGGTCGGGAAAGCGCATGATTTTGCACACGTTCCTCACATGCACAAAGTGTGATTGTAGCTGAATAGTAGGTGATTAGGAGTAATACAAGGTCTGCTATAAAGTCTTCGCCATCCTTTAAATATGGATACAGCAAAAAGCTATTTTTTTTCTTCATTCTAATGATTCTCTGAGAAATGGGTCCGTGATTTGCTGTAGATTCACCGCTGAATATTCTTGTGCAAATACATCTTAGAATGCCTGAAACAACAAGAAAATAGATTATTATGGGGAAGGTGTATTAAATCCCTGGCTGGAGAGAACAGAGCCCCCCCCCCCCCTATATCTCTAAATATTAGTGGGGCGATTCCTGGGACAGCGCGGAGCACTGCTGTGCGCGGCCGACAGTTAAATGCCACCAGCCAGCCCCAGACTGCAGATTGTACATCATTTTCTAAACCCTCTAAAGCTGATTTGTTTTCTCCAAAATTGTAATAGTAATTTTGTGATTACAAGCATGTTCTGTAAAATGCGGTTCAGAGAGGGAAGCGTAATGGCTTTGTGGAGCCGAGCGACAATTTCTCTACGGATAAATACTTTGGTACACACTCAATTATCCGCAGTCTGATGACTGTGCACCTGGAATGACGGCTCGCTCTGTGCCATGCCACCCTCTACCCGCCCCTGTATTTGATGCAGCGTCATTATTCTACTTTTTTTTTTTTTTTTTTTTTATAATCCTGCTGCTTGTTTTCAGCTTTCTTTTGGCATAAAGTAATTCATTCTGACTGGTATAGACTATGCATAGACATAAGAGTAATACACAATGCCAGGGAAGTAAATGCATCAGATTTCTTGACATAATGTCATTAAAGCTTTAAAATTTGCCTTGTTTATGTGGGGTGGCCAGGGGTGCCATAAGGATTCCAGGGTGAGAGGCAGTTTTAACCCATCCCTTTACCTTCCCAACCGTCGGTGGACTGCCACAGGTGTGATCAAATTTATACAACGGGTTTAGGTCACAGTTGAGGTGTGTTTTTTCAACAGAAAATCCCCATTTATTTGGAAAAAAAAGGCTTTCTGGAGGTGGCAGTATTGGCTCCTTAAAGCTTGGTGGCCGCTGCTAAGCCACCATCTGAAAAAGGCAAAAAAAACATGTGCGATGAAGAAGATCTGGCTTGCAGTCAGCGTTCCTGTTCATTCCAAAGGTTTCCAGTAGAGCTGAGGTTGGAGCTCTGTTCAGACCACTTGAGTTCCTCCACCCAAATTCATCAAACTATATCTTTATGGAGATAATAATTGAGAAGAACTGACTTTTTCAAAATTATCCCAAAGGTGTTCAGTAGGGTTGAGGTTGGGGCTCTGTTCAGACCATTTAATTTCCTCCGCTCCAAACTCCTCACACCACGTCTTTGTAGAGTTTGCTTTGTACACAGGAGTGCAGTCATTCTGGATAAAGGTATTTTCTAAACTGTTCCCATGAGGTCGGAAGTGCACAATTGTCCACAATGTCTTTGTATGCTGTGGTTTGAAAGTAGAGCTATAGTCTCCAATTCATTTAGATGTTCCAATTCATCATGAAACCATTCAGTAGGGTTGAGGCCACGACTCTGTGCCGGACACTCAAGTTCTTCCACACCAAACCATGTATTTATGGGGATGCTGGTTTGAGAAGAACTGACTTGTTCCAGATGATGTCCTATCGGACGAAACGCGTCGGGTGAACTCCATTGTTGCCACATTTTATACAAAGCGCTTGAATATCATCACAAATGTAAGTGTTCTGACTTCATAAAATTTTTGATATGTAATACAGAGTTACGCTATGTGGCCGTTTCTTTCTTCCATTATATGACATAACCCTTCCACATCCAATTGGAATTCCCTGGACCATCACTTCTTATGAGATAACCCACTAGGAAGCCACCCTTCTCTGTGACTCTCTCCATCCTGCTGGCGTTTTGTCATCCCTGGCATAGCATCTTGAAGCCCATAGGATTGCCCAAAGTACACCATGGTTCCACCACACAAGCCTGTTTGACCCATTGAACGTAGGTTCTCTAGGGTTCAAACATTCTGGTAAGCCTCTTACCTGTGGGGGTGGTTCCCTTCACTTCATCACCTCTTCACTTGCACAGATTTGCATGGTTTGAAGTTGTCACCATATTTTGAACTTTGTCAACACCAAAGTTTGGTCACTTTTAAGGACAGATAGTCTTTGCATTTTTGCACCTGTTTTGATTTCCCTGCATATAGACATTCATTGTGTGCTAATGAGGACATTCTTATTGACATTGTTCACTATTATCATTTGAGCACTTTTATTTATCAAGTTTTTACGTATTTATTTATTCATTTATATAATTCAGATTAGCGCTACACTTTTTTTGTTTCCACATTGTTGCAATTTGTCTGTACTTGGTGTGTTAGCAGCTTATCCTTAAGGCAGCGCGGAATTATTTTGTATACCATTCTTGTAGCTGTGTTCAGACTGCTTGAGTTCCTCCACACCAAACTTATCAAACCATGTCTTTGTAGAGTTTGCTTTGTACACAGGAGTACAGTCATTCTGGAAAAGGGTCTTTTTCAAACTGTTCCCATGAGGTCGGAAGTGCACAATTGTCATGTCTTTGTATGCTGTAGTTTTGAAGGAGAGCTATAGTTAATTTCAATGTTCCAATTCATTGTGAAGCCAATCAGTAGGGTTGTGGTCAGGGCTCTGTGCAGGACACTCGAGTTCTTCCACACCAAACCCATCAAACAGGTCTTTATGGAGATATTGATTGAGAAGAACTGGCTTGTTCCAATTCATGCCAAAGGTGTTCAGGAGGCTTCAGGTTTGGGCTCTGTTCAGTCCACTCGAGTTCCTCCACACAGACTCATCAAACCATGGCCTTATGGAGATGTTGGTTTGAGAAGAACTGGCTTGTTCCAATTCATGCCAAAGGTGTTTAGTAGGGTTGAGGTTGTGGCTGTGTTCAGGCCGCTCGAGTTCCTCCACACCAAACTCATCACACCATGTCTTTTATAGAGTTGGCTTTGTACACAGGAGTGCAGTCATTCTGGAAAAGGGTCTTCCCCAAACTATTCCCATGAGTTTAGAAGAGCACAATTTTCTTTGTATGCTGTTGTATTAAAGTAGAGCCATAGGCTCCAATTCATTTCAATGTTCAAATTCATCCCACAGGTGTTCAGTAGGGTTGAGGTCAGGCCAATCGAGTTCTTCCACACTAAGGATGGGCTCGGGCGTGTTTGCACAGCCAACGTGCAGAGCCCGCCAGGAAGTCGGCACTGCGCTGTGCTAATCACAGGCAGTGAGACATTGTCCCGATGCGCGGCTGCAGAGATCGGGAAATGTCTCCCTGCCTGTGATTAGCGCAGCGCAGTGCCGACTTCCTGGCGAGCTCTGCACGTGGGCTGTGCGAACACACCGGAGCTCAACATTATTCCACACCAAACCATGTCTTTTTTGGAGCTGGCTTTGTACACAGGGGCACAATCATGCTAGGACAGAAAAGGGTCTTCACCAAACTGATGTTTGTAAGCATATACTGTAAACGCTCCTCCTCTTTATTGCCTGTAAACACCTATATGTGCCTGGAGGCACTTTTATTGGCTAAGGCAGTGGTTCTCAACTCCTGTCCTTAGGACCCAATAACAGGTCAGATTTTAGGTATTACATTGAGGAGATGCAGACTAGAACAGGGCTTGACAAATTTGCTTGGAATCTAGGAGCCAGCTAAAAAAGTTAGGAGCCAGGAACGCGCCCCGTCCTGCCGAGCTCACGTGCAGAAGCAAACGCATACATGAGTAGCGCCCGCATATGAAAGCGGTATTCAAACCACACATGTGAGGTATCGCCGCGATAGGTAGAGCGAGAGCAATAATTGTAGCCCTAGACCTCCTCTGTAACTCAAAACATGCAACCTGTATTAATTTTTTTAAACGTCGTTAATGGAGATTTTAAGAGTTAAAGTCTGTCTCCATTCCACGAGCGGACGCAATTTTGAAGCGTGACATGTTGGGTATCAATTTACTCGGCGTAACATTATCTTTCACAATATAAAAAAAAATTGGGCTAACTTTACTGTTGTCTTATTTTTTAATTAAAAAAAGTGTATTTTTTCCCAAAAAAGTGCGCTTGTAAGACCACTGTGCAAATACGGTGTGACAGAAAGTATTGCAATGACCGCCATTTTATTCTCTAGGGTGTTAGAATAAAAAATATATATAATGTTTGGGGGTTCTAATTAGAGGGAAGGAGATGGCAGTGAAAACAGACAGGGGAAGGTCCATTAGCATTGCTGGTTGTCTTGTCATACCAACGGCCACCACAAGATGGCGCCAGATCACAGAAGGAAGCATAGGCCTGCAGAAGGCTGCAAAGCCTCGGCCTCAATTACCGGCTGGCGCGGCCCGCAACGCGATCGCGCGGCCGGGGGGCGCACGGAGACACAGGATACCCCAGCTGTGCCGCGCCAGGTTGCAAATTCTAGAAGCAATTGCGACCTGGCGCCCGGGGTTTGTCGAACCCTGGGCTAGAATACTGCAATCACTGAGCAGCAAATTATATCACCTGTGGTGTATTTCAGTTATCTTGCAGGCCTGTTAGTGGGTCCTGAGGACAGGAGTTGAGACACACTGGGCTAAGGCCTCATCCGCATTGGGCATAAAATATTTTTGTTTATGAAGGCGTTTGCCATTTTTTTCTTTCAGCCTGTAGAAGCAACTCTGTTGGTCTATGTGTCTTTGCATGTTTGGGCGTTTACTGGCATATTTGTAGGGAAGCATGCTGAAAAAAAACATCACAAAGGAGTTTTTGAGAGGAGCTTTCAGGCAGAAAAAAATGATTAAGGTGTCTACACGCGGCAAGCGTTTTTAAGTGTAAAGTTTTTGTGTTTTTTTTTTTTTTTAGCATTTTGGGGAAACCGGTTATAAATGCAAACGCTAATAAACGCTCCTAAATGCTTGTACAATAATCTCCGTAGGTGTTTTTTTTTCTGCTGATTTTTTTTTTTTGCCGCCTAGTGTGCATGGACTCTTAAAACTAAAACATTAAATGCCTGTAAAATCCCATTGTGCATGAGCCTTAAAATATGCTGTAAACTGCTGTGATTTATTTTTAATTTTTTTCATTTGTATCTCCAACACTGTGAATAGAGTTTTTGTAAATGATAAATCTGTTTCCTGTGCGATCTGTGGGAGGACGCATTCCCGGGCCGCGTCCAGGTTGATGTCCAGCGACTTGTCATATTCAGCTCTGGTACAGCGGAGTAAAAAGGCTGAGCATTAGCATCACGGAGAGCCATTGTATTGCTTTCTCTCATCTCGTCGCCGCAGGCCGGAGGAGGCGATTGGGGGGGGGGGGGGGGTAAAAGGACTTCTCATTATTCTGATTTTCACTCGTTTAATAAACGCTCTCCCGGCCCGTGTTTAACGTTGGATCTTCCGGGCGGTGAGCTTAATCATAAAGCTGAGAACCAGGGGCTGAGTCCCGCGCAGACCGCATTATGTTGAGGGCGGCCAGCGTGGAGACCTAAAGCCGCTCTTACACAATCGGCTATTCTGTGCGCCCGCTAATTATATCCTTAAGGTTTTCTAGGCTTCCGTGAAGTGGTCCGGCCGAACAGTAAGTGCATGTTCTTACAATGCCGCCTTTTGTCCTGCAATTTTTACACTCCGGAGAAAGTGTTGGAGAGTTCCCGCTGTGATCCATCTACATTTTCCCAAATTAGCGCTGAGTATACGGGCTATGGAATCAATGCAGAATACACGTGATCTGCTTATTGTTTATAATTATTTTTTTTTGTCCTTTACTTTCCTACCTTTTAAAAAGAGACCCTGTCAGTTCTCCAAACCAATCCAAACATCAGAACCTTGTAAGGCAGGGGGTAGGGGGTACAATTCCAATTTTGCCTCTGCTGTGTTTGTCAGAGTCTTGCAAGTTACCAAAGTGCCGAGATCGCCTACCCCTGCTTCGATGAAAGGCTACATTCATGCAACCACATGGGTGCAGATCGTTTTCTGCATTCATAGGCGACTAAATGCCACCTTTTGGACACAGCAACACTCGCTGCTATTGCTGCATACAAACTGGCGGATTAGCTGCAGCCTGGACGCCGCAGAAATGCCAACCCTGGACGCACAGTCGGTTGGAAGCTCTACAGTCAGGTCCATAAATATTGGGACATCGACACAATTCTAATCTTTTTGGCTCAATACACCACCACAATGGATTTGAAATAAAACTGACAAAATTTGCTTTAACTGCAGACTTTCAGATTTAATTTGAGGGTATTTACATCCAAATCAGGTGAACGGTGTAGGAATTACAACAGTTTGTATTTGTGCCTCCCACTTTTTAAGGGACCAAACGTAATGGGACAGATTAACAATCATAAATCAAACTTTCACTTTTTAATACTTGGTTGCAAATCCTTTGCAGTCAATTACAGCCTGAAGTCTGGAGCGCGATGACATCACAAGACGCTGGTTTCATCCCTGGTGATGCTCTTCCAGGCCTCTACTGCAACTGTCTTCAGTTCCTGCTTGTTCTTGGGGCATTTTCCCTTCAGTTTTGTCTTCAGCAAGTGAAATGCATGCTCAATCGGATTCAGGTCAGGTGATTGACTTGGCCATTGCATAACATTCCACTTCTTTCCCTTAAACTCTTTGGTTGCTTTCGCAGTATGCTTCGGGTCATTGTCCATCTGCACTGTGAAGCGCCGTCCAATGAGTTCTGAAGCATTTGGCTGAATATGAGCAGATAATAATATTTCCCGAAACACTTCAGAATTCATCCTGCTGCTTTTGTCAGCAGTCACATCATCAATAAATACAAGAGAACCAGTTCCATTGGCAGCCATACATGCCCACGCCATGACGCTACCACCACCATGCTTCACTGGTGAGGTGGTATGCTTTGGATCATGAGCAGTTCCTTTCCTTCTCCATACTCTTCTCTTCCCATCACTCTGGTACAAGTTGATCTTGGTCTCATCTGTCCATAGGATGTTGTTCCAGAACTGTGAAGGCTTTTTTAGATGTTGTTTGGCAAACTCTAATCTGGCCTTCCTGTTTTTGAGGCTCACCAATGGTTTCCATCTTGTGGTGAACCCTCTGTATTCACTCTGGTGAAGTCTTCTCTTGATTGTTGACTTTGACAAGAGTTCTTCATCTGGCCAACTGTTGTGAAGGGTGTTTTCTTCACCAGGGAAAGAATTCTTCGGTCATCCACCACCAGGGATGAGCCGAACACCCCCCTGTTCGGTTCGCACCAGAACCTGCGAACAGACAAAATGTTCGTGTAAACTTTAGAACCCTATTAAATACAATGGACTCGAACGTTCGAAATCTAAAGTGTTAATTATAAAGGCTAATATGCAAGTTATTGTCCTAAAAAGTGTTTGGGGACCCGGGTCCTGCCCCAGGGGACATGTATCAATGCAAAAAGAAGTTTTAAAAACGGCCGTTTTTTCGGGAGCAGTGATTTTAATAATGCTTAAAATGAAAAAATAAAAGTGAAATATTCCTTTAAATTTCGTACCTGGGGGGTGTGTATGATATGCATGTAAAGTGGCGCATGTTTCCCGTGCTTAGAACTGTCCCTGCAAAAAATGTAATTTTTGAAAGAAAAAATTGCATTTAAAACTGACTCGCGGCTATTATTGAATTGTCGGCTCCCGGCAATACATACAAAAGTCATTGGTAAAAAAAAAAAAAAAAGCGTGGGTGTTCCCCAGAATTCAATTACCAGGCCCTTCAGGTCTGGAATGGATATTAAGGGGAACCCTGCCGCAAATTAAAAAAAAAAATTGACGTGGGGTTCCCCCAAATATCCATTCCAGGCCCTTCAGATCTGGCATGGATTTTAAGGGGAACTCCACCCCAAATTTAAAAAAAAAATGGCGTGGAGTCCCCCTAAAAATCCATACCAGACCCCTTATCCGAGCACGCAACCTGGCCGGCCGCAGGGGAAAAGGGGGGGACGAGAGAGCGGCCCCCCCTCCCTCCTGAACCGTACCAGGCCACATGCCCTCAACATGGGGAGGATGTCCCCATGTTGATGGGGACAAGGGCCTCATCCCCACAACCCTTGCCCGGTGGTTGTGGGGGTCTGCGGGCGGGGGGCTTATCGGAATCTGGAAGACCCCTTTAACAAAGGGGACCCCCAGATCCCGCCCCCCCCTATGTGAATTGGTAAGGGATACATTGTACCCCTACCATTTCACGAAGAAAGCGTAAAAAATTTTTTAAAAAAACACACAAACACCTTGAAAAAGTCCTTTATTAAAAAAAAAAAAAAAAAAAAGCGGTGAAATCCAGTGTCTCGCGGCGATCCCGATGTCCAGCGCTGTCCTTCATTGGTTGTGCATGAGCGGACCTGATGGGGAACTCCCTCTCAGTATTTTAAATGTATAGACCCGCCCCTTCTAAAGTTCCCCATCAGGTCCGCTCAGCGGACCAGATGCGGAACATGAGAAGGGGCGGGTCTATACATGTATTACCAAAGTGAGAGCAGTCCCCCATCAGGTCCGCCCCCTCGGTATGTCAGACCCGCCTACGTCATTGGCTTGAGCGGGGAACTTCCTTCACTATGTAAATTTAAATTACACAGTGAAGGAAGTTCCCCGCTCAAGCCAATGACGTAGGCGGGTCCGAGGGAGCGGACCTGATGGGGAACTTTAGAAGGGGCGGGTCTATACATTTAAAATACTGAGAGGGAGTTCCCCATCAGGTCCGCTCAGGCACAACCAATGAAGGACAGCGCTGGACATCGGGATCGCCGCGGGACACTGGATTTCACCGCTTTTTTTTTTTTTTTTTTTTTTTTAATAAAGGACTTTTTCAAGGTGTTTGTGTGTTTTTTTAAACATTTTTTTACGCTTTCTTCGTGAAATGGTAGGGGTACAACGTACCCCTTACCAATTCACATAGGGGGGGGGGCGGGATCTGGGGGTCCCCTTTGTTAAAGGGGTCTTCCAGATTCCGATAAGCCCCCCGCCCGCAGACCCCCACAACCACCGGGCAAGGGTTGTGGGGATGAGGCCCTTGTCCCCATCAACATGGGGACATCCTCCCCATGTTGAGGGCATGTGGCCTGGTACGGTTCAGGAGGGAGGGGGGGCCGCTCTCTCGTCCCCCCCTTTTCCCCTGCGGCTGGCCAGGTTGCGTGCTCGGATAGGGGGTCTGGTATGGATTTTTAGGGGGACTCCACGCCATTTTTTTTTTAAATTTGGGGTTGAGTTCCCCTTAAAATCCATGCCAGATCTGAAGGGCCTGGAATGGATATTTGGGGGAACCCCACGTCAATTTTTTTTTAAATTTGCGGCGGGGTTCCCCTTAATATCCATTCCAGACCTGAAGGGCCTGGTAATTGAATTCTGGGGAACCCCCACGCTTTTTTTTTTTTTTTTTATCAATGACTTTTGTATGTATTGCCGGGAGCCGACAATTCATTAATAGCCGCGAGTCAGTTTTAAAAGACTTTTTTTCTTTCAAAAATGACATTTTTTGCAGGGACAGTTCTAAGCACGGGAAACATGCACCACTTCACATGCATATCATACACACCCCCCAGGTACGAAATTTAAAGGAATATTTCACTTTTATTTTTTCATTTTAAGCATTATTAAAATCACTGCTCCCGAAAAAACGGCTGTTTTTAAAACTTCTTTTTGCATTGATACATGTCCCCTGGGGCAGGACCCGGGTCCCCAAACACTTTTTAGGACAATAACTTGCATATTAGCCTTTATAATTAACACTTTAGATTTCTCCCATAGATTTTTCGAATTTGCCGCGAACACCCCTATTTGTTCGCTGTTCGGCGAACGGGCGAACAGGCAATGTTCGAGTCGAACATGAGTTTGACTCGAACTCGAAGCTCATCCCTATCCACCACAGTTATTTTATGTGGTCTTCCAGGTCTTTTGGTGTCGCTGAGCTCACCGGTGCGTTCTTTCTTTTTAAGGATGTTCCAAACAGTTGATTTGGCCACACCTAATGTTTTTGCTATCTCTCTGATGGGTTTGTTTTGTTTTTTCAGCCTAATAATGGCTTGCTTCACTGATAGTGACAGCTCTTTGGATCTCATATTGAGAGTTGACAGCAACAGATTCCAAATACAAATAGCACACTTGAAATGAACTCTGGACCTTTTATCTGCTCCTTGTAAATGGGATAATGAGGGAATAACACACCTGGCCATGGAAGAGCTGAGCAGCCAATTGTCCCATTACTTTTGGTCCCTTAAAGAGTGGGAGGCACATATACAAACTGTTGTAATTCCTGCACCGTTCATCTGATTTGGATGTAAATACCCTCAAATTAAAGCTGAAAGTCTGCAGCTAAAGCACATCTTGTTTGTTTTATTTCAAATCCGTTGTGGTGGTGTATAGAGCCAAAAAGATTCGAATTGTCGATGTCCCAATATTTATGGACCTGACTGTATGTGTTCAGATGAGCGGTTACTAGAGATTCACCGAAACTTCGCCAGCTGAAAAAGGTGTTGTCCGCATTTTGCCGATAAGAGAAAAAGTGGCCGATAGTGGAACAGAAAACAAATTTGACCTTGCCGCAATTTTACTATGCTTATGGTGTGTTTTTTCATAGGTCATGTGCCTCAAAAATCATAACACAGGTGCGTTATTAAATTCACGATAAGCGTGCTTGTCAATAAAGTAGCATCTACAAGGGGGGTCATCCACACACAGAAGATCTGTTGGTAGCAGCAAGGAGGAGCTGGAGAGCCCCATGCTGCTGGTATAGGAAGTCATTGGCAACACCCATAAAACGCCAAATTTCTATGCAAAACAATTGTACCGCTTTGAGTCGCAAAAATCTGGCATAATCATACCGCCAGGGTGGCTACAATGCAAATCATTTTATAACTTTTTTAAAAAGCGTTTTTCTGGATATTTTTGTTATTCTGTCTCTACCTGTTAAAAATAATTCTACCATTTAAATTATAGACTGATCTTTTCTTTGTCAGTGGGAAAACGTACAAAATCAGCAGGGGATCAAATACTTTTTTCCCTTCACTGTATTCGGTGCAAAGTCCACATGCAGTTGTATAACAGTTTTGGATCTCTGTATCCCTCGTCGGCTACAGCAAGCATATCATTACCTTTTTTTTTTTTTTTTTTTTTTTTTTTTTTTTAAGTTTTAATACTGCTATTTGATTCAGCACATTTTTGCTAGGTGATATGCTGTTAATGCATGGTGGTAGGTGGTGGTGAGGGGGATACCAAGTGACATAATAATGTCAATAACTGAGTGTGGTGTTGGGTAAAATATTGCTTTAGAACTGAATACTTGGATGCTTGCATAAACCTGCACAACTTAAAGCGGAGTTCCGCCTGCCCCTTTTAATTTTTTTTTTTAAAGTCAGCAGCTACACATACTGTAGCTGCTGACTTTTAATAGTAGGACATTTGTCCTGGAGTCCAGCGATTTTGGCACCGCAGCCGATGTTTCCATTGGCTGCTGCTGCCACCGTTGCCAGTAAGGGAACCCGGCAGTGAAGCCTTTCGGGTTCTGTGAAGAGAACCTGTCCTTTTTGCTCTGAATTGGATTAGTGACCACATCTAGAAGTGTTGCTAAATTGAAGGCTGAAAAGTGAAATTGGTACATTTGAAGTATAAGCGAGGGAAGAACATTGACTTGGTGGTTATGGCACTTCTGCCTTGCTGCAATTGGTGCCCTGATTCGATTCCCGGTCGGGACACTATCTACATAGAGTTTGCATGTTCTCCCTGTGCTTGCATGGGTGGTCCTCCAGGTACTCCGGTTTATTCCTACACTCCAAGGACATGCTAGTCAAATAACTGTCTCCTGTCCAAATTGGCCCTAGTATGTGTATGTATACATGTGAGTTAGGGACCTTTAGATTGTAAGCTCCTTGGGGGCGGGGACTGATGTGAATGTACAATATGTAAAAGTAAGGCCCCTTTCACACATGCGGATCCCGGTAGGATCCGTTTTTGGACATCCGCTTGCTCAGCAGGGATCGCTCCGTTGATCCCCGCTGAGTCGGCGGATGACTAGTCCGTCTCTGCACACTTTGCAAAAACGGACCGCTCAGATATCCGCTTTCCTCTATGGGGGGATCGGATGAAAACAGACCATATGTCCGTTTTCATCCGATCCGCAGACAGATAAAAAAAATAGGGTTTTTCTCCGTCATCAGTTTCGGAGCATAGCGGAGATTGATGTCATCGGATGTTCATCCGCTATCCCTCAGGGATACATGCATGTCCGTTTTTCATCCGAAAACGGATGGATGAAAAACGGACACACGGTCCGCCCCTGTGAAAGAGCCCTAAAGTGCTTTGTAAATTGGGGACACTATATAAATACCAATATTATTAATATATCTCATGCCAAGTTCCTCAAAATTTCAGAACCATGGCTGTCATATGCCTTTCCTATCTTGCCCCCAGCCAGCTTGGGCCACCTGTGACGGATGATCCCGATGCTCCCGAGCCCTTAACTCCGACCCCATCTCCCGGCCTCTAATCTTCTAGCCACTCCTAGATCCCTCTTTCTCTTCTCTAGCTCCCTACTCGGTTGGCGCGTAAGCTCCTTCCCTCTAGCCTTACCTTTCCGCCTAACTTTCTTCTGATTTCCATTGCCTTTGAGATCTGTCTAGGCTATATATTGCACCACCTTTTGGATTATGGAGGGCCCAGGGCACACCCTATAGATGTAGGGAGCCTCTCCGGGGACCCCTTGGTCCTCATGGGCCCATGAACACTCCTATTCATTACTGTTATGTTGGCTCTTGTTTCTTCTGTTCATGTTATCGCCTCATTTTTTGCCTTCCTTTCTGAGCGAACTCTTGTTACCACTTCTATGTTAGCCCCTGCGTGGGTATAACTTTTGCGTGTCCACTATTTGTTAAAACTAAATAAAAACGATTAAAACAGAAAATATTGTAACAATAATACTAAAACAAGTATTGTTAATAATAATAAAAAATATTATGTTGTTGCATTACCTGGATTTTTTGTATTCTTATCAATATTATTATTACTACCATTATTATTATTATCATTAATATTATTTGCTGTTAATATTTTTTTTAAGCCATTTTAAGCTTAAAACAATATAATAATAAGATGATAATAATGATAAAATTATTTTTTAGACTATTATTATTATTGCTATTATCACCATTGAGCAAGAACTGTTATCATTGTTATTAATAATGTTACTAATAATAATACTATTAATAGGCCATTTTTAATAATGATGAAAGGCTGTATTGTAAATGCACACGCCTAAATGCAGTGTTGTATTAGTGAAGAATCGGTTTTAATATTTTCCTGCAGGGGGATTCATTGGTGGGTTGTCTGTCTTAGTAGCCCTCAGTGTACAGAGCTGTAGTGATGTTTATTTGGTACCCCGGCGTCCCTGAGAATTATAATTGTGGTGTTTCCTGCGAGCGGCGGATGCGTCTTGTTATCCTGTAGACAATGCAGTGGCGAGCCGCGCTCTCCTGAAGACCTATCCTCAGGAATTGTTGTGTTTTAATGATATCTGTCAATCATCGGTCCCGGCAATTTTCCTCCTGTCCCGTGGCGCTCGGTCTCTAGCCGGGTACGGCCGTGTTTCTCATAGATGGACAAGTCACTCAGTCCTCGGGTTATTTATGAGCTTTGGCATATTCAGGGCAGTACCGGCTTCTGCACAACTCGCATCCCTGGTAAATGAGTTTCCTATTTCAGGGGTAGCCAGACTCTTTAAATCATTTATTTTTTTAAATATGGGAATGTGGTCAGCTTAAAGCTAAACTACAGGCAAGCAGCTCAATAAGCAGTTGTACTGGGAACTGGTTTACCTGCCACTGGGTTTGCAATACTTTTCATGATGTCTTGAGATCCAAGCAGTCCTACCAGCCTGCACACCCAGGTCCTCCGCCTCCCCTGCAGCACCAAATGATTGATCTAGAGCAGAGTTTCCCAACCTTTTCTTCAGGGGTGGCACCCTTTAGAAGTATGCAAAATCCTAAGGCACCCCAGTCTGAAATGTAAAAATGTTACATGCCAATGGGAATCCTGAGCCTGGGACAATGCGCACAACCACCTTGATGAAATTATCTTCACATCAGAGATGGCCACATCACATCAGACCACACATTTCACATCAGAGCCCCCCCTTCATGTCATAGGTCACCCATCACATCAAAGTCCCCCTATGAATGACAACCCCCTGAAACAACAGAGTACCCTCATGGCAGAGCCCCCCCCATCCCATCAGAGGTCCTCTCCCCCATCACATCAGAGGTCCTCAACACCCTCCCCCCAAATCACATCAGAGGTTCCCCCTCCCGTCTTCATCAGAGGGTCCACCCTCCCGTCTTCATCAGAGGGTCCACCCTCCCGTCTTCATCAGAGGGTCCACCCTCCCGTCTTCATCAGAGGGTCCACCCTCCCGTCTTCATCAGAGGGTCCACCCCTCCCGTCTTCATCAGAGGGTCCACCCCTCCCGTCTTCATCAGAGGGTCCACCCTCCCGTCTTCATCAGAGGGTCCACCCTATGAATGACAACCCCCCCAAAACCGTACACTCATGACTGAGTCATTCCCCCCTCCCCAATCACATCAGAGTCCACCCCCATCAAATCAGAGGTCCACTGCCTCATGAGTGAGTGAGTGAATAACTTGTATAGCGCTACAAATGCGAACTAAATCGCCTCAAGGCGCTTTTCCATCCAGTGTCGTCCTAATCCTTCAGAAAAGGTGGGTCTTACGTTTTTTCCTGAAGGCCCGATGGTTTTCTTCCATGCGGATGTCCGTGGGTAGAGCGTTCCGTAGCCATGGTCCTTGGACTGCAAATCTTCGTTCTCCCTTTGATTTGTAGTGGGACTTGGGAATGTGGAGGAGGTTTTGGTTGGTTGATCGGAGAATGCGATTAGGGGTGTAGTGTTTTTTTTTTCTCGCATAAGTATTGAGGAGCGTTTCCTTGTGTGCACTTGTGGGTGAGACAGAGGGTCTTGAATGTGATGCGATCCTTTACGGTTAGCCAATGAAGGGTCCTCTGTGAAGGGGTGATGGATTCCCAAGGTTTTTTCCCCGTTACCAGTCTGGCTGCCGTGTTCTGGACGATTTGTAGGTGCAAAATCTGGTATTTAGGTAGTCCTATGTAGAGGGAGTTTGCGTAGTCGAGTCGGGAATTGATGATTGTTCCAACTACTACTGCTATGTCCTCTTCTGGGATGAAGGGGATGAGTCTACGCAGCAGGCGGAGGAGATGGTGCGATCCGCTGACTACTGATCCTATTTGTGCATCCATCGACCTCTCCGAGTCAAAGGTGACTCAGAGACTTTTGACTTTGGTGCTCGGGGTAATGGTCTGTCCAAGGATGGTGGGTGGTGTCCATGAAGTCTTAGCTTTTGTCTTTCGGTTTGCGTGGAGGAGAAGTTCTGTTTTGGATCCATTGAGTTTGAGGGAGCTCTCAGTCATCCAATCATCGATCAATGTGAGGCATTTTTCCAGTCCGTGATATTGGTCTTTTTTTCCGGTGATGCGAAAGTAGAGTTGAGTGTCGTCAGCGTATAAGTGCTAGCAGAGATAGTGTTTGATGATTTTGAGGAGTGGGCGTAGGTAGATGTTGAAGAGCACGGGTGACAGGGGTGATCCTTGCGGGACTCCGCAAGAAATTGCGCGAGTTTCAGAGGTGAAGGCTCCTATTTTCACTGTCTGGGAACGATTTTCTAGGAAGGATGCGAACCGGGGTAGGTCAGAGTCTGCGACTCCAGCTACTTCTTTAAGGTGAATGAGTAGAGTTTTGTGGTCTACTGTGTCGAACGCTGCACTGAGATCGAGCAGCACCAGGAGACATGATTCTCCGTCATCTGCTGGTTCGAGGGCGTCATCCCATATTTTGAGAAGTGCTGTTTCTGTGCCATGGCCTGGGCGGAACCCTGATTGTAGTGGGTCCAAGAGTTTGTGGGAGTCCAAATGGAGTTGCAGCTGTTGTACTACTGCTTGCTCCATGATCTTTGAGGTGGTGTTAAGACTTGTTACCGGTCTGCGGTAGTTTGGGTCTTTGGGGTCGAGGTTGGGTTTCTTTAGGAGGGGTTTGATTATGCCTTGCTTGAGGGAGATCGGAACAAAACCTTCTTTGAACGATTGATTTACGAGATGTGTTATGTTGGGGGCCAAGATGTCGGTACATTCTTTCAGGAGTTTTGTAGAAATTATGTCATTTGGTGATGTGTTGTCTCGGAGGGTTCTGATGATGTTTTTGGTGGTGTCGATGGTAATGGGGACCAGCGAAAATTTTGTCTATTGCATAATGTTTGTATTGATTTCCTCTTCTTGCTTAGGCTGAGTGAGGTTGGTTGTTTTTTTCTGTTGAATTATTTCCCGAATATTTTCGATTTTGTCGATAAAAAAATCCGATAGCTCATTACAGAATTCTTGAGTTTCGTTTGCTGGAGGCTCTAGGCAGGTAGTGTTCATAGCCTGAGCGACTAGTTTGAAAAGTTCACGAGGTCGGTTTAGGGCTTTTGAGATGGTGTTTGAGAAATGTTCTTTTTTTGCTTTGAAGATTGCTTTGTGGTATTTATTGGTGAGTGCTTTGTAGTTAGTGTGGTTTTCCTTTGTTGGGTTTCTTCTCCAGGCTCCTTCAGCTCTTCTGCGTTCTTTGCTTCAGTAAAGTAAGAGTGTCATTAAACCAGCCCGAATTGTTTTTGCGGATGAGTGCTCTGCATCTCGGAGCGACTGTGTCTTCTGTTTGTAGTAATGCTTTGTTTAAGGAGTTGAGTGTTTGTTCCATTGATTGGTTTTGATTTAGCGTTCCTATGTTTTTTGATAGTGTGGTTTTGAAGAGTTCAGAGTGTAGTTTCTTCTGGGATCTTGTCCAATGTGTTGTTATTGAGTGTTTCGGTTTTTGGGAGATGGTGTTGGTGGTGATTTTAAATTTGATAGCGTGGTGGTCCGTCCATGGTAAAGGCATGTTGTCCAGTGTGTTGATATCCATGTTTTGTTTGAAGATGAGGTCCAGGTTGTGACCCGAACCATGTGTGGGGGCATTTATTAGTTGCTGCAGACCTAGTTCTTCCAGTTGGTTCTTCCAGTTGGTTGATGCAGGAGGTGGCGATGGGGTCCTGGGCGGAGTTAGCCCAGAGGTTGAAATCCCTGGGTAACAAAAAGTTTTTGGTTTTTAAGGTGTACAGTAGGTGCCGCCGATTTTGTGTCAATCTCGCCTCTTCTAGCGGCGAGATTGACACCCTACGAGCCCCGTCGCGAGAGCCAGCACCGAGCTGTCTCGTCATCGGGAAAGGAAAAATGTTGTTTTTCCTTTCGCAATGAGTGACACACATTGCCGACATTGAGGCAGGTAAACGGAGATCTGACGTAGATTCCCGCCAATACCAGGCACTGTGTTTGGTATGAATCCTGAGCGGGAACTCCACGCCAATTTTTAAATAAAAAAACGGAGGAGGCCCTTCGGTCTGGTATGGATTTGAAGGGGAATCCCCTAAGCCGAAAAATCGGCGTGGGGGTCCCCCTCAAAATCCAAACCAGACCCTTATCCGAGCACGCAACCTGGCAGGCCGCAGGAAAAGAGGGGGGGCGAGAGAGCGACCCCCCCCCTCCCTCCTGAACCGTACCAGGCCGCATGCCCTCAACATGGGGGGTTTGGTGCTCTGGGGCAGGGGGCGACCTGCGGCCCCCCCACCCCAAAGCACCCTGTCCCCATGTTGATGGGGACAAGGGCCTCTTCCCGACAACCCTGGCCGTTGGTTGTCGGGGTCTGCGGGCGGGGGCTGATCGGAATCCGGGAGCCCCCTTTAATAAGGCCCCCCACCCTATGTGAATGAGTATGGGGTACATCGTACCCCTACCCATTCACCTGGTGGAAAAAAAATGTCAATAAAAGAACACACACAGCTTTTTAAAGTAATTGATTACACAGCTCCGGGGGTCTTCTTCCGACTCCGGGGGTCTCCGGTGTCGTCTCCGTGCACTCCGGTTCTTTCTTCCTTCTGCCGGGCCTCCGCTATCTTCTTCCAGCTCTTTTGCTAGCGGAGAGGCCCGGTCTTCCCCGTCGTCTCGTCCGGCTCTACGTTGTCCTTCTGCCGGCCCCTCCACTATCTTCTTCCAGCTCTTTTGCTAGTGGAGGGGCCCGGTCTTCCCGTCCGGCTCTCTGTTGTCCTTCTGCCGGCCTCTCCACTATCTTCTTCCAGCTGTTTTGCTAGTGGAGGGGCCCGGTCTACCCGTCCGGCTCTACGTTGTCCTTCTGCCGGCCCCTCCACTATCTTCTTCCAGCTCTTTTGCTAGTGGAGGGGCCCGGTCTTCCCGTCTGGCTCTCTGTTGTCCTTCTGCCGGCCCCTCCACTATCTTCTTCCAGCTCTTTCCCTAGTGGAGGGGCCCGGTCTTTCCGTCCGGCTCTCTGTTGTCCTTCTGCCGGCCCCTCCACTATCTTCTTCCAGCTCTTTTGCTAGTGGAGGGGCCGGTCTTCCCGTCGCCATCTGCGTCCTCTTCCCTCTTCTCCTCTTCGATGTTGACTCGTCGCTTCCTCCTGCTGTAATGCTGGCTGTTCGGTCTGCAACGATTTATATAGGCTTCTCATGACGTCACAGTCACATGCTCCGGGTGGCCCCGAAGCATGTGACTGTGACGTCATGGGAACATGTGACTGTGACGTCATGAGAGGCCTATATAAATCGCTGCGGACCGAACAGCCAGCATTACAGCGGGAGGAAGCGACGAGTCAACATCGAACAGGACAAGAGGGAAGAAGGCGCCGACGACGACGGGAAGACCGGCCCCTCCACTAGCAAAAGAGCTGGAAGAAGATAGTGGAGGGGCCGGCAGAGGGACAACGGAGAGCCGGACGAGACAATGGGGAAGACCGGGCCTCTCCGCTAGCAAAAGAGCTGGAAGAAGATAGCGGAGGCCCGGCAGAAGGAAGAAAGAACCGGAGAGCCCGGAGTCGGAAGAAGACCCCCGGAGCTGTGTAATAAATTACTGTAAAAGCTGTGTGTTCTTTTATTGCCATTTTTTTCCACCAGGTGAATGGGTAGGGGTACGATGTACCCCATACTCATTCACATAGGGTGGGGGGCCGGAATCTGGGGGGCCCCTTATTAAAGGGGGCTCCCGGATTCCGATCAGCCCCCGCCCGCAGACCCCGACAACCAACGGCCAGGGTTGTCGGGAAGGGGTCCTTGTCCCCATCAACATGGGGACAGGGTGCTTTGGGGTGGGGGGGCCCCAGGTCACCCCCCTGCCCCAGAGCACCAAACCCCCCATGTTGAGGGCATGCGGCCTGGTACGGTTCAGGAGGGAGGGGGGCTGCTCTCTCGTCCCCCCCCTCTTTTCCTGCGGCCTGCCAGGTTGCGTGCTCGGATAAGGGTCTGGTTTGGACTTTGAGGGGGACCCCCACGCCGATTTTTCGGCTTAGGGGATTCCCCTTCAAATCCATACCAGACCGAAGGGCCTGGTATGCTCCTGGAGGGGGAACCCATGCCATTTTTTTATTTAAAAATTGGCGTAGAGTTCTTGCTCAGGATTCATACCAAACACAGTGCCTGGTATTGGCGGGAATCCACGTCGGATCCCGTTCAATACAGTGCCGCGTCTCCTTCTCGCTATTGCAGCGAGCGCGAGATGTCGCCACCCTGTCGCCGAGATGTCGGCACCCTGTCGCCGAGAATCTCCGCGATGGGATCGCGATGAATATACAATGTCGGCGGCACCTACTGTATGTTGAGATGAATTCGGTGAAGGGAGTGAGGAGATTTGTCTTTGGACCTGGTGGTCTGTAGCATAGCAGTATGTGGATGGTGTCCTGGGGTGTTTGGCAAAGAGTTCTGTAGAGTTGGTTTGATGAGAGAGAGGTGGGATTTGAAGATCACTGCTAGGCCTCCTCCTCGTTGTCCTATTCTATGCTCGGTTAGGATGCAGTAGTTCTCAGGTACCAATTCTGTTAGGACGGTGTTACAGTCTGGTGTTATCCAGCTTTCCGTGATAAAGAGGCAATCTGTGTTGTTTTGGGTGATGAAGTCGTGGATTTCCTGTCTGTGCTTGACTGCAGATCTGGTGTTGATCAGGGCGCATGATAGGTGTTGTAGTTGAAGTGATGCTATCCTGTTTTTGGTGATCGAATCACATCAAATTCCCCCCCATATCACATCTGAGTACTCCCCATCACAATACAGTCCCCTCCCCCTTGACAAGCACAAATGGCATGCCAGGGTTCTGCAGCACCTTGGTTGATTGAGAAACAATGGTCTAGAACACCCCCCCCCCTTGCTTTTTGGACAGCAAAGGTGCTGCAGCACATCACAAAGTTATTACTCTGCTCTTGCCTCCCACTAGCACATGAGCACAGCAACATAGATTGACTATGAAAACACTAAAGTTTTCAAAGAAAAGAACACCATACCAACTGTGAAACATTTCGGAGGCTTGGTTATGTTTTGGGGCTGCTTTGCAGTGACTGGCATAGGGTGCTCTATACCATTTGCTGCCACCAGTGGGGGATTATACCCACACTTGTATACATCTGACCAGCTGTTTTTTTAGCAAATATCGCTTCCATGCAGTAGTGCGACCACCCCCCCCCTCCCTCCCACCAACCATGTATCCAAGACTCCACCATCCCACCTGGGGCCAGCGTGGCGAGTGTCACCGGGTGGAGACCAGCTGATCTCCTCTTCCTAATATGAACCTGGAAGCGAGGTGTATTGCATCACTTCCGGGTGCGGCTGTCACTTGTCCTGGTCGCTGTGGGAAGAAGCTAATGGAGCATGATCTGCACCCATTAGCTTTAAAAAAACGGCAGGCGAGACATCCGTGTTCTTGTAGATTCCTGGTGTCTCATTACAGAGAACCTGCCACAACAAAATAGTATTACATAAGGAACATTTTGGTCCCTTATGTGATAAAAAAATAAAATGTAAAAAAAATGCGAGCCCTCCTACATACCCGCATATATGAACATAAACACACGCATCAGAGGTGCCTACGTAAGAAAAAGTCTGTTGTGCTACACATGCTGTATATCGATACGCACGTTGGAGTGCTTCTAGGCCTGTTATTCACGGTTAAAGCTAAACTGATAACTTGTAGGGGCTTGTAAAGTTTTGCCTATGGAAAATTGAGGTTACTAAAATATTTTGGCGTTTCTCGAACACTTGCAGATTGACATGTTGGGTATCTTTTTACTTGGCGCAACCTCATCTCAAAAAAAAAAGATAATATATTGCAATTCTTTGTTCCCTATTGAACATCTATGCAAGGTTGTACAACAGAATATTAGTTTAGGAACCCCAGCATTTTTTTCCATTTATTTATTTTTTATATTTAAGACCCAACTGCAGGAATTAAAAAAACAAAACAAAACAAAAAACTTGCGGTGGGGTGCCGTGCCTGTACTGCAAGGGTGTTGTTCTTGTTTTATGTCTAGGGGATGGGAAAAGCAGTTTTACTTACATGGTCCTTAGCTCTCCTAGCAGGTGGCACTCGCCTCCGCTCTCCCAGCAGATGAGGCTCCCGCAGCAAGCAGCAGTGGGCGCTCCCCCAGCAAGCGATGGTTTCTTCCTCTCCCCCAGCATATGGTTCTCCCCTCCACTTCCCCAGCAGATAGCTTTCCCCTCTTCTTGACAGCGTAATGCCATTATACGGTGGCGAAGAGGCTCTCCTGTGCCGGGTCACGCACCTAATACGTGATCCGGCACTTCTGGGTAGGGGGTACGCACGTGACTAATCCAAAGCACAAGCCGATCAGTGGGTGCCAGCCGATGGATGACCGCCGGCACCCGCTGATCATCGCAGAGAGAGAGACAGAACAGAGCTCTGTCCGGTCAGCGGGGATGTGCTGGATTTTGTTTTCCTGCACATCCTTTAGTAGAAGCGCCACATAGTAAACACAAAACCACTGGTTAGGCTCACATTTAAACCTTTGATCGCCTTACATGCTTAACCCCTTCCCAGCCAGTGTCAGTACAGTGACCGTGCATATTTTTAGCACTGATCACTGTATTGGTGTCACTGGTTCCCACAAAGTGTCAAAAGTGTCAGTTCGTGTCAGATACTATAGTTTGTAGACGGTATAAATTTTGCGCAAACCAAATATACGTTTGTTGGGATTTTCTCCTACATTTTTGTGCTGGATATGCTTTATAGCAGAAAGTAAAAAGTGTGTTTTTTGGGGGGTTTTTTTGTTTGTTTTTTTGTTTACAGCACAAAAAAAAAACAAACAGAGGTGATCAAATACCACCAACAGAAAGCTCTATTTGTGGGAAAAAAATTACCGTATTTATCGGCGTATAACACGCACCCCAAGTTTAGGAGGGAATTTTAAGGAAAAAAACTTTTAGGAGGGAAGTTCAAGGAAAAAAACTTACATTTAAATGCAGCCTTGTCCATCATTGCAGCCTTGCCCAGTGTCCATCTGCAGCCTTGCCCAGTGTCCATCTGCAGCCTTGCCCAGTGTCCATCTGCAGCCTTGCCCCAGTGCCTTTGCAGCCTTGCCCAGTGTCCATCTGCAGCCTTGCCCAGTGCCTTTGCAGCCATGCCTTGCCCCAGTGCCTTTGCAGCCTTGCCTTGTCCAGTGCCAGTCTCTGCAATGTTTAAATTTGGCGCCGATTTCCGCTGTGGAGAGGAGCGAGCGGAGCCGAGTGTACTTCGGCTAGACTCGGCTCCTCTCGCAGTCCCGCCCATCTCCACTGATTGCGCCGCTGACATACAGAAAGCCGAGTGTACTTTGGCTAGACTCGGCTCTGCTCACAGTCAGGGGCGGGACTGCGAGAGGAGCCGAAACTAGCCGAAGTACACTCGGCTTTCTGTATGTCAGCAGCGCAATCAGTGGAGGTGGGCGGGACTGCGAGAGGAGCCGAGTGTACTTCGGCTTTGTGTATCTCGGCTCCTCGCACTCGTTTCAGTGGGGGATCGGCGGGGGATCGGCGTATAACACGCACCCACGATTTTCCCCTGATTTTAAGGGGAAAAAAGTGTGTGTTTTATACGCCGATAAATACGGTACATACATTTCATGCGAGTACAGCGTTGCATGACCACGCACTTGTCAGTTAAAGTAATGCAGTGCCGTATAACTAAAATGGCCTGGTCATGAAGGGGGGTAAATCATCTGGAGGTCAAGTGGTTAGGGCTTGACATGTTCACCCTCTGCAAGGAAGCATCTTTAGTATGATTCCAATAAACAATAAGGGATGTCAATTACTTTGGTCAGTTGCAAAATGTTTCAGACAAAAAAGTTGGTTCTTCTTTACTAATGGAAAGGTACCAACAAATGTCCTTGTCCTGCCGCCAACTGGAGTCCATGTCCTTGTCCTGCCGCCAACTGGAGTCCATGTCCTTGTCCTGCCGCCAACTGGAGTCCATGTCCTTGTCCTGCCGCCAACTGGAGTCCATGTCCTTGTCCTGCCGCCAGCTGGAGTCCATGTCCTTGTCCTGCCGCCAGCTGGAGTCCATGTCCTTGTCCTGCCGCCAGCTGGAGTCCATGTCCATGTCCTTGTCCTGCCGCCAGCTGGAGTCCATGTCCATGTCCTTGTCCTGCCGCCAGCTGGAGTCCATGTCCTTGTCCTGCCGCCAGCTGGAGTCCATGTCCTCCACCGGCAGACACTCACAAGTAGCTTCTGCAATGTTTTTGAATTGTCTTCTTCTGGAACAATCAGAGACATTCCTAGAAATTCTAAGTCATCGACGTTTCTTGGTATTTCTGAAGTTCTGGGCTTCTCCTTTAAGTCTTGTGAGTGGGCCGCTAGCAGTTTGTCTTCTGAAATCGTAATTATTAGTTACATGGCGGATCATCACCATAATTCCGGGGTCATATCTATTTTCTCCTAACGCTTTTGACTTTAGTGTGTGTGTGTGTACGCTTAAACAGAGTGAAAATAATAGACTGTCAAATTAATTACATATTCTGGGGCCGCATACAATGCAATGTTACATTATGCGCTTAATCCACCCCTAATCCCGGAGACTGAAAGGAACGCCTTCCACCTCACCCCCCTAATCCCATCTGGTAATCCTGCATGTTGTCCAGCAAAGTCCTCATCATCGGCTGGCATGCTAAACCGGGGCTCGGCAGGGGTTACCTCCGCCGCTGGGACATTTTGGAAATGAAATTTAAGACGGCGCGAGAAAAATAATAATTGCTGTTTTGTTCTGGCAGAGGCGCATCTGCAGATATTGTGCCGCGCAAGGATTACACCGCGCTTCCGTGCTGCAAGAGAAAATCACTCTTCTAGTGCAGATATTGTCGTCTTCTTCACCACTTCAAAGACTTTTCCTTTGAGCCTAATATAGATGAGAGGAAGAAGGAGCATTTCAATAAATATTCCCTTCAATTCCAGTATTTTGTAGCTAAACATTGCGCTGTTTGATGTCGCCACCCTTTGGTTTCAGAGTTTTTTTTCTTTTCAGAATCATTATTACAGGAATTTAAATAAAAATTGAAAATAATATATTGTATTGCAATTAATATAAATAGTATAAATAAACAAAATGAATATATAAAACTCACCTAAGTAAAAAAAATTAAAAATAAATAAATATATATATATATATATATATATATATATATGTATATATATACACATACATATATATACATACACACACACTTGTAAATACAGTGGAACCTTGGATTGCAAGTAACGCAGTTAACGAGCGTTTCGCAATACGAGCACTGTATTTAAAAAAATCCTAACTCAGTTTGCGAGTGTTGTCTCGCAAAGCTAACAGGATTCAAGCCAAAGCGGTGTGCAGTACCGCGTTTGGCCTGAGGTGGGGGCGCCGGAGCCGATCGGCGCCGTTCGGAAATGCTTGGAAATACTCCGTTGCCGAGCCTTTCCGAGGTTAGCCGAGCTGTCCTCGGGCCTTTCCGTGTGTTTCCGAGGCTCCTCGGCGCCCCCCCACCTCTTGCCATATGCGGTATTGCATGCCATTGAAGTCTGTGCAGAACAAATTATTTTCGTTTCCATTGACTTTAATGGGGAAACTCGCTTTAATATGCGAATACTTTGGATTACGAGCATTCTCGTGGAACGGATTATGCTCGTAATCCGAGGTTCCACTGTATTTTATTCTATCTTTTCATGTGACAACACTGAAGAAATTACACTTTGCTACAATGAAAAGTAGTGAGTGTACAGCTTGTATAACGGTGTAAATTTGCTGTCCCCTCAAAATAACTCAACACACAGCCATTAATGTCTAAACCGAATTGGGCCCAATTAGAAATTTTCCCTCCCCGGTGTCATGTGACTCGTTAGTGTTACAAGGTCTCAGGTGTGAATGGGGAGCAGGTGTGTTAAATTTGGTGTAATCGCTCTCACTCTCTCATACTGGTCACTGGAAGTTCAACATGGCATCTCATGGCAAAGAACTCTGAGGATCTGAAAGTTGAGTGCACGTGCTCAGCGTCATATCCAGAGGTTGTCTTTGGGAAATAGATGTATGAGTGCTGCCAGCATTGCTGCAGAGGCTGAAGGGGTGGGGGGGGGGGGTCAGCCTGTCAGTGCTCAGACCATACGCCGCAAACTACATCAAATTGGTCTGCATGGCTGTCGTTCCAGAAGAAAGCCTCTTCTAAAGATGATGCACAAGAAAGCCTGCAAACAGTTTGCTGAAGACAAGCAGACTAAGGATATGGATTACTGGAACCATGTCCTGTGGTCTGATGAGACCAAGATAAATTTATTTGGTTCAGATGGTGTCAGGCGTGTGTGGCGGCAACCAGGTGAGGAGTACAAAGACAAGTGTGTCTTACCTACAGTCAGGCATGGTGGTGGGAGAGTCATGGTCTGGGGCTGCATGAGTGATGCCGGCACTGGGAAGCTACACATCATTGAGGGAACCATGAATGAACTAGCTGGAGCTTAAAATATGACAATGGTGTCCTTCTATACTTCTAATGTTAGAGCATTAAAGGAGAAGTCTGGGTTTTTTTTTTTTTGGCTGTTCATACTTACCTCGGTGGATGGAGCATTAGACCGATATCGGCTCCATCTGTCCCCCGCTGTCTGTGCACTGAGAACCGAGCCACTGAACATCGCCGCTGGCTCGGTTCGCACAGATCCCCGAGAGGAAAGAAGCTGACTGTCAGCCTCTTTCCTCTCTGCTTCTCCACGCTCATTGGAGCGCTGAGCCGTGGAGGAGAGGGGAGAGGCGGTCTCAGCGGCTCGCTGAGACTGCCATCAATCGGGGCAGCTGGCGGATCCCGACTTGGGAAGTCGTGATGAAGCGCTGCCATGACTGATGGCAGTGACGTCAGCGGAGAGCGGACTTCAGACCACTCTCCGCTGAAAACGGGTCACAGGTGTGCAAAACGAATTGCACTTCTGTGACCCGGAGGAGAAGCCCAGCCTAAAAAGCTCAGGCTTTACTTCTCCTTTTAAAAGTGGTTCAATCGCCACACA
This sequence comes from Rana muscosa, assembly GCA_029206835.1. NCBI lineage: Eukaryota > Metazoa > Chordata > Amphibia > Anura > Ranidae > Rana > Rana muscosa. The sequence continues at coordinate 1,253,568,052 of CM055116.1, forward strand.
CCATACAAAGCCGTACGTCATAAGGATAATAGCAGCATCAGCAAACTCAGAGAAAGCCACATCCCGACGCATTTCAACCACATAAGGTGAAACACATGGGGGTGTGGCTTGGGCTGAGTTAGCCGAGGCTGCTATTATTTTTATGACATACGGCTTTGTATGGTGTGCGGCGACTGAAACACCTTTAATGCTCTTACATTAGGTGTGAAGTCAGGATGAATTCCTATCTAGTCTGCACCCACAGCGGGATCTATTGAACAGGGCTGTCTAAGTCTATGTGGAGACTTAACAAAGGCTTTTCCCAGGTTCACTTTCATACTTCTAGCTGCGCGACTGGAATCTTTTTGATTCACAGTTTGCTGAAAGCGGTTGTAAACCACTGGCTTTTTTTTTGGTTTTTTTTTTGGAACCTGCAAGGTTAAGGCATAATGTGCTAGTATGCGTGGTATACTAGCACATTATGTTAAACTTACCTTAAAACAAAGCCCTCCTGCGCCGAGATTTCAGCGCTGCAGGTGCTCCCATCTTCACCTGTCTTGCTTCCGGGTTGGTATGTGTTGGTTCATTGTCATGCTGGAAGACCCATCCACGACCTATCTTCAGTGTTCTGTTTGAGGGGAGAAGGTTCTCATCCAAGATTTTACAATACATGGCCCTATCCATTGGCCCCTCAATGTGGCAAAGTCGGCCTGTACCTTTAGCAGAGAAACAGCCCCAAAGCATCATGTTTCCCCCTCTGTGTGTGTGTCTGTAGGGATGGTTTATTTTCCTCCAAACATGGTGAGTCGAGTTAATGCCAAAGAGCTCAATTTTGGTCTCATCTGACCACAGAACGTTCTCCCAATCCTTCTCTGAATCATTTAGATGTTCATTGGCAAACTTCAGACAGCCTGGTACATGTGTCTTCCTGAGGAGGGGGACCTTGCCGGAGCTGCAGGATTTCAACCCATGGTGGTGTATTGTGTTACCAATGGTTTGTTTGGTGACTGTGGTCCCAACTGCTTGAGATCCTTCACAAGCTCCTCCTATGTACTTTTGGGCGGATCCCTCACTTTTCTCATGATCATCCTCACCCCATGAGGTGAAATCTTGCATGGAGCTCCAGATCGAGGGAGATTGATGGTTATTTTGTATTTCTTCCATTTGCGAATCGCTCCAGCAATTGTCTCCTTCTCACCAAGCTTCTTGCTGATGGTCTTGTAGCCCATTCCAGCCTTGTGCAGGTCTACAATCTTGTCCTTGATGTCCTTTGACAGCTCTTTGGTCTTGCCCATGATGATGATGATGATGATGAGGTTTGAGGCCGGGTTCACACTGGGGCGACAAACGCTCCGACATTGGGAGCTCATGTCGCATGACGTGTGAAAATCAATCTTTCCCTATGGGAGCCATCTTAACTGGTCCGACACATGTCGGTCCGACTTTGAAAATGCTCCCTGTACTACTTCGGTCCGACTTTGATCTGACTTCAGCCCATTGACTATCATTGAAGTCGGATCAAAGTCGGACCACAGTCTTGCATGATCCGACTTTGGCAAGCGACTTGTGCTCTGCTGCTCTTGAGGGGGAACTCCAGGCCAAATTTTAAATAAAAAAACGTCATGGGTTCCCCCTCCAGGAGCATACCAGGCCCTTGGGTCTGGTCTGGATTTGAAGGGGAACCCCTACGCCGAAAAAACGGCGTGGGGGTCCCCCCCAAAATCCAAACCAGACCCTTATCCGAGCACGCAACCTGGCAGGCCGCAGGGGAAGAGGGGGGGCGAGAGCGGCCCCCCTCCCTCCTGAACCGTACCAGGCCGCATGCCCTCAACATGGGGGGTTTGGTGCTCTGGGAGCCCTTTAATAAGGGGGCCCCCAGATTCCGGCCCCCCCACCCTATGTGAATGAGTATGGGGTACATCGTACCCCTACCCATTCACCTGGTGGAAAAAATGTCAATAAAAAACACACACAGCTTTTTAAATTAATTTATTGCACAGCTGGGGGGGTCCCTGCGCTCTCCGGTTCTTTCTTCTGCCGGGCCTCCGCTATCTTCTTCCAGCTCTTTTGCTAGCGAGGCCCGGTCTTCTCCGTCGCCTTCTTCTCCCGCTCGCCGGTTCTTCTCTAGTCTCCGGTTCTTTCTTCCGCCCGGCCTCCGCTATCTTCTTCCAGCTCTTTTGCTAGCGGAGAGGCCCGGTCTTCCCGTCGTCTCGTCCGGCTCTCCGTTGTCCTTCTGCCGGGCCCCTCCACCATCTTCTTCCAGCTCTTTTGCTAGTGGAGGGGCTGGTCTTCCCGTCGCCGTCTTCTTCTCTCTTCTCCTCCTCGATGTTGACTCGTCGCTTCCTCTCACTGTAATACTGGCTGTTCGCTTCTCTCCGATTTAATATAGGCTTCTCATGACGTCACAGTCACATGCTCCGGGTGACTGTGACGTTTCAGCGCTGAAAGCTGAAAATTGGTCTGGGCAGGAGGGGGGTTTAAGTGCCCAGTAAGCAAGTGGTTAATAGAGCAATTCCTGTGATCGTCGGCCCCCTCTAGTGGCCAAAATGCATCCAATTTTTTTTTTAAACTACCTCAGTGAGAAAATATACTGCATTTTGGCCACTAGATGGAGCTGAGGATCATAGGGGTTATTCGATTATAAAATATACAGTACAGGTAAAATTAAAACGTTTTGGGTCCATTCATATCATTGCATTAGAAAATGCACATTGATCGTCCTCAGAATTTTAATTCAATGCCTTGAGCTGTAATGCAATGCAAGGTGCATATTTACAGGTTATGTGTTTTTCAGGCACATGGGACATACAAAAACTTGCATAGCATTTCCTATGAGCTGCCATTGACCATGATGTAATGGGCCCACTGCCGTCTAAGGTAATGCACTGAAGACCTTCATAGATCTTTACGAGTTCCCATGTGCTTTTAGCTTGCTATGGTCCTGCGTTGTAGCAGACATAAAACTCTGCATGGACGGGTCCTTCGCAATCTCAGAAATTGTGTCACAGGATTCATAAAGTACGAGGGGCAGTGGCAGACACAAGGGGGGTGGTAATGGTTCCCCTTTAACCACTTATAGGCCAAGCCTCATTCTGAGATTTGGTGTTTACAAGTTAAAAACAATTTTTTTTTTTTGCTAGAAAATTACTTGGAACCCCCAAACATTATACATTTTTTTTCTAACACCCTAGAGAATAAAATGGCGGTCATTGCAATACTTTTTGTCACACCGTATTTGCGCAGTGGTCTTACAAGCGCACTTCTTTTGGAAAAAATACACTTTTTTTCATTAAAAAATAAGAAAACAGTAAAGTTAGCCCAATTTTTTTTTATATTGTGAAAGATAATGTTACGCTTAGTAAATTGATACCCAACATGTCACGCTTCCAAATTGCGCCCGCTCGTGGAATGGCGACAGACTTTTACCCTTAAAAATCTCCAAAGGCGACGTTTAAAAAATTCTACAGGTTGCATGTTTTGAGTTACAGAGGAGGTCTAGGGCTAGAATTATGGCTCTCGTTCTAACGATCGTGGCGATACCTCACATGTGTGGTTTGAACACCGTTTTCATATGCGGGCGCTGCTCACGTATGCGTTCGCTTCTGTGCGCCTGCTAGTTTTATTCTTATTTATTTTACTTTATTTATTTTTACACTGTTTTAAAACATAAATACAATTTGGGTCACTTTTATTCCTATGACAAAAAAAAAAAATTCTTATTTATTTTACTTGATTTTATTTATTTTTACAAAAAAAAATTGGGTCACTTTTATTCCTATTACAAGGAATGTAAACATCCCTTGTAATAGAAAAAAAGCATGACAGGTCCTCTTAAATATCAGATCTGGGGTCAAAAAGACCTTTAGATATCATATTTACACTAAAATGCAAAAAAAAAAATAATAAAAAAAATAATAATAATTTGTCATTTGAAAAAATGACAAAAAAAAAGGCCCTTTTAAGAGCTATGGGCGGAAGTGACGTTGTGATGTCGCTTCCTCCAATCCAATCGTATAGAAGACGGGTGGGGGCCATCTTCCCCTCACTCGTATCCATACCCAGCAGTAGATAGGACCCGATCGCCACCGCCGCTACCGACGGCTCCGGTAAGTGGCGAAGGGCGCGGGAGGGGGGGGCCCTCTCTCACCGCCGATAACGGTAATCTTGCGGCGAATCCGCCGCAGAGACCACCATTATCGTAAACCGGACCGCCGCCTGAAGACGAGGATACCGGGGTTATGGTAGCTAGCTGCTGCCATAACAGAGACATTCCTCTTCAAACAGCCGATGTATATAGTCGTGTGGTGGTCCGGAAGTGGTAAAGATGTCCCAGCTTGTGGACAATGTGGGGTCACCACGTTGGTGGGGATGGATCGGCCTCTCTTCTTCTAATGATTGGCAGGTTTTTTTCCTTCACTTGGTATAAATTGGTCTCGTGCCGTCCCCGGGCTCCGCTTTATCTCGCGTTGGTGTCAGTGGGGTACAAGGAGGGACGGTATGATAAATGGATTCACCTGATTGTGTCACTTAATTCCGACATCCTATTCCTTCGTCTGCATGAATATGGAGGAGATCCGGGGGCCTGTGCGTTGTACGTGTTTGTGCTGACGTGACGTCCGTTCTTCCACTTCATAGATCGCTGGTTAGCAGCGCACAAGGGGACTCAGCGGGAATTTCTCTGTAATGCAGGATTTGGTTTTCTATAGATAGTCAGTCAGTCCACCCAAATCTGATATTTCTTTATAGGTGGAGCCTAGACTTGCTCACCTTGGGGACAGCAGCATTGTTTCTAGTGTTGCCACTCAGTAGTCGTTTATGGCCCTTCATTTTTTTTCCTACAATTTTTTATACCCCGGAACTCAGTACAGGGATGGTGGGAACCCCTCATAATGGGCAAAGCAGATATGTAGATCCCATAATCCATTACCGGGATGATGGGAACCCCTCATCATGGGCACAGCAGGTGTACAGACCTGGGAACAGAGATGGTGGGAACCACTCATTATCGGCACAGAAGATGTGCAGAGGCAGGAATTCAGCACAGGGATGGTGAAAACCCCTCATAATGGGCACAACAGGTCTACAAATATTGGAAATGTAGTGCAGGAATAATGTGAGCCCCTCATAATGGGCACAGCACATGTACAGACCTGGGAACTCAGCACAGGGATGGTGGGAGCCCCTCATAATGGACACAGCACATGTACAGACCTGGGAACTCAGCACAGGGATGGTGGGAACCCCTCATAATGGTCACAGCACATGTACAGACCTGGGAACTCAGCACAGGGATGGTGGGAACCCCTCATAATGGGCACAGCACATGTACAGACCTGGGAACTCAGCACAGGGATGGTGGGAGCCCCTCATAATGGGCACAGCACATGTACAGACCTGGGAACTCCGCACAGGGATGGTGAGAGCCCCTCATAATGGGCACAACAGGTGTACAAATACTGGAAACGCAGTGCAGGAATAATGGGCACAGCAGGTGTACAGACCTGGGAACTCAATTAGGGGATGGTGGGAACCCCTCATAATGGGCACAGCAGGTGTACAGACCTGGGAACAGAGATGGTGGGAACCACTCATTTTGGGCATAGCAGATGTGCAGAGGCAGGAATTCAGCACAGGGATGGTGAAAACCCCTCATAATGGGCACAACAGGTCTACAAATATTGAAAATGTAGTGCAGGAATAATGTGAGCCCCTCATAATGGGCACAGCACATGTACAGACCTGGGAACTCAGCACAGGGATGGTGGGAGCCCCTCATAATGGGCACAGCACATGTACAGACCTGGGAACTCAGCACAGGGATGGTGGGAGCCCCTCATAATGGGCACAGCACATGTACAGACCTGGGAACTCAGCACAGGGATGGTGAGAGCCCCTCATAATGGGCACAACAGGTGTACAAATACTGGAAACGCAGTGCAGGAATAATGGGCACAGCAGGTGTACAGACCTGGGAACTCAATTCGGGGATAGTGGGAACTCCTCATAATGGGCACAGCAGGTATACAGACCCTGGAACTCAGTACAGGGATGGTGGAACTCCTCATAATGGGCACAGCAGGTGTACAGACCTGGGAACTCAGCACAGGGATGGTGGGAACCCCTCATAATGGGCACAACAGGTGTACAGACCTGGGAACTCAGCACAGGGATGGTGGGAACCCCTCATAATGGGCACAGCACATGTACAGACCTAAGAATTCATCATTAGAGTCCCAGAGAGATTTGTTTTTTTTTGTTTTTTTTATTCTAGATTCCAACACTATTTAATCTTAATGATCTATCTCGCCATATCCTGTTTGGTGATACTTGCTCATTGCTCCCCAAACCCTCCTCCTCCTCCATAAGATCCATGCTTTCTGTACACAGCACTTAAAATGGTCAGCAAGTCTGAAACGGCTGTATACAGTTTGGAATAATTGGCTCTCTATTTTCTTATGCTGTATTTGTCCTATAAACCCAACAGTTCTGGATTTACAGTTGGCCCGGGGGCATCAGGGAATGATTCTCTTGGCTTCGCTCATCACAGGGACATAACACTCACTATTCTGAAATGAGGAAATAATCCCATTAATTTTGGGGTGTGAGATGGAAATGAGACCTGATAATACCTTCTGTTTTTAAGAAAGGCTTCTACCGACTTTTTTGGTTCCTTTTCACCCCAACCTTCCAGGTTTTTCTTACCTCGGTAATACGGTTATGTAAATCATTGAAAGGTAATACACAGTATCTCACAAAAGTAAGTACACCCCTAACTACATTTTTGTGAATATTTGATTCCATCTTTTCATGTGACAACACTGAAGAAATGACACTTTGCTACAATGTAAAGTAGTGAGTGTACAGCTTGTATAATAGTGTAAATTTGTTGTCCCCTCAAAATAACTCAACACACAGCCATTAATGTCTAAACCGCTGGCAACAAAAGTGAGTACACCCCTAAGTGAAAATGTTCAAACTGGGCCCAAAGTGTCAATATTTTGTGTGGCCACCATGATTTTCCAGCACTGCTTTAACCCTCTTGGGCATGGAGGTCACCAGAGCATCACAGGTTGCCACTGGAGTCCTCTTCCCCTCCTCCATGATGACATCACAGAGCTGGTGGATGTTGGAGACCTTGCGCTCCTCCACCTTCCATTTGAGGATGTCCCACAGATGCTCAATAGGGTTTAGGTCTGGAGACATGCTTGGCAAGACCATCACCTTTACCCTCAGCTTCTTTAGCAAGGCAGTGGTCATCTTGGAGGTGTGTTTGGGGTCGTTATGTTGGAATACTGCCCTGCGGCCCAGTCTCTGAAGGTAGGGGATCATGCACTGTTTCAGTATGTCACAGTACATGTTGGCATTCATGGTTCCCTCAATGATCTGTAGCTCCCCAGTGTCAGCAGCACTCATGCAGCCCCAGACCATGACACTCCCACCACCATGCTTGACTGTAGGCAAGACACACTTGTCTTTGTACTCCTCACCTGGTTGCCGCCACACACGCCTGACACCATCTGAACCAAATAAGTTTATCTTGGTCTCATCAGACCACAGGACATGGTTCCAGTAATCCCTGTCCTTAGTCTGCTTGTCTTCAGCAAACTGTTTGCGGGCTTTCTTGTGCATCATCTTTAGAAGAGGCTTCCTTCTGGGACGACATGCAGAACAATTTGATGCAGTGTGCAGCGTATGGTCTGAGCACTGACAGGCTGACCCCCCACCCCTTCAACCTCTGCAGCAATGCTGGCAGCACTCATACGTCTATTTCCTAAAGACAACTTCTGGATATGACGCTGAGCAGGTGCACTCAACTTCTTTGGTCGACCATGGCAAGGCATGTTCTGAGTGGAACCTGTCCTGTTAAACCGCTGTATGGTCTTGGCCAGGCTATGGCCAGTGAGAGTAGAAAATCCCCGGCATCAGTGGGAGTAAACAGGACTTGGTGGTCAGTATGAGGAGAAATGGTGCCCCATCATTGGTGTCAATTGGAGGATTAATGTACCATCGTTGGTGTCAGTGGAAGGAATAGTGTCCTCTTGTTCGTGTCCATGGGAAGAAATGGTGCCTTATTGTTGGAGTCAGTGATAGGAACAGTACCCCAAGTGCTGGATAAAGGCATGCAAAGGGCCGCAGTTTGGAGACCACTTTTCTAAACTGATGCACTGTAAAGGTTTTTAAAGCGTCCCTTATGGCCAGTTTTTAGCATCGTAATCTTTTGCCGTTATACGGGTGCACACAATGTTAAGGCCTGACATACACTATATTACCAAAAGTATTGGGACACCTGCCTTTACACGCACATGAACTTTAATGGCATCCCAGTCTTAGCCTCTAGGGTTCAATAATGAGTTGGCCCACCCTTTGCGGTTTTAACAGCTTTAACTCTTCTGGGAAGGCTGTTCTCAAGGTTTAGGAGTGTCTATGGGAGTGTTTGACCATTCTTCCAGAAGCACATTTGTGAGGTCAGGCACTAATGTTGGACAAGAAGGACATGTGTAACAAGTTTGGGGTCCAGGGGATGTACAGCCGGCCGGTATCGGGTCCCCAAAGTTCGGGAAATCAGGCGCAAAAAAGTGACTCAAGTATAAGCCGAGGGGGGCATTTTCAGCACAAAAAAATGTGCTGAAAAACTCGGCTTATACTCGAGTATATACGGTACATTTAAATGCCAATAGCAATTTGTAAAGGCAACAACTGTTATAAAATATATAATATATTTTTCACTGTACATAATGTATCCAGTTTTTCACTGCATAATATTCCACCACAATTTATTTCATATTGTAATCGAGGAGAAAGCACATGGCAAGCTTTCATAAGAATACCACTTCATACCACACAGTACTCGGTATTCATACATGAATAGCATGTCAGAGTTCATATAATGTTGATAGGATTACATTAATGCTTCAGATATCCCTATGGGAACAGTTGCTTAGTGCAGATCCTTAATGACACTTTAGATCCACCCTATTTGAATGGAATAATAATTGATACCAGTATGTAATGCCACTGTCAACCCTGTTAAATAAGTCCTAGTTGTAGCTCAACCTTTTTGCCCCAGAGGAACCCTTGAAATAATTTTCAGGTCTCCGGGAACTCCTGGTAAGATTATCCCATTGGTGGCCATTGGGAAAATGTCCCTTACATTCTTGGAGGTATGTGGGGAAAATTGCACCAGTAATGGCCCCCCTGGTGGTCACACCCTTGCAGTCATACCACTGGCTCTGCCAAGTGGCGTGGGACCTGGAACTATGCAGGCATCATCAGATGGGGAGGTCAGTAAGCCACAGCTCAGGGAACCTCTATCCACCCCTGCTGGAAGGAGCCATCAGAAGATGAGGACACTGTAGTCATAAAGGGATGGACATGGTCAGCAACAATACTCAGGTAGGCCGTGGTGTATAAACGATGCTCAATTGGTACTAAGGGTCGCAAAGTATGCCAAGCAAATATCCCCCACCCCATTACACCACCAGCCTGAACCGGTGATACAAGGCAGGATGGATTCATGCTTTCATGTTGTTTACACCAAATTCTGACCCTATCATCTGAATGTCGCAGCTGAAATCCAGACTCATCAGACCAGACAACGTTTTTCCAATCTTCTATTGTCCAATTTTGTTGATCCTGTGTGAATTGTAGCCTCAGTTTCCTGTTCTTAGCTGACAGGAGTGGCACCTGGTGTGGTCTTCTGCTGCTGTAGCTCATCTGCTTCAAGGGTTGATGTGTTGTGTGTTCAGAGATGGTATTCTGCAGACCATGGATGTAACGAGTGGTTATTTGAGTTACTGTTGCCTTTCTATCATGTGGAACCAGTCTGCCCATTCTCCTCTGACATCCGCAAGGCACTTTTCTCCACACAGCTGCCACTCACTGGATATTTTCTCTTTTTCAGACCATTCTCTGTAAACCAGAGAGATGGTTGTATGCAAAAATCCCAGCAGATCAGCAGTTTTTGAAATACTCAGAGCAGCCCGTCTGGCACCAACAACCTTGCCACGTTCAAAGTCACTTAAATTCTCTTTCTTTCCTATTCTGGTGTTCGGTTTGGACTTCAAGTCCTCTTCACCACGTCTAGATGCCTAAATGCATTGAGTTATTGCCATGTGATTGGATGATTAGCAATTTGTGTTTTTTTTTTTTGTTTGTTTTTTTGTAATCACTTTTTTTCCTTTTATTGTAACAAATGTCAACATAGAATTAGCAATTTGTGTTACCAAGCAAATTGGGAACTTCAATTATGAGATGAGAACCTGTTACTCAACCCTAAAAAAAAAAAAAAAAAAAACCTTAAATAAAGACCAATTAACACCCAAATCGAAAAAATTATATCAGAACTACTAATAATTGAATACCCTCTTAATAAAGGTGTTTGTTATGATATTATGTTCCGAGACCACTGAATCCTAATAATCGGAAATGTCCAAAAAAAAGAGCCCTAGCGGAGTCGCCCATGTTTTGAGAGCACTTCTGACGCTCCGCGGGGCCCCCAGTGGTCATCAGAAAAAACACCTTGTGGTCATGGGCGTCCGCTGAACTTTTTCCAGGGGGGGGGGGGGGGGCATCATTTTAAGGTCATTCATGCTCGGTCCGAGTTACTACTATGACCAGTGCAGGACATTAATACATGAGTATGATGAGTTACTATGACCAGTGCAGGACATTAATACATGAGTATGATGAGTTACTATGACCAGTGCAGGACATTAATACATGAGTATGATGAGTTACTATGACCAGTGCAGGACATTAATACATGAGTATGATGAGTTACTATGACCAGTGCAGCAGTGCAGGACATGCATGAGTTACTACTATGACCACTGACTGTGATTTTTTTAATATGCGGCGGGGGGAGGGGGGTAAATGTCCTGCACTGGTCAGTGCAGGACATCCCCCCCCCCCCTCCTCCGCCATGCTGCATATTAAAAAAAATCACAGACGGTCAGTCAGTCACAGTTAATAATCTTCAGACTTCATTCCATCAGCTTGATTTAGTTAGTGCTTTCTTACTTGCGAATAGATAGTGACAGACAGTCACCGTCTGACACTACTGACTGTGGTGCTGCTTATGCCTGTGCTGTCTGAAATTCAAGATGTTGGTTCCTCCTCGGCGCCGCTGGCTCCTCTTGGTGGAGCAGCCAGCTCTCTACGCTCCTCTCATGATCCCGTGAGTGACATCACGCCGCCAGAATGGGCGGGGCTAGGGGACTTACTTAGTCGCGGCAGGCTGGCACAGCGACCATCATTGTTGTGACTATTGGCTGGCGCCAGCAAACAGGGGCGGGAGCGGAGCGTGCCGTGGTCTGATCTTAAATGCAACACACAGAGAGACGAGTGAGAGTCAGCGATGATCCTTGATGTGACTATTGGCTGGCACCGGCAAACAGGGGCGGTAGGCGGGAGCGTAGCGTGCCGTGATCTAATCTTAAATGCAACACACTGACAGACAGTGACAATCGGCGGCGGCCCTGGCACACCGATGTGCGGGAGGTTGCCGCCGGCTGAATGGTGTGACTTCACACTCTTACGATTCAGGGGGGGGGGGCAATCGCCCCCCCTTGCCCTATGAAGCGGATGCCCATGCTTGTGGATTATAATTGGTCTTTGGACTCCTATATAAATTTACACATCTATATTAAAGATGGACTTTTGTTTGCCTAATCACTAACAAGACGTCTTATCACTTATACATGACAGCGCAACATGTTGATGATATATATAAATATCTTGTCATGTCTAATGCAGCTGACCCCCTCACCCCCTGTATATTGATCACTTTGTATTTCTTACTGGTAAACAGACTTCGGAATAAGGCTCCATGTACACAAGCGTTTTTTTAAAAAGCCCATTAACTGCACTCTATGTTAGCCTATGTGTTCATGTACACATAACGTTTTTTAGCTTTAATGAGGAGTGGAGTTAATGGGCTTTTTTCTGAACGCAAGAAATTCGCGTTCAAAGTGCCGTTTTTCGGCAGAAAAAAACGCAAAACGCTCAAAAACGCTGCCCGCGAGCATTTTTTTGCGTTTTTTGGTCCATTGGAAAAAAAAAAAAAAGCGAAAAAAAGCTACACTGAAAAACGCTAATAAAAGCTAGTAAAAAAACGCTGATAAAAGCTAGCTTTTTCTGCTGCTTTAAAAACGACAGTTTTTGAGCTTATGTGTACATGGAGCCTAAGTCTTCCTGCATCTTTGTATAAATTGCCGCTTTTCAGGGTCTGCGTGCGTCAGGTCTGTGTTTACGCTCACGTCACGCATGTTGTATGTATGTCTGTAACACTGCAGGGAATAATGTCTTTGTACAGAAAAACCTTTTCAGTTATTCCGTATTTTCCTCCCAGCGGGAGGGAAGGACCCCATAGAGGGATGTATTGTCACAGCACATAGTCACCCTGCCACACAGCGCGGCCCCCACCGTCACCTCCACAACCCTCCGACACCTCGCTCCGTCTAATCTCCTGTGCAGCCAGGAAGGTGAGACTTGTGGGATTATTGGAAAATGATGCGCTTGTTAGGAAGGGGAATAAATCAACCCAAGGGCAGGATTTTCCTTCTGCAAAAATGATTTATCATCCGTCTTATTTCACTTTTGTGTGTTTCAAGACATCAAAGCAGTTTTAATTACAAATAAAATAATCCTGAACCCTCTAATGCCTGTATTTAAAGAGGACCGTCCACCTCACTTTCCACGCATATACTGTATATTTTTATTTATTTCAAATACTTGTATAGGGCCGTCAGTTTACACAGAGCTTTACATACAGTGCATCCGGAAAGTATTCACAGCGCTTCACTTTTTCCACATTTTGTTATGTTACAGCCTTATTCCAAAATGGATTAAATTCATTATTTTCCTCAAAACTCTACAAACAATCCCCCATAATGACAACGTGAAAGAAGTTTGTTTGAAATCTTTGCAAACTTATAAAAAAAAAAAAATCCCATGTACATAATAAGTACTCACATCCTTTGCTCCATACTTTGGTGAAGCTCCTTTGGCACCAATTTCAGCCTCCAGTCTATCTGAGTATGATGCTACAAGCTCAGCACACCTATTTTTGGGCAGTTTCTCCCATTCCTCTTTGCAGGACCTCTTAAGCTCCATCAGGTTGGATGGGGAGGGTCGGTGCGCAGCCATTTTCAGGTCTCTCCAGAGATGTTCAATAGGGTTCAAGTCTGGGCTCTGGCTGGGCCACTCAAGGACATTCACAGAGTTGTCCCGTAGCCACTTACTGTTATCTTGGCTGTGTGCTTAGGGTCATTGTCCTGTTGGAAGCTGAACCTTCGCCCCAGTCTGAGGTCCAGAGCACTCTGGAGCAGGTTTTCATCAAGGATGACTCTGTACATTGCTGCATTCATCTTTCCCTCGATCCTAACTAGTCTCCCAGTTCCTGCCGCTGGAAAACATCCCCACAGTATTATGCTGCCACCACCATGCTTCACTGTAGGGATGGTATTGGCCAGGTGATGAGCGGTGCCTTGTTTCCTCCAGATGCGACATTTGCCATTTAGGCCAAAGAGTTCAATCTTTGTTTTACCAGACCAGAGAATTTAGCTTCTCATGGTCTGAGGGTCCTTCAGGTGCCTTTTGGCAAACTCCAGGTGGGCTGTCATGTGTCTTTTACTGAGGAGTGGCTTCCGTCTGACCACTCTACCATACAGGCCTGATTGGTGGAGTGCTGCAGAGATGGTTGCCCTTATAGAAGGTTCTCCTCTCTCCACAGTGAAACACTGGAGCTCTGTCAGAGTGACCATCGGGTTCTTGGTCACCTCCCTGACTAAGGCCCTTCTCACCCGATCGCTCAGTTTGGCCGGGTGGCCCGCTCTAGGAAGAGTCCTGGTGGTTCCAAACTTCTTCCATTTACAGATGATGGAGGTCACTGTTCTCATTGGGACCTTCAATGCCGCAGAAATGTTTCTGTACCCTTCCCCCGATCTGTGTCTCCATGCAATCCTGTCTCGGAGGTCTACAGACAATTCCTTGGACTTCATGGCTTGGTTTGTGCTCTGACATGAACTGTTAACTGTGGGCCCTTTTATATAGACAGGTGTGTGCCTTTCCAAATCATGTCCAATCAACGGAATTTACCACAGGTGGACTCCAATCAAGTTGTAGAAACATCTCAAGGATGATCAGTGGAAACAGGAGGCACCTGAGCTCAATTTTGAGTGTCATGGCAAAGGCTGTGAATATTTATGTACATGGGATTTTGTTTTTTATGTTTAATAAATTTGCAAAGATTTCAAACAAACTTCTTTCACATTGTCATTATGGGGAATTGTTTGTAGAACCAGTCTGCCCATTCTCCTCTGACCTCCACAAGGCATTTTCCTCCACACAACTGCCGCTCACTGGGTATTTTCTCTTTTTCGGACCATTCTCCGTAAACCAGAGTGATGGTTGTGTGTGAAAATCCCAGTAGATCAGTTTTTGAAATACAGTAAAACCTTGGTTGGAGAGTACCTTGGTTGGAGAGTAACTTGGTTTGAGAGCGTTTTGCAAGACAAGCAAAATTTTTAAATACATTTTTACTTGATATACAAGCGATGTCTTAAGATGCAAGTAGTGTCATGTCACAACTGAGTATAAAACAGAAGAGAGGCGCCTCTAAGTGTAGCAATATGGTTACATTTAGCGAAGGTACAACATTTAGCAAGTCACATGGTTGATGATTAAAACAGGCCTCCCTTTCAAATCGCTCTACTGCAGGGTAGTCTTCCCGGTCACGATTGCAGACTGACATCGGCAAGAGCCAGCGGTGCAGAAGATGGTCTATATAGACAGCTTTACCCCAGGTGCTTGCATACTCATGGCTCGTACACACAATCCGAAAATCGTACGACAGATCGTCCGACTTTTTTCGCTTAATGGTAGAAATTGAATAGGTTATTAAAGTCATGAAAATTCTCGTACTACAGGAAAAAAAAAAACAATGTCATTTTGTTGTAATGTATTTGTATTGTTTTTTCGGACGACAACTATACTGAAGAACGAAAATCGAACGATCTGGTATCGTACGAGGAAAATTTCCATGCATGTCCGATTAAAATATCGGATGAATTGTCGTGATCGGCTCTCGAAAGCTCTGTACTAACGATCCGATTATCGAACGATCGCGTCGAAAGCGATATTTTTTGTCCGATTTTCGGATCGTGCGTACGGGCCATAAGATGTGCCTCTTTTAATCATCAACCATGTGAGTTGCTAAATGTTGGACCTTCATTAAATGTAACCATATTGCTACACTTAGAGGCGCCTCTCTTCTCTTTTTATACCCCTGCTGGATTTTGCTTCTAATCCCCTTGGGGAGGCTTCTATTTGTGGATGGACATTTTATGGTTACACAACCCACCACATTGCTATAATCTTTTTATTTGGACTATAAACTGAAGGACTTATGAATAAATGGTTTTGGAACGAATCATCTGAGTTTCCATTATTTCTTATGGGGAAATTCGCTTTGATATACAAGTGCTTTGGATTACAAGCATGTTTCCGGAACTAATTATGCTCGCAATCCAAGGTTTTACTGTACTGAGACCAGCCGTCTGGCACCAACAACCATGCCCCACGTTAAAAGTCACCTAAATCCCCTTTTTTCCCCATTCTGATGCTTGGTTTGAACTTCAGCAAGTGGTCTTCACCACGTCTAGATGCCTAAGTTGCTGCCATGCGATTGGCTGATTAGCAATTTGTTACCATGCTGTTGAACAGGTGTTCCTAACAAAGTAGCCAGTGTGTGTGTGTGTGTGTGTGTGTGTGTGTGTATATATATATATATATATTATATATATATATATAGAGAGAGAGAGATATAGATATGTATATATGTGTGTGTGTGTATAATATATATTAGGGCTGTGGAAATTAACTATTAATTCCTCGATGAATCGATTAATTTTTTTGATCGATCAAAATTCTTTTGATCGGTACACACCTCTCCCCGCTGGCTTCCCGGTCTTCAGGGAGTTCTGTCGGAGATCCGGTGACGTCACGGACACCGGCGGGGCTTGCCGTGTCCATCTGAAGGGCTCCTTTGCTGTGCCTTCATATCTGCATGCCGGTGGGACCTTACTATCTGTTACACTTCCCTCTATCACCCTGGGATTCTACAGCCATCCACTGGGAGTTGTGATAGTTCCCTTCACGGGACATCTACATGCCAACGGACTAATGTTAACCCCTCCTCATCTGGATTCAGCAGTGGTATCGTTGTACACATTTTTATACCAGTATCATACTTAGCTACATGTTTTTATGACTGCTTTTGCTACCGTTTGGAATTACTCGCACCATTTTTACAGTTAATGTAGCTACATTGATTTTATCTCCAGTGCAATATTTATTTTGTTACCTACTTGAAGACTATAAAAGTTTTAATGCTATTCCCATCGAGCGCTGCCTTTGTGTGTTTTTTGTATCCTGCTATCCATTTTTCCAGTGGTTGGGAGCTGCACTGGGAATCGGCCTGCAAGGAGATCAGCTAAAAGTAGTTGTATCTGTATGTGCGTTATAATTAATAAAAATTAGTCGATTAATCGATTAAAAAAAAAAATTGATTAATCGAACACGAACATTTTAATCAGTAACAGCCCTAATATATATATATATATATATATATATATATATATATATATATATACACTTTATATACTTGAGCATAATTCGAGTTTTTCAGCACATTTTTTTTTGCGCTGAAAATGCCCCCCTTGGCTTATACTCGAGTCTGTGTCCATCTTCAAATTTGTGCGCCTGATTCCGGCCAGCCGTAGGTCCCCTGGACCCCAAACTTATCACACATGTAGCCCCACTCTTCCTCTATAGGTGTGCAAAGTTTGATGTCCAGGGGACCTACGGCCGGGGAGCACCGATTTTTCAAACCCGGGCACCCCTTCCATAGACTCCAATGTTAAACATCAGTCTAGTCACACAGCGCCGGAGATCAGGTAGGGAGATTGGGCACAGTGAGGCATGGACATTGAAACCCTAGGCTTATACTCAAGTCAATAAGTTTTCCCATTTTTTTGTGGTAAAATTAGGTTCCTCAGCTTATACTCGAGTATACACGGTATATATACAGTATATATATATATATATATATATATATATATATATATATATATATATATATATTCTATCTAAAAAAAATTATAGGGGTTTTCTATGCTTTGTATGTGTCTTTGTTATGTGCGCAGAATTCTAATCTATATCTTCTCGCTCTCTCTGCGTTGGACTAACACGTCTTCATCAGCTACAACTGGTGGAGTAATCACATCTTCAGTTGCAGGACTCTATGCATCCTCATTACAGATCTGGCAGTCAGTGACATGGCACTGATGAAGGGAGGGGAGAAGGGGAGCGCGGGTCGGCAGTGACACTTTAATCACTCTGGTTAGGAGGTCAGTGTACACAATGATATCAGACCGAGCCGGTGAGCTGATCTTTTTTGTTTATTTATTCAGTGGACGATTACAGGAAGACAACTTTTAATAGACAAAGTGATCTTTACTTTATAAAGAGCGGGCCTGTCTTGATTGATCTGTGTTTATCGCTGTATTTGTAACATTGGTTTGTGTAGATACTGTCGATTTTAAAAGCCATTGAAGGTATGCGGTGAATGTAAAGCGATTTTTTGATAAAAGTGCGAGCAGTGAGTCTGCAGTATGGAATGTATCCAGTCACATTGGCCGACATTAATTACATTTTTGGTGAATAAACGTTTTGCTAGAGAAAAAATGTCACAGAAATTCCCATCAAAGAAGGCAACAAAAATCAATTTGCAATTATTTATTTTTCTGTGCTTTTACCTGCTATTTTTAGGTTGGTGACTGGGTCTCTTTAATAAAAAAGCCATCTCTGTAACTAACAATGAAATTGATCTTCAGATTTCACAGCAAAGGCACTTGAATGTCTTTGGAGAGCGGTGACTTGGGAGCCTGTCACCCATCTAATTTAAATGAAAAGCAGGTGCTGTAAGTTGTTAGAGACTGACCAAAGAGTTCCAGGACTCTTACTTAAAGCAGAACTCCAGTCACAAAAAAGTTGGCCTGTTTAAAAGTAAGAAAAAAAAAAATCCTGCAAAACTAACCTTTGTTCAAGAGTTGTCCCTGTAGTACTGATTTTCCACCACAAGGTGTCCCCAGTCGTTCAGGTTGAACTACTGTTTCTATTGCCCAACCCACTTCCTCTAAGCCATAATGGATCCACCCCCAGCCTGTGCCAGATGCAACACACTGATCTGCCACACCACTCTCTCCTCCTATCAGCATGCTCTTTGCACTGCACACAATTGATTGGCTCATAGGTGTGCGCAGCCTATTGCATTAGGGTGTGCACCCCAAACACGTGTTTGTGTGTGTGTATATATATATATATATAGCAGTAGGGCAATAGACAGTGTCAGTAGGGCAGAGATTGGTTTTAGTAGTTTATTTTTTTTACTTTTTACAATTTAATTTTTTTTCAAGTTTTACAATAACATTTTTTTTTAACATTTTCTAGGAGCCCCATTGGTCTAAACAGACCCCTGATGTCTCACTTTTGGACAGAGAAAGGGAATGAGGACAGAGATTCCCCAGCCCCTTTCTCTGCAGCCAAGCAGCAGAGGAAGTTTGTGCAGCACAGGGTGATTAGGGTGTGCCCAGGCACACCTGGCACACCCTGTGCGCACGCCTATGGATTGGCTGCTTCTCCCTTTCCCTGCCTGAGTTCTGTTGTGCAGGGGCTGCAGGAGGCTTATACCAGCTCGCATTTAGGTACTTGCACTGCTTGCATAAAAAAGGGACGGAGGCAAAGGGACGGGCAGAGGTTTGGGGGTAAAGGGACGGGCAGAGGTGGCGAGGGACAGGCAGTGGTTTGGGGACGGGCAAAGGTTGAGGGGTAGGGGATGGACAAAGGTTTGGAAATGAGGGATGGGCAGAGGTTTGGGGGGTAAAGGGGGGGACAGAGTTTGGGGGTAAAGGGCAGACAGATTTGGGGGCGGGCAGCGGTTTAGGGGTAAAGGGCTGGGTAGAGTTTTGGGGGCAAAGGACAGGCAGAGGTTGAGGGGTAAAGGGACGGGCCGAGATTTGGGGGTAGGGGATGGGCAGAGGTTGGGGGCAGGGGACTGACTGAGATTTAAGGGGTAAAAGACTGGCAGAGGTTTGGGGGTTGAGGGACGGGCAGAGGTTTTGGGGGTCAAGGGACGGGCAGAGGTTTGGGGTCAAGGGACGGGCAGAGGTTTTGGGGCAGGTGACGGGCAGAGGTTTGGGGGTTAAGGGATAGGCAGAGGTTTGGGGTCAAGGGACGGGCAGAAGTTTTGGGGCAGGTGACGAGCCAGATGTGGAGGGGTAAAGGGCCGGGCAGAGGTTTAGGGGTAGGGGACAGACGGCAGCTTTCCATCAGTCAGCCAGTTGTGGCTGCTTCTCTGGGTACATATGTGTGACTCGGAGGAGGAGGAGGGGGGCTGCCTTTCTCTATAAGTAAGACTAGAGGCAGGAGGCAGCTGGAGAGGAGGAGCGCACATCGGCTTTCCTTGCATTCCACACTCGGTGTTCCCTGGAAGACACAGCCGTCACAATGCTGTGAATTCCCCGGCTGGCAAAGGACACATTACCTGGATTACTGCGAGCTCCAGCCAATGGTGTTAGGACTGTTGCGTGTCCCTGGCTGGTGTGATGGGTCTGAGCCTTTAGTGGGCACAGCTGGACGCCTGGCACTTTGGCACGGGGCACAAGTCTCAGGAGCCAGCGCTGAGCACATCCACTTTCTTCTCTGTCTCTGATAATACCGGTTTGCAGCCTCACCTGCCGCTGCCGCTCGCTGTGATTGGCTGTGGAGGGGTGCGGTGAGGCTGCCCAGGAGCCAAAACTTTTGTTTTCTATGTTGTTACAAAGCTGTAAAGTCTGAAGACCTTGAGGTAAGTGATCTCTGACTGGACTGCGATGCCGGGACCTGGCCGACAACGCGGGGTGTAGCGATCAAACCGATTAATGAAGCGTCTCTCTGCGTTGGGGAAATTTGGTTATTTGGTTTGCTGTGTCTGTGGAGGTGTGAATATCGGAAGACTGAACGCTGTAACTGCCCTTATATAATCCGATCGTAGAGCGGTGCAGACAGAGTTTAACCCTTCGCTGCCAAGGTGTGTGCGCTTGTAGGCGGCTTGCCTGGGATCTGCGATCGGCATTATTAAGTCAGTCGATTACATCTAAAGAATTCATGAAATGCAAATGAACATGGCTCGGGGGGGTGTTCTCCCATGGTGGGATTCATTAGTGCCGGCTGCCAAATCTTCTAGTGCTGCTTCCTCTATCTCCCTACAGATGGTGTACATGGTGGCCTTAGAATATTGTGGGTCACCTGTTGTGTGTGTGTGTGTGTGTGTGTGTGTGTGTGTACCTGGTCATTGTCGTCCTTGTACCTGTCATGATCCGTGTACCTGTTATGGTCCTCCTTGTATCTGTCATGGTCCTTGTACCTGGTCATGGTCCTTGTACCTGGTCATGGTCCTTGTACCTGTCATGGTCCTTGTACCTGTGATGTTGCTTCCTATATCTCCCTATAGATGGTGTACATGGTATCCTTACAGTTTTGTGGGTCACCTGTTGTGTCTGGACCTACCATAGTCGTCCTTATACCCATCATGGTCTTCCTTGTGCCTGGTCATGGTCTTCCTTGTGCCTGGTCATGGTCTTCCTTGTGCCCGGTCATGGTCTTCCTTGTGCCCGGTCATGGTCTTCCTTGTGCCCGGTCATGGTCTTCCTTGTGCCCGGTCATGGTCTTCCTTGTGCCTGGTCATGGTCCTCCCTGTGCCCGGTCATGGTCCTCCTGGTACCCGCCATGGTCCTCCCTGTATGCGCCATGGTCCTCCCTGTATCCGCCATGGTCCTCCCTGTTTCCGCCATGGTCCTCCCTGTTTCCGCCATGGTCCTCCCTGTGCCCGGTCATGGTCCTCCCTGTGCCCAGTCATGGTCCTCCCTGTGCCCAGTCATGGTCCTCCCTGTGCCCGGTCATGGTCCTCCCTGTGCCCGGTCATGGTCCTCCCTGTATCTGTCATGGTCCTCTTTGTATCTGTCATGGTCCTCCCTGTATCTGTCATGGTCCTCCCTGTATCTGTCATGGTCCTCCCTGTATCTGTCATGGTCCTCCCTGTATCTGTCATGGTCCTCCCTGTATCTGTCATGGTCCTCCCTGTATCTGTCATGGTCCTCCCTGTATCTGTCATGGTCCTCCCTGTATCTGTCATGGTCCTCCCTGTATCTGTCATGGTCCTCCCTGTATCTGTCATGTTCCTCCCTGTATCTGTCATGTTCCTCCCTGTATCTGTCATGTTCCTCCCTGTATCTGTCATGTTCCTCCCTGTGCCTGGTCATGGTCCTCCCTGTGCCTGGTCATGGTCCTCCCTGTGCCTGGTCATGGTCCTCCCTGTGCCTGGTCATGGTCCTCCCTGTGCCTGGCCATGGTCCTCCCAGTTTCCCGGTCATGGTCCTCCCTGTACCCGTCATGGTCCTCCCTGTACCCGTCATGGTCCTCCCTGTACCCGTCATGGTCCTCCCTGTACCCGTCATGGTCCTCCCTGTACCCGTCATGGTCCTCCCTGTGCCCAGTCATGGTCCTCCCTGTGCCCGGTCATGGTCCTCCCTGTGCCCGGTCATGGTCCTCCCTGTGCCCGGTCATGGTCCTCCCTGTATCTGTCATGGTCCTCCCTGTATCTGTCATGGTCCTCCCTGTATCTGTCATGGTCCTCCCTGTGCCCGGTCATGGTCCTCCCTGTATCTGTCATGGTCCTCCCTGTATCTGTCATGGTCCTCCCTGTATCTGTCATGGTCCTCCCTGTATCTGTCATGGTCCTCCCTGTATCTGTCATGGTCCTCCCTGTATCTGTCATGTTCCTCCCTGTGCCTGGTCATGTTCCTCCCTGTGCCTGGTCATGTTCCTCCCTGTGCCTGGTCATGTTCCTCCCTGTGCCTGGTCATGTTCCTCCCTGTGCCTGGTCATGGTCCTCCCTGTGCCTGGTCATGGTCCTCCCTGTGCCTGGTCATGGTCCTCCCTGTGCCTGGTCATGGTCCTCCCTGTGCCTGGTCATGGTCCTCCCTGTGCCTGGTCATGGTCCTCCCTGTGCCTGGTCATGGTCCTCCCTGTGCCTGGTCATGGTCCTCCCTGTGCCTGGTCATGGTCCTCCCTGTGCCTGGTCATGGTCCTCCCTGTGCCTGGTCATGGTCCTCCCTGTGCCTGGTCATGGTCCTCCCTGTGCCTGGTCATGGTCCTCTTTGTGCCCGGTCATGGTCCTCTTTGTGCCCGGTCATGGTCCTCTTTGTGCCCGGTCATGGTCCTCTTTGTGCCCGGTCATGGTCCTCTTTGTGCCCGGTCATGGTCCTCTTTGTGCCCGGTCATGGTCCTCTTTGTGCCCGGTCATGGTCCTCCCTGTACCCGTCATGGTCCTCCCTGTACCCGTCATGGTCCTCCCTGTACCCGTCATGGTCCATGGTTGTGGTGTTGGTGGATTGGTCCATGGTTGTGGTGTTGGTGGGTTGGTCCATGGTTGTGGTGTTGGTGGATTGGTCCATGGTTGTGGTGTTGGTGGATTGGTCCATGGTTGTGGTGTTGGTGGATTGGTCCATGGTTGTGGTGTTGGTGGATTGGTCCATGGTTGTGGTGTTGGTGGATTGGTCCCTGGTTCTGGTTGTGGTGTTGGTGGATTGGTCCCTGGTTCTGGTTGTGGTGTTGGTGGATTGGTCCGTGGTTTTGGTTGTGGTGTTGGTGGATTGGTCCGTGGTTCTGGTTGTGGTACTACCCTGGGCTGCAGGGAAGTTTGGCCTGATCTCCTCTAAAGTAAGCCAGGACATGGCTGCAGTCTCTAGTGATTCTACAGCTTTCTTTAGTACTCTTTTGTAACTGTGTTAGTAGCCTCTAATATTCTCTTGTAATTGAGAAATCACTGTAAATGGGAAGCAGTCTCTTGTGACTAAGCAGTAGTCTCTAGCTGCTACAAGTCATGTGTGGCTGGGAAGCAGTCTCTAGAAGTCTTTGGATCTAGCACTCTATTAGCAGCAGTCTCTAGAAGTATTTTATAACCGATAAACCTAGTATTTTCTTGCAACTGAATAGCAGTCTCTAATAGTTTTTTGAAACTGAGCAGCAATTTAGAAGCATCTTTGTAAATAAACAACAGTCTCTAGTAGGCGTGTGTAAGTGATCAGCAATCTCTATTAGTCTCTTGTGACTGAGCAGCAGTCTGTAACGTTCCCTTGAGACTGAGCAGCACTCTTCAGAAGTCTCTTGTAACTGAGCAGCAATCTCTTGTAGTCTCTTGTGACGGAGCAGCAGTCTCTTGTGACGGAGCAGCAGTCTCTTGTGACGGAGCAGCAGTCTCTTGTGACGGAGCAGCAGTCTCTTGTGACGGAGCAGCAGTCTCTTGTGACGGAGCAGCAGTCTCTTGTGACGGAGCAGCAGTCTCTTGTGACGGAGCAGCAGTCTCTTGTGATGGAGCAGCAGTCTCTTGTGACTGAGCATTAGTCTCTTGTGACTGAGCAGCAGTCTCTTGTGACTGAGCAGCAGTCTTGTGTAGTCTCTTGTGACTGAGAAGTGTAGTCTCTAATGGTCCCTTGTGATGAGCTGTAGAAGACTCTTTTGACCGAACAGCGGCCTCTAGTATTCTGCAGTCTCTTATGACTGAGCAGCAGTCTTTCTTTAAATGGGTAGCTGTCTCTCTTGCTGTAACATGACAGCAATAAGCTGGCTGCACCCCTAAAACCACCCCCAAGTGGACACTTGAAGGAGCTCATTTCAGTCTGTGTTGGATCTTCATAGCTGCTGTCATTTAGAATATTCCCCATTATGATTTATCTTTGTTTGGATGGGCACCCCAGAGCAGCCTATGGTAAACCTCGGCATATTACCCTTCCAATAGTAGGATCGGTCACAGTTTAGTTTCTGATGGGTTGGGGTTCATCACCGCAGTGTGGAGATCACCATAGAGAGTCAGTCAGCCAGAAGTCATATCTGCTGCAGGTGGGGTCTCATGGACTAAGACACTGCAGACCCAGCTGTGTCCACTTAGGATAGTTTGTTTAGTTTGGTCTCACTCCTCTTGTTGCATTCTTAATAACATGAAATACAATTGGAACTTATTAGACGAAGTAGGACCTCTCCTTACAAAGCATTGGCTGTGCAGATTTGGGAGCGCCGGAGATCATGGGGAACTCTCTGGTTGGCTGAACATTCCAGCAGCTGCCACAAGCTGAAGTTATACATTTGGTTTTACTAACCCAGTGGAAGGAATTCTGGGATCTTCCATTGCTGAGACAGAAGTTACCTTAAGTCTGTCAATTCCCGATTTGTCAACCTCCTGACTTTACCAGTCATCTCCCAGATTCTGAGTGCGCGGGGGGGGGGGGGGGGTTCCCACCATCCCTGTACTGAGCGCCAAGGTCTGTACACCTGCTGTGCCCATTATGAGGGGTTCCCACCATCCCTGTGCTGAGTTCCCAGGTCTGTACACCTGCTGTGCCCATTATGAGGGGTTCCACCATCCCTGTACTGAGCGCCAAGGTCTGTACACCTGCTGTGCCCATTATGAGGGGTTGAAAGAAAGATTGCCGCTCCAGGTGGGTAGATTCCGCTGATCACTCAGTAGTCAAGAAATCGAGGGTGCTGGCGATGCACTAGGCAGTTGAAAAATCAAATAATGAAAAAATGGACTGCCGCACTCCAAAAACCTTTCGGTGGCTTTTATTTAAAATGGCATCAAACAAATGGCACTACAAGTCACAGCAAAGCAAAGGAACAGCTGACGCGTTTCACACTTTTAAATAATTTTTATTTTTATTTTTACCAAAAATATGTAGAAGAATACGTATCGGCCTAAACTAAGGAAAAATACAAATGGATATTTATTATAGCAAAAAGTAAAAAATATTGTGTTTTTTTTTTCAAACTTGACGCTCTATTTTTGTTTATAGCGCAAAAAATTAAAACCGCAGAGGTGATCAAATACCACCAAAAGAAAGCTCTATTTGTGGGAAAAAAAGGACGTCAATTTCGTTTGGGTACAGCGTCGCACGACCGCACAATTGTCATTCAAATGTGACAGCGCTGAAAGCTGAAAAATGGCCTGGGCAGGAAGGGGGTGAAAGTGTCCGGTAGGCAAGTGGTTAAAGGAATCTATTACTGTCTGTAGTGCCCACATCTGCACACCTCCTGTGCCCATTATGAGGAGTTCTTGAATCTACACACCTACTGTGCTCAGTATGACGGGTTCCCACCATCCCTGTGCTGAGTTCCCGGGTCTGTACACCTGTTGTGCCCATTATGAGAGGTTCCCACCATCCCTGTGCTGAGTTCCCAGGTCTGTACACCTGCTGTGCCCATTATGAGGGGTTCCCACCATCCCTGTGCTGAGTTCCCAGGTCTGTACACCTGCTGTGCCCATTATGAGGGGTTCCACCATCCCTGTACTGAGCGCCAAGGTCTGTACACCTGCTGTGCCCATTATGAGGGGTTCCCACCATCTCTGTACTGAGTTTCCGGATCTGTACACTTGCTGTGCCTATTATGAGGAGTTCCCATCATCCCTGTACTGAGCTCCAAGGTCTGTACACCTGCTGTGCCCAATATGAGGGGTTCCCACCATCCCTGTGCTGAGTTCCCAGGTCTGTACACCTGCTGTGCTCATTATGAGGAGTTCCCACCATCCCTGTACTAAGTTCCCAGGTATTTGTGCAGAAATTTTTCAAACACCATTTTTTAGGTAAAAATACACTTTAACCGCTTCCCATCCCAGCCATAGTCATATGACATCCGCAGGAGGGATCTCCCATCCTGGGTGGGCGTCATATGACATCCTGGGCTTCCCTGCCGTCTAGGGGCCGCGGTGGCGCGCCCCCGCCACGTCGCTTGGGAGCCAGTGCGCGTGCCCGGTGGCTGCAATGTCCGCCGGGCACCCACGATTGCTGGTAACACAGCCAAGGACGTGGATCTGTGTGTGCAAACATACAGATCCAGGTGCTGTCAGAGGGGAGGAGACCGATTGTGTGTTCCCAGTACAGAGGATCACCGATCGGTCTCCTCCCCTTGTGAGTCCCCGCCCTCTACAGTTAGAATCACTCCCTAGGACACACATTTAACCCCTTGATCGCCCCCTAGTGTTAACCCCTTCCCTGCCAGTGACATTTATACAGTAATCAGTGCATTTTTATAGCACTGATCGCTGTGTGAATGGTCCGAAAATAGTGTCAAAAGTGTCCGATCTGTCCGCCGCAATGTCAGTCGCAATAAAAATCATTACTAGTAAAAAAAAAAATGATAAAAATGCCATAAAACTATCCCCTATTTTGTAGACGCTATAACTTTTGCGCAAACCAATCAATATACGCTTATTGCGATTTTATTTTTAATTTTTTTACCAAAAATATGTAGAAGAATACGTATCGGCCTAAAAATAGGGAAAAAAATGTCTTTCTTTTTTTTTTTTTTAATTGGGATATTTATTATAGCAAAAATTTAAAAATATTGTTTTTTTTTTTTTTAAAACTTGTCGCTCTTCTTTTGTTTATAGCGCAAAAAATAAAACCCACAGAGTTGATCAAATACCACCAAAAGAAAGCTCTATTTGTGGGGGAAACAAAAACATAAAAATTTCATTTGGGTACAGTGTTGCATGACCGCGCAATTGTCATTCAAATTGCGGCAGCACTAAAAAGTGACCTGGGCAGGAAGGGGGTGTAAAGGCCCTGTATTGAAGTGGTTAATGAGTTTTAATGCAACAAAGCACAATATATAACCCAATTTTTGATAAATTATAAAAGATGTTACGTTGAGTAAATAGATACCTAACATGTCATGCTAATTGCGCACATTTGTGGAGTAGCACCAAACTTCAGTACTTAAAAATCTCCATAGGCGACGCTTTAAAAATGTTTACAGGTTACCAGTTGAGAGTTGCAAAGGAGGTCTAGTGCTGGAATTCTTGCTCTCGGTCTAATGTTACCTCACATGTGTGGGGCGAACGCAGTTTACATATGTGGGCACAACCTGCGTATGTGTTTGCTTCTGCGTGTGAGCACGAGAGGACAGGGGCGCTATAAAAAAAAGGTTTTATTTTTACACTATCCCTTTTAAAAAATTTTTTTTAGCACTTTCATTCCTATTACAAGGAATGTAAACACCCCGTGTAACAGGAATAAGGCATGACAGGTTCTCTATATGGAGGCATCTGGGGTCAAGAGGACCCCAGATATCTCCTCTACCCTGGGAAATATTTATCTCTGCTTTCCAGGGAAAATAACTGGCAGTGTTTACATCTGCCAGAGCCGGAAGTGACATCATGACGTCGCTTCTAGCCTCCCATGGCCATAGAGGTCTATGGTAAACTGGCGCCGCCGCCGGATCTGATCTCCGGCTTCCTTATCGCACAGGAGAGCCCGGAGAGGCATCGGAGGGCTTGTAAGGGGAGGGGGGGGACGTCTCCTCCTGCTGCCTGTAAAATAGAGCGGCACGAATAATCGTTAAAAATCGAGATCGCGATTTTTGTTCCCCTTCACGATCTTAACTGCTTCAGATCCACGCTATAGCCGAATGATGGCTACAGCACGGACCTACTTTGCCGTAAGGGCGTCAATAGATGTCCTCCCGTGCTCAAGCGGCCTGCAGGGTGCGCGCGGCTCGCTCTGTGATCAGCAAGTCTATGGGACTTGCTGGATCACAGATCGGAGTAAGGGTTAGATTCCGACCCCTTACTATGTTACCAGCTGTCGGCCAATGACAGCTGATCATGTGATGTAAACAGAGCTGGTAATCGGCAATTTTTTTTCCTTGCGCTGATAGCGTGAGGAAAAAAAAAAGCCGATCACCGGCGGCTGTCAGAGGGACATCGGTCCCGATCAGGGAGAGCTGCCGCCAGCTCATCTGTGCCCACTTGTGCCACCTGTCAGTGCCACCTACAGTGCATAACAGTGCCGCCTACCAGTGCTCACAGTGCCACCTATCAATTTCACCAATCAGTGCCACCTATCAGTGCTTTTCATTGCTGCCTTATCTGTGCATGTCAGTGCCTATCAGTCCAGCCTATCAGTGCCTATCAGTGCCGCCTCATCAGCGCATATCAATGAAGGAGAAAAATTACCTGTTTGCAATTTTTTTTAGCAAAAAAAAAAACTCCAGTGATGATTAAATACCACCAAAAGAAAGCTCTATTTGTGTGCAAAAAATGGTACAGTGTTATATGACCGCACAATTATCATTCAAAGTGCAACAGTGCTGAAAGCTGAAAATTGGTCTGGGCAGGAGGGGGGTTTAAGTGCCCAGTAAGCAATTGGTTAACAGACAATTTTCCCAATTCTTTTTATGCAGAGAATTCTCTGCTAAAGCTGAAAGCTGTCAAACAAAAAAAAAACGTCAGTCTGCCAAGTATCGAAATTCCTCGCTAACTATAAACATTGTAACATTTTGTTCTTTAGATCAAAGGAATGAACTTCGGTCTGTAAATGAGGGAAGTTTAACCACTTAAAGCGGAGGTTCCGCGGTCCATACCTTTTTTTTTTTCTATGCATTCTATGCTACAACGTATGCATTTTAATTACTCACTTCTCCCGCGCTTCACTTCATCCCCTGTCCGTTTTGCGAATAAAAAACACTTTATAAATCTTTTCCTGTATTTCCCATTTTGCTTGTGGGCATCTTGAAGCCCACAAGCATATTCTTCCGGGTAGCGATGAATGCTTGTCTCCCGGCATTCATCGCTGGATCTCGCGCATGCGCAGTGTTGACGGTGAGCAGCGCCGTCAACACTACCTGCGTGCCCTTATTTAAAATGGCGGAGTTAGATCCGCCCTCGTCACGTGACCGGGTAGACGAGTCACGTGACGATTAAATTATCGTGATATTTGAAAGGAAGGCGGTACTATATTACTCCTGGGAAGTAGGACAATTTGCTCCCAGGAGACATTGCAGGATAATAGCCCAGCAAAGGACACGCCTACTCCCGCGGGAGGAAATCCCGGAAGTAGGAATAAAGAAATAAGAATAAAGAAAACTGCAGAGAAAAAAAAAAAAAAGGTTAGTCTTCTTTTTCTATTCATGCTAAGAGGGACTGCTGAGAGTAAACTTAAAAATGTGGGTGAACCTCCGCTTTAAAGACTAAACCTTTTTCTGACACTTGTTGTTTTCAAGTTAAAATCATTATTTTTTGTTAGAAAATTACTTAGAACCCCCAAACATTATATATATATATATATATATATATATATATATATATATATATATATTTTTAGCAGAGACCCTAGATAATAAGATGGTGGTTGTTGCAATATTTTATGTCGCACTGTATTTGCGCAGCGGTCTTTCAAATGCAAATTTTTGGGAAAAAAATACTCTTTAATGAATTAAACTAAACCGTGAACTTAGCTCAATTTTTTTTGTATAATGTGAAAAATTATGTTGCGCCGCAAGAATCGTGATCTTTATTCTAAGCAAAGCAATCGTGATTCTTATTTTGGCCAGAATCGTGCAGCTCTACTATAAAAGCAATCCAGCGGTAAACAGCTGCTAGGATGGCTTTTACATGTGAGGGAATCGCTGGGTAAAAACAAAGATATATGGATGATGCCTGTAGCTGCAAGCATCATCCAGATATTACCACTTCAACCTGAGGATGTCATATGACGTCCTGCGTGTGGGAAGTGGTTAATCTGCCGGAAGTTCAACTTCAAAAAGTATTGAAGGAAAATCATCAGAAGGGCAGCCAGGCATCTGGCATCTATATTAGGATGTGGTTAGCAAAGGCCATCAGGATTCTTTTATGACAGGTGCCCTTTGATAAGTGGTTGCGGGTAGTTACTCCACCTGTATTTTACTGTATTTTGATCTTCTCCAGATAATCCTTGCCTTTAAAGCTGAACTCAACAGATACCAAAGACACACATAAATGCAGCTCTGTATTAATAAACTCCCCGTTCCGCCCCGGTCCACATATATGTGAATTTAAAGGGGTTGTAAAGGTAGAAGGTTTTTTATCTAATTGCATTCCATGCATTAAGATAAAGCCTTCTGTGTGCAGAAGCCCCCCTAATGCCGCGTACACACGATCATTTTTCCCGTCGGGAAGATTTAAATTTTTTCCTTTTGGACGAGAAAAACGATCGTCTGTGGGCTTTTTGCCATTTTTCCCGACGGGAAAAACGGCATTAACCACGACGAGAAAAATTAGAACATGCTCTAATTTTTCTCGTCGTGATTCCTGTCATTTTTTTCCGCGGCAGTTTTCCCATAGGGAAACACTGCCGCGGAGCCTACACACGGTCGTTTTTCTCGTCAAGAGAAAAAATGACGGGAAAAACGGCCGTGTGTGGGGGAACAAGCCGTTCCCTCGTTTTTCCTGTCGTAATTCACGGCGGTGTTTTCACCGCCGTGAATCACGATCGTGTGTACGCGGCATAATACTTACCTGAGCCCCATCTCTAACCAGCGATGTCCACGAGTTCCTCAGCCATCCCTCCTGATTGACTGAGAGACAGCAGCGGCGCCATTGGCTCCCGCCGCTGTCAATCAAAGTCAGTTGGCCAGTCAGAGGAGAGCGGGCTGAACCGCAGCTCCATGTTTGAATGGACACAGGGAGCTGCAGCTCAGCTCGGGTGCCCCCCATAGCAAGCTGCTTGCTGTGGGGGACACTCAACAGGAGGGAGGGGCCAGGAGCATCGAAGAGGGACCTGAGAAGAGGAGGAAGAGGAAACCAACTGCACAGAGCAGGCAAGTATTTTTTTTTTTTTTCTAAACGAGACTTTACAATCACTAATGCGTTTTTGAGCTGCATCCGTTTCGCATAACATGAACCAAACTGGATTTCTATGAAGCCAGTTCACATATGTGCAAGCCGACTGCAGTATGTTTTTAAAAAGAGTCCTGTACGATTTTTAGTCCAGTTAAGGTGCGATCTCAAGTGTTCTACTCCAAATTCTCACCCGAACTGGTGAACGAAACGACACTGGACTCCTTTGAAAAATCACCCTGATACCAGCCACTGGCACATATGTGAACCTTGTCCAAATGTATTTTAAATACAAGTAGTGTAAGTACTGAAATGCGACCAGTTATCAGCGTCTTGCTGTCCCTGGGAACGTGAGAGGAAGAAGCAGCACAAGGAGCCAATCAGTTCATGTGTCGAAAGGAAGAATGCCAACGGGAGGAGAGAGTAGAGTGAAAGAGAGATGAGCT
Organism: Rana muscosa; assembly: GCA_029206835.1. Classification (NCBI taxonomy): domain Eukaryota; kingdom Metazoa; phylum Chordata; class Amphibia; order Anura; family Ranidae; genus Rana; species Rana muscosa. The sequence goes on from CM055116.1 coordinate 1,253,599,225, forward strand.
CCTCACTGTGCTACTTCTCCTTTCACTGTCCAGTCACAGGTTGGGGGCTCGTCCGGGATGACCTGAGCCTGAGGGATGTGAGTTGAATAATGTTGACTGTCAGACTGAGGACATCTAATGGCAGCAAAAGAGCAATCTTTGGATTGAAAGTGAATATTGCAACAAAAGTTTTTTTTCATGGGGTATTTATTTTTATCTTACTATTGGCTGGAGTTTTTTTTAAATGCTCCCCTCACCCCCGAAAAAAAACCCCCACTTCACTTGAAAAGAGGAAATCTGTAGCTGCTTGAATAGTTGTCTTATCATTATCTGTTTATTTAGAATCTCCTGAACACGCAAGACCCCATTCACACAGGGGCGACTCGTCAGGCGACTCAGCCGCCTGACAAGTCGCGTCCCGTTCTGTACAATGGAACCGTTCTAATAGGAGCGACTCAAGTCGCTCCGACTTAAATAAAGGTTCCTGTACTACTTCGGGACGACTTCAGGGCGACTTCCATTGACTCCAATACAGAAGTCATTTTGCAAGTCACCTTTTGAAGTCGTGTGAAGATCGCCCGGCAGAGTCGCGGGACAAGTCGTTCCACCCCTGTGTGAATGGGCTCTAACATTCCGTGTGTGACTTGTATAAGGAATATGGAAACAATGTAACATTAACATTTCCTATTCTGTAGAATTCGATCAACCTCTTGTGTCCTGAACACGGATCCCTTCCCCCGGGCTGGTGATGAAATGACGTTCCCTGTGCGCCCGGCGGCCATGCATTATAGCCCTCACCTCGCGCACAGAGCGGCAGGAGGGGGGGGGGCGCTCCACACAGAGAGCATAACATGACCGCGCAAGCCCACCTAACATTCTCTCGCCTCGTCTCTGCCATTACCGCAAACTCAGCAGCCCGCATGCACGTCGTGTTCAAATGATTAAACTCATCAGCTTAAGTCCTCACAGAGCGGCTGATGCCGCCGGCCGCCACTGTCGCTTTTTCTTCGTTTAACACAAAGGACAAATGAGGGGAGAAGTGTTACAGAATGTCCCCCGGATAAAGAAGAGAATTATGTCAGCTGTTCGGAGATGCGGCACCAAGACCGATTGTCAGGCGGGGAGAGGGAGATCGAGGGACAGGGCTCTGATCACCGGAAAGACGTTTTCTGCGCCTCTCGAGCTGGTTTAGTGTAAGGGAAACAATAGTGTGTCACAGATTGAGTCGTTGTTCTAAAGTTCACAAAAAAGTCTTTTTTTTTTTGTTGTTGCAACTTTGTTTGCTGTTCCATATATATGCTTTTTATTTACATATACATTTCTATTCTTTTTTTTTTTTTTTAAAAGCTTTATTTTTAACCACTTCCATACCGGGCCTATTTTGGCACTCCATTCCTACATGTATAAATATTTTTTTTTGCTAGAAAATTACTCCGATCCCCCAAATATTATATACGGTATGTTTTTTTTAGCAGAGACCCTAGGGGATAAAATGGCGTTCATTGCAACTTTTTATGTCACAGGGTATTTGCGCAACAATTTTTCAAACGTGGGTTTTTTTTTGGGGGGGGGGGCGAGTTTCATGAATTTAAAAATATAACAAAACCGTAAAGTTAGCCCAATTTTTTTGTATAATGCAAAAGATGAAGTTACGCTGAATAAATAGATACCGAACATGTCACACTTTAACCACTTAAGCCCCGGACCATTTCGCTGGCCAAAGACCAGAGCACTTTTTGCGATTCGGCACTGCGTCGCTTTAACTGACAATTGCGCGGTTGTGCGACGTGGCTCCCAAACAAAATGGACGTCCTTTTTTTTCTCACAAATAGCGCTTTCTTTTGGTGGTGTTTGATCACCTCTGCGTATTTTTTTGCGCTATAAACAAAAATAGAGCGTGAATTTTGAAAAAAAATGCAATTTTTTTTACTTTTGCTGTAATAAATATTCCCAAAAAATCTATAAAAAAAAAATAAAATCCTCAGTTTAGGCCGATACGTATTCTTCTACATATTTTTGGTATAAAATAAAAATAAAAATAAACGTATATTGATTGGTTTGCGCAAAAGTTATAGAGTCTACAAAATAGGGGATAGTTTTTTATAATTTTTTTTACTAGTAATGGCGGCGATCTACGATTTTTATCGTGACTGCGACTTTTATGGCGGACACATCGGACACTTTTGACACAATTTTGGGACCATTGTCATTTTTACAGCGACCAGTGCTATAAATATGCACTGATTACTGTGAAAATTACACTGGCAGTGAAGGGGTTAACCACTAGGTGGCGCTGAAGGGGTTAGGTGTGTTCTAGGGAGTGATTCTAACTGTTAGGGGCCGTGGCTACAAGTGACACGTCACTGATCGCTGCTCCCGATGAGAGGGAACATACGATCAGTGACAGTGTCAGAACAGGGAGATGCTTGTTTACACTTGCCTCTCCCCGTTCTGCAGCTCTGTGACACCCGATCGAGGGACACTGGCAGACATTGAGTCCACGGGTCCTGCGGGAACGGTCACGGAGCTCGCGGCAGGGGCGTGCGCCACCGACGGTGCGCGTGCTCCCGCACAGTGGGAGTTTCAGAGTGACCTAAATATACGTTACTTTGCTCAGCCGTGCCGTTCTGCCGATGTAAATGTACAGGAGCCGGTTCTTAGCCGGTTAAAATTGCGCACACTTGTGGAATGGCGCCAAACTTTGGTACTTAAAAAATCTCCATAGGCAACGCTTTAATTTTTTTTTACAGGTTTAGAGTTAGAGGAGGTCCAGAGCTAGAATAATTGCTCTCGCTCTAACGCACGCGGCGATACCTAACGTGTGCTTTGAATGCTGTTTATATGCGGGCATGACTTGCGTGTACGTTCGCTTCTGTGCGCGAGCACACGGACGGGGGCGCTTTACTTTTTTTTAACTTTACTTTTTTTTTTTTTACACTTTTGCTTTTATTCCTATTACAACGAATGCAAACATCCCTTGTAATAGGAATGGTGCATGACAGGTCCTCTTTATGGAGAGATGTGGGATCTATAAGACCCCACATCTCTCCTCCAGGTTGGAAAAATTGAGATAAAAAATAAAAACAATCTTTTTCTTTCCAGCCCAGTTCTCGGCTTTGTTTACTTCTGCGGGACGGACATGATGTCATAACGTCGCGCCCGGGCCCTTCGAAGGTCATGGAGATGACTGGGGACCATCCGGTCACCGGAAATCTCTATGATCAACATGCAGCGGCGTATTCGTTCTCCGGTTTGCCGATCGCACGGGCAAGCCTGGAGAAGCACTGTAGGGTGGCGGGAGGGGTGGGATGTCCCCTCCCGCCACCTGTAAGAACGATCAAGAACTGTTGCTATGATTGTTCTAACGGTGCGGGGAAGCGCCGGCCGAAAAAGATGATATCTGGATGATGACTGTAGCTACACCCATCATTCAGATATCCCCACTCAGTCAATGACGTCATATGACATCCTTGGGCTGGAAGTGGTTAAATGTCCTACGCATTTTGGGGGCTTTCAGTAGACCACTGCTTTCATGTAATGTCTGCCTTAGGTACAACCTCTGCACAGCCCCACTAAGGCTGGCCCTACAATATAAAATTTTCCTTTTAGATTTACCAAAACCAGTGGCGGTGCATCCTTAAGGGCGCAGGAGCGTCGCCCCCCCTCTCCTGTCACTATCTAATTACCATAGATAGATTAATGCATTGCATGAATCTATCTATGGTCGCTGCTGACACCCCCTATTCAGGTGTCCGGACCCTTTTCGGTCACTGGGCACCTGAATTACAGCGGTGGGGGTATTTTTTGGAAATACCTGATTAGAGCTTTTTGCTCTAATAGGCGTCCAAAAAAGTAAGAAGCGGGCGCAACGTTCGCAAAGCCGAAGGAATTCGCTTTGCTAAGATTGACCCGCCTCTCAGCCAATCAGGTTGCCGGGTCTGTTACCGGTCGCCTGATTGGCTTAAACATCAGGCGCTGTGATTGGACGCCTATCGGAGAGGAGGACGGGAGAAGACGCATGGAGGGGAGAAGACATTGCTCGCCGTCACCCGCTGCCCCACCGAGACAGGGTAAGTGCCGGGCAGATGGCAAGCGGGCGGGATCACAGTGGCAGCATTGGATGGCACTGTGGCAGCATTGGATGGCACTGTGGCAGCATTGGATGGCACTGTGGCAGCATTGGATGGCACTGTGGCAGCACTGGATGGCACTGTGGCAGCACTGGATGGCACTGTGGCAGCATTTGATGGCACATTGACAGCATTGGGAGCATTGGATGTCACAGTGGCAGCATTTGATGGCTCAGCGACAGCAGTGGGAGCATTTGATGGGCACAGTGGGAGCATTTGATGGGCACAGTGGGAGCATTTGATGGGCACAGTGGGAGCATTTGATGGGCACAGTGGGAGCATTTATTGGGCACAGTGGCTGCGTTTGATGGGCACAGTGGCTGAGTTGAGCACCAGCCGCCACTGACCAAAACCATATAATGAAGTCAGACCTAAACACTTTAAGTACCTTAAACTTGTTTAAGAATGACACTTTAGTAACTGGGTTTACATCTGCTTATGAAGCCCAACTCCAGGAAACGTTAAAACCCTCCCTTGCTGCGCTGGCACTGCAAGAGTTGCAGCAAAAGCCCCCCCCCCCCCCCCAACTTCCTACGATTTGCTGAGAACTTCTCGGTGTTCTAATGTCCAATGCAGGAAAGTAGGGGCCCTGGACTGGTCCTGATGATGCTGGGGGAGAACAGGCTGCTGGGATTGGTCTAGCATAGCAGCGGCATTGGTTAGTAAAACTGTTTACTGGACCCCCGAGATATAAACAAGTAGCTACCTTGCAGTGTGGGTGCAGGTCTTCTACTTTCCCTGGAGTTGGGCTTTAAATGTAGATTTTAGATAATTGGTCACTAGAGGGCGCTCCGGATTCTGTCACCTGTTTCTTAAAGTGGTTGTAAAGGTAATTTTTAAAATTTATTTTTTAAAACTTTATTCTTACCTGCTCTGTGGATTGAAATTGCGCAGAGTGGCCCCGAGCCTCCTCTTCTCAGGCTCCCGCCGGCGCTCCTGGCTCCCCCTTCATGTCCAGTACCCCCATCGGAAGCCGCTTCCCATGGGATCACTTGTGCGTGCTCGCTCCCAAGCCCAGCTGCTGCGTTCCGTTGACACAGACAGAGGGACTCGACCCCCCCCCCCTGCGCTCCCTCGGCGCTGGCTTTGATTGACAGCAATGGGAGCCAATGGCTCCCCGTGCCCCAGCAAAGCCTGTGGGACCCGGAATTGAGAGGCGAGAAGAGCTGCAGACGTGCACAGCGCTGGATCGAATGAGGGTTCAGGTAAGTAAAAGGGGGGTGAGGTGGGATTACTGATGCCTAAACATTTTTTTACCTTAAAGCGGAGGGAATTTTTTTTTAAAGTCAGCAGCTACAAATACTGCAGCTGCTGACTTTTAATATAAGGACACTTGCCTGTCCAGGGCGCCTGCGATGTCCTCACCCAAAGCCAACCCGTCCCTGGCTTAGTTCACTGCACTAAGTGCGGCGATCTATGCCCGGAAGTGGGACCAGGTATCTGCTCCCCCCCTGAAAGGTGCCAAATGTGGCACCGGAGGGGGGGAGGAATCCTTTAAGCGGAAGTTCCATTTCTGGGTGGAACTCCGCTTTAATGTAAGGAATGCATTAAGCTTAAAAATGTTTAGGCTTTAGAACAACGCTAAATTAGAATAATGGCATCCCATTAAATAAAATATGTGCTCCATCACTTGGGTATTAGGGCATCTGATCTTGGTCTATCTGCCAAGCCCACAATTACCTGTGCAGCTTCCTGTGGTGGGGTGGCAACAATGCTGCACTGGTCCTGAATTCAGAGCAGGGATGTCACTGCCTGTAGGTTGTGCCTGCTTGAGATTATTGCAGAGGGGTAGTGGCTATCCACACATCATGTACCTGATGGAAGAGCCTGACACCATGAGGAAGAGATTACTGTGCCACAACCATGGGTTTAGTGCTTGGCTGGCTGCTACGGTGCACTCCCATTGACATGCTGAGTTAAATTTGCCACGGGCATGAAGTGAACCATCACAGCTACAGCATGTGTACCACACCTTCATGGCTGTAATTTTTTTAGGTGGGTGTTTGGGGACTCAACTGCCTGTTTTTACCACTCCCTTGCTATCCATGTAAACGAGGTCTAACACATGTCTTTTAGGGCTTGTTTACATTAGCAGTTAAGGGGCAGTAAAATTCCATGGTTGACCCGCATTTTTACTCGCCACTCAACCGCTTCCCCCTTTAGCTGCACAGGGGTTGTACTCATGCTGTGGCTGCAATGCTTTTCTTTGAGGCCGCTGCAGGAATTATACCCTGTCTTTTTCCGTGGGCGTAGCTCCCGCCAAGCATGATCAATTCAAATGAATGGGGCTGCTCTGCATGCGACCTGCAACATTGCGCACGCATGAATGCAGCTCGCTAGTATGAGGTTCAGAAGGTTAACACAGGCGATGAGGAGGCAATACAACACCACTTAAAGAAGTAAACCCACTTTTTTTTTTTTTTTTTTTGGGAAAACGTCACCTGCAAGACAAAGGCATTATGAACTAGTATGCATAGCATACTAGCTCATTATGTAATACTCACCTGGGATCGAAACCCCCGCAGCCGTCCTCGTACACCGCTCGGACGGCCGACATCTTTCCCGGGGGGCTACTTCTGGGTATCGCAGCTCAGGCATTGTGATTGGCGGGAGCCGCAATGACGTCACTCCCGCGCTTGCGCGCAGGAGCCGCCAGTCACGACACGGGCTCCTGTTGCTAAAGTGCGCCTGCGCCGTAGACATCGGCGCCCGTCATTTCTGTAAATATCTCCTAAACCGTGGAGGTTTAGGAGATATTTCGAGCACCTACAGGAAAGCCTTAATCTAGGCTTACCTGCAGGTAAAAGTGGTTGTAAAGGGTTTACAACCACTTTAAGCACAGTGTATAGTATGAAATTAATAAAAAGTGAAGTAATGTCCCAGCTAAACTGATGATTCACTGTCTTCATGACTCCAGATAAGCCAAAGCTTTTGCGTGCAAGGCAGGGGAGGGCTGGCGGCCTTAGGCCTGGGGGGCAAGTCCAGTCAAGTGGCCCATTGAACCGCCGAATCAGCTCGCCATCCATGGCCCACCTGGTTTTTCAATGCAGCCTCACCAGTGCCCATCAGTGCAGCCAACTCCAGTGCCCATCAATGCAGCCTGATCACTGGGGGAGGTTACATGGGGTATATGGGGGGAAATGGGTGGTCAGCTAGGGGAGTCAGGGTCTCTCACCTCAGCGATCTCAGCTCAGCAGGTCCTTGCACGCCACGGTCTACTGGGGGGGGGTAACGCTCCTGATCCTGGGGTCAAGTTGCAGCCAGTGCCCAGCCCTGCAGCCCTGCGTCCCGACTCCCTGGCACGCCCTGCCTCTGCCTGCTTCCAAGAATCCGGCCCCAGGGAGTTGTAGTTTCCTCTGCGCTGCTGTGTTTTCCACCCACCAGAAGCTTGAGTGCGGACTACAACTCCCGGAATGCAACAGCTAGTGGTCGGCCACCATGGCCATGCCCCCGGCCTGACTTCCTAGACCAGATTAAAAAAGAAAATGGTAGCCGGCCGCGGCTGCTGGCCATTTTGAACATAAGTTAGGGCGGTCTGGGAGGAACTGCCACCCTGGCCCAGCCCTCCCCTGGTGCAAGGTCATGATGCCACAACTCCAGTGCTGCACTTCATTCCAAACAAAAAGAGCTCCGCCTCCATCGCAAAGATGTGCCCTCGCCTTAGATCAAGGGTAGGCAACCTCGGCCCTCCAGCTGTGGTGAAACTACAAGTCTCATGAGACCACTGCAAGACCCTGATAATCACAGGCATGACTCCTAGAGGCAGAGGCATGATGGGTTGTGTAGTTTCATCACAGCTGGAGTGCCGAGGTTGCCTACCCCCTGCCTTTTTAGATCATGTACCCATAAATAAATAAAGGTCAAGTGCGCCTTCCCCTGATCAGAGGTTAAGTAGTTAAGTAGGGGTCTCAGGATATCTTCCGCTGATCACTTCTCCACTCCTCTAGTAACCCGGTGTATACCACCTTAAGGGATCGGTCTGCTCGCTCAATCACTAGATGTGCTCAAATAAGATCAAGGCCATCATAGTGTTGAAACTCCAAATTAAATCATAGAACAGAAATTGCACTCACATATTCAAAGGCAATTAAAGTGGTATTAAAGGTTCGCCTTTTTTTTTTTTTTAAAGAAATAACAAACATGTTATACTTACCTGCTCTGTGCCGTGGGTTTGCACAGAGCAGCCCTGATCCTCTTCTTGTGTTCCTTCACCGACACTCCTGTCTTCTCCCCCATGACCAGTGCCCCCCAATAGCAAGCCACTTGGAGGCACTGGTGTGTGCTCGCTCTATCCATCCACAAGACATATAGAACCACGACGTGACCTCGCCACCCACTCTCTCCTCATTGTCTCATTGGCTGTGATTGACAGCAGCGGGAGCCGGTGTCTCAGCCAATGAGGAGAGGGAGTCCTGGGACAGCCAAGGCTCCCATGCACATCGCTGGATCCAGAGGGGGCTCAGGTGGGTTTTAGGGGGGCTTTGGGGGAGCAGCACACAGGTTTTTTTTTTCTGCAGTTTTATTTTTTGCGCTATAAAAAAAAAATACTTTTTGCTATAATAAATATCCCCCAAAAAAATTTCTTCATCAGTTTAGGCCGATATGTATTCTTCTACATATTCTTGGTAAAAAAATTGCAATAAGCGTATATTGATTGGTTTGCGCAAAAGTTATTGCGTCTACAAAATAGGGGATAATCTTATGGCATTTTTATTATAATATTTTTTTTTTATACTAGTAATGGCGATGATCAGAGATTTCTTTATCGTGACTACGACATTGAGGCGGACAGATCGGATACTTTTGACACTTTTTTGGGAACAGTGACATTTATACAGCGATCATAGCTAAAAATAGCCACTGATTACTGTATAAATGTCACTGACAGGGAAGGGGTTAACACTAGGGGGGCGATCAAGGGATTAAGTGTTTCCTGGGAGGTGTTTCTAACTGTGGGGGGAGGGGACTGACTGGAGGAGGAGACAGATTGCTGTTCCTAATCACTGGGAACTGCAGATCTCGCTCTACTTCCCTGACAGAACGGGGATCTGTGTGTTTACATTGACAGATCCCCCTTCTGGCTCTCTGAAGGGAGAGATCGCGGGTTGCCGGCAGAAATCGCGTGCGCCGGCCACGTGCATCGGCGCCGCGCGCGCCCCCTATAGCTCTCAAAGCGGCCGACGTGTACCTATCGATTCGCACAGCCGCTCCAACCTGCCGAAGTATAATGACGGTGGTTGGTCAACAAGCAGTTAAGAATGTCTACGTGAGGCAAACAAGGGTCCCACAGATCGCATATTTGCACCACTTTCAGTTTTGCGCAATGACTTCACCCAGCTCCGCCCAATATGTTGCGTCACTTATCACGTCACCCGGCTACGCCCAATATGTTGTCACTCATCTTGTGACTACATCAGGGATAGGCTAGGTGATGTATTATGGTACTCTGCAAAGCATGTGCGTTGAAGCTGCATTGCTTCAATGTGTTTGGGTATCATCCAAAATTAATGGATGCAATGCACTAATGGATGTAATGTGTGTTGCGTGTCAGTGCAAGGCACTGCGGCGCAAAAGTGCTTTTCAGCCTTCACTGGTGAATATAGGTCAATCAAGCAATGTTTTAGTTTACTATTTACGAACAGTATTTTCAATTGATTGCCCATATGGAGCAATAACGTGTGTTACGTTCAGTATTTTAATGGATCGCAAATTGCTTGTTTGCAGTCGCTCTTACCTAGTCGATCACAGATTACTATGTGTGTGTGATTGTTTGAGTGAGCTGCTAGATTATTACCTCTTCTCCTCCCGGGGATCACCGTCCTAAAAACTGAGCGCTGAGAACGATCTGAACGCAGAGATCCGTAGTGCCGCGAGGGACATCACCTTTGGTTTCCAAGCCTTATGTGGTCCTTATTAGAGAAATTCCGCTGCACGCGGGTTACGTTCTCCCCCGTTAAGTTGGATTGTTACCTCGGGTGCCCTTGTCATTTAGGCAGCCTCATTAGCCGTGTTGATTGTTAACGATGCCCGGAAAGTGACGGGGACCATGTTTAGCTTGTAGATACAGAAATACAGCCGGATTTTGTTTTGACTAATTGATTTAAAGTAAAGACTATTTCTAACTTGGCTGGCACAGCGCCCTGGAAGACTGCCACTAATTAGGTGGTATTAGTAAATAAAAGAGCACACTTGTTAAAAATAAAGAAGAAAGCCAGGAGTTTTAAACTAAAAGGAGGCTCCTCTAGGGGGCCCCAGGTTTTCAAGGGCCGTTGAGGGCTGCTGAGCGTACACGGATAGGTCAGTTTATTCTCATGCTTGAAACATTTATACATAAAGGATATTAAAACTCTTATGCCATGTACACACGGTCAGGATTTCCAACGGGAAAAGGTCCATCGGAAATTCCTACCGAAAACTAGGGAACATGTTCTCTATGTAAACCTTGCCGAATATCGGACAGAAAAAGTCCGATGGAGCATACACACGGTCGGAAAATCTGACCAAAAGCTCCCATCTGACTTTTTCTGTCCGAAATTCCGACCGTGTGTACGGGGCTTTACACATACTTTGGCATTGTTTCCAGAATGGATTCATAAAGGGTAAGCGAAGGGGCAGAATATTTACCTTTTTCTAAGGAAAATGCTTCTCCCGGCTCCTTCCAGTGCTGGTCTCATGATTTTAGGCAATTGGTCATATGATTTTTTTCTAAAAAAGGACGATGAAATTTTAGATTGGCTGATCTTTTCCTTCATAAGGAATCACATGATCATGTGCCTAATAAGCATGGACTATGTTAATATAGGGGGCCGAAGGTGTGACTCTTGGAATGGCCAAAGAGTCACACAAACTGTTCACTTTAGTTGGAGACTACCAGTGTATTGCATACAGAAGGTGTTTGGAGGCTACGGATGTGCTACAATAAGTGGTCATAGACTCTGGATGTGCTGTAGTAGGTATTCAGAGGCTGCGGATGTGCTGCAATAAGTGATCATAGACTCCAGATACGCTGCAATAGATGTTCAGAGACTGCAAAATGTGTTCCAGTAAGTGGTCGTAGACTCCGGATTTGATGTAATAGGTGTTCAAATTGTGTTTGTGCTGCAATAAGTGGTCATAGACCCCAGATATGCTGCAGTAGGTATTCAGAGACTGCTGTTGTGTTAAAATAAGTGGTCTTGGACTCCAGATGTCCTGTAGTAGGTGGTCAGAGACTGCGAATGTGCTCCAATAAGTGGTTATGGACTCCAGATGTGCTGCGGTAGGTGGTCAGAGACTGCGAATGTGCTCTAATAAGTGGTCATAGACTTCAGATATGCTGTAGTAAGGTATTCAGAGACTGCTGTTGTGTTAAAATAAGTGGTCTTGGACTCCAGATGTCCTGTAGTAGGTGTTCAGAGACTGCGAATGTGCTCCAATAAGTGGTTATGGACTCCAGATGTGCTGCGGTAGGTGGTCAGAGACTGCGAATGTGCTCCAATAAGTGGTTATGGACTCCAGATGTGCTGCGGTAGGTGGTCAGAGACTGCGAATTTGCTCCAATAAGTGGTTATGGACTCCAGATGTGCTGCGGTAGGTGGTCAGAGACTGCGAATGTGCTCCAATAAGTGGTTATGGACTCCAGATGTGCTGCGGTAGATGTTCAGAGACCAGACTGTGAATGCTCGCCAGTAAGTTGTCGTAGACTCCGGATTTGATGTAATAGAACCTCCTTCAGGTTTTATAGTGGGCTTCGCTCTCACTTTAATTCAGTCATTCTCAACCACAATTCCCTAGAGCTTCCTAAGGGGTTGCTAGGAGTTCCATAAGCTATGGTAGGTCAATCTTCCATCCCTGTCTGATGGTGCCTATATAGTTGTGTCCAGTGCCACCTGGCCGAGCCAGCAGCATGACACCAACCATCTTTTTAGCTAGCTGGAAGAGTGGCATTCTGACCCCCTATGCACTGGGAATATTTCTTCTATATTCCTTACATTGGTAGTCACACCAATAGAAGGGTCATTTTTTTTGCCACTGACTCTCTGAGACTAAAAACAAATTATTTCAAGGATTCCTCTGGGGCAGTGATGGCGAACCCTGGCACCCCAGATGTTTTGGAACTACATTTCCCATTATGCTAATGCACTCTGCAGTGTAGTTGAGCATCATGGGAAATGTAGTTCCAAAACATGTGGGGTGCCAAGGTTTGCCATCACTGCTCTGGGGCATATGGGTTGAGAACGGTTGCTTTGTCTACCGTGATCCTGCAATTTAAAGCTGAGTTCTACCCTAAAGTTGAACTTCCGCTCATCAGAACCCTCCCCCCCTCCGGTGTCATATTTGGCACCTTTCAGGGGGAGGGGGGTTGCAGATACCTGTCTAAGACAGGTATTTGCACCCACTTCCGGGAGTCCTCTCTGCGGGTAGTACGTCACTTCCCGCAGAATACCCGTTGTGTTCTGGGAGACACTCGGCTCCCAGAACACAACAGGGACCAGTAAGAACGGCGCAGCACGACTCACGCATGCGCTGTAGGGAACCGGGCAGTAAAGCCGCAAGTGAAACCTGGTTCCCTCACCGAGGATTGGCGGTGGGGGCAGCAGAGTGAGGAGCGATTGCTCGTCTTCTGCTGCGGACGTCGCTGGACTCCAGGACAGGTAAGTGTCCTAATATTAAAAGTCAGCAGCTGCAGTATTTGTAGCTGCTGGCTTTTAATATTTTTTTTTCAGGGGAGCTCCGCTTTAAATCTTTATCCAGTGACTTATTCTAGTTCAGTCTTTCGCAGCAAGGGTTCTGTGGAACCTTAGGCTTCCTCCAAAGGTTGCTAGGGCTTTCCTGAGGAATGAAGAACCTCTGCCTCTCAAATAGGTTACAACGGACACCATTGATCTTTTTAGTGGTCCGTAAGGGGGAATTCTTCTCAATGACCACATATTTAAGGATCATTCACCCTAATGACACTAATGTTCTGTAAATTGTAGATATAGTAATCGTTAGTAGGGGTCCCCTGGAACTGGGGAGATATTTTAAAGGTTCCTCTGTGTTAGAAAAGTTGAGAGAGGCTGTCCTAGATCAGTGGTATCCAAACTGCGGCCCGGGGGCCAGATGTGGCCCTTTGCCAGGGCCGATCCTAGGGTCACAGACGCCTGGGTGCAGAAATATTTCTGGCGCCCCCACGTGGGCGTGGTCATCCTACAAACTCCTCCCCTTTACACATGTTTCTATGGCAACGATTCAAACACAGAGATGCTCCCCTAAGAAGTCGTCGTTACTCTAGGATCCTCCCATGATCCTTTGACAATAAAGAAAATACAGGAAGAGCGTACACTAATGAGACCTGGAGAGGAGTTTCTCTGATGCACACAGAGAGGGCTTCTGTTAGAGAGTCTGTTAGTAAGAGCCCTCAGACATAGTACAAGAGATGGTCAGAGAGTGCAGACATATTACAGGTGACCGTCAGAGAGTGCACACATGACACAAGAGACTGTCGGAGACTGCAGACATATTACAGGAGATGGTCAGAGAGTGCAGACATATTACAGGAGATGATCAGAGAGTGCAGACATATTACAGGAGACGGTCAGAGACTGCAGATATAATACAGGAGATGGTCAGAGACTGCAGACATATTACAGGAGATGGTCAGAGAGTGCAGACATAGTACAGGAGATGGTCAGAGACTGCAGATATAAAACAGGAAATTATCAGAGACTGCAGACATAATACAGGAGATGATCAGAGAGTGCAGACATATTACAGGAGACGGTCAGAGACTGCAGATATGATACAGGAGATGGTCAGAGACTGCAGACATAATATAGGAGATAATGGCTCTCACCTGACCCAGCGATACAGCAACAACGGTTCCTCTGATCAGGAGTCAGCTCACTCTGAATTGCCCGTAGTGACTCCACCGAGTCCAGATCTGTATTAAGTATAGACTCCCTACTCCCCTATAGACTCCCTACTAAGTATAAACCCCTCCCTCAATACAGACCCCCCTCCATTAGTACAGACCCCCAGGACAAACCCCCCCCTCCATTAGTACAGACCCCCCAGGACAAACCACCCACCTCCATTAGTACAGACCCCCCCATTAGTACAGACCACCCCCCTCCATTAGTAGAGACCCCCCACAAACCACTCCCCTCCATTAGTAAAGACCACCCCACAAACCATCCTCCCTCCATTAGTACAGACCCCCCTCAGGACAAACCACCCCCTCCATTAGTAGAGACCCCCCACAAACCACCCCCCCTCCATTAGTACAGACCCCCCTCAGGACAAACCACCCCCTCCATTAGTACAGACCCCCCCACAAACCACCCCCCATTAGTACAGACCCCCCCACAAACCACCCCCCCATTAGGACAGACCACCCCCCTCCATTAGTAGAGATCCCCCCACAAACCCCCCCATTAGTACAGACCACCTCCCATTAGTACAGAACACCCCCTTCTATTAGTAGAGACCCCCACAAACCACCCCCACCCTCAATTAGTACAGACCCCCCTCGGGACAAAGCACCCCCTTATTAGTACAGACCCCCACAAACCACCCCCCATTAGTACAGACCACCCCCTCCATTAGTACAGACCCCCCACAAACCACCCCCCCATTAGTACAGATGCCCCCACAAACCACCCCCCATTAGGACAGACCACCCCCCTCCATTAGTAGAGACCCCTCCATTAGTAGAGACCCCCCACAAACCCCCCCATTAGTACAGACCACCCCCCTCTATTAGTAGAGACCCCCACAAACCACCCCCCTCAATTAGTACAGACCCCCCATTAGTACAGACCCCCCCACAAACCACCCCCCATTAGTACAGACCACCCCCCTCCATTAGTAGAGACCCCCACAAACCACCCGCCCATTAGTACAGACCCCCCACAAACCATCCCCCCTCCATTAGTACAGACCCCCACAAACCAGACCCCCTCCATTAGTACAGACCCCCTCCTGGCCCCCACAAACCATCCCCCCTCCATTAGTACAGACCCCCCACAAACCATCCCCCCTCCATTAGTACAGACCCCCACAAACCAGCCCCCCTCCATTAGTACAGACCCCCCTGGCCCCCACAAACCACCCCCTTCCATTAGTACAGACCCCCTACAAACCACCCCCCCTCCATTAGTACAGATCCCCCCTGGCCCCCACAAACCATCCCCCCTCCATTAGTACAGATCCCCCCTGGACCCCACAAACAATCCCCCCTCCATTAGTACAGACCCCCCTGGCCCCCACAAACCACCCCCTTCCATTAGTACAGACCCCCACAAACCATCCCCCCTTCATTAGTACAGACCCCCCCCTGGCCCCCACAAACCATCCCCCCTCCATTAGTACAGACCCCCCCTGGCCCCCACACACCAGACCCCTCTGGCCCCCACAAACCATCCCCCTCCATTAGTACAGACCCCCCCTGGCCCCCACACACCAGACCCCCTCCATAAGTACAGACCCCCCACAAATTATCCCCCCTTCATTAGTACAGTCTACAGACCCCCCCTCTGGACAAATGCAAACCCCACCCGGGCGGCAGCTGGAGAGGACAGTGTGCAGCCGCGCCGCCCAGGTGGAGAGGATCGTGACAGTTAGAACAAATGTCACGCTGATGCACTGCATTCATTGCACTGCACCGCAGGGACCGGACCACCCCGCCCCCCACTACGTCACCGCGGGTCTCTCTCCCAGCCTCTCCAATCTCTGATCTCCTCTGCCTGGAGGATGGAGGGGGGAGCAGGAAACAGCAGCGCCGCAGCGGCGATGATCGGCGGCAGTGAGCGGCGGAGACTGAGAGCGGCCTCGCTCTGTATACCAATAAGGAGGAGGAGGAGGGAGGAGAACACTCTGGTGCTTGAGCGCCCCCACCTTTGTGGCGCCTGGGTGAACTGCACCCCGTCTAGGACCAGCCCTGCCCTTTGCTTGCCTTTATCCAGAATTTGGAGCATTATTCCTTCCACTGACACCAATGATGGGTAACATTTTTCCTACTGATACCAACACTGGGACTATATTCCTCTCACAAGAACCGATGATGGGGCATAACTTCATCCCTCTGACGTCAGGACATGTTCTACTCCTATGACCAAAGTCTGGTCCCCCTAAAGTCTAAAGGACAATAAACTGGCCTTTTGTTTACAAGGTTTGGAGACCCCTGTACTAGATGATGGTTTATATCAGCCCTCCTCAAACTTTTTGCCTCTGAGGAAACCCTTTAAATAGTTTCAGGTTTCAGGGAACCCCTGCTAAGAACTACCAGGGGTCATTAGGAAATTTCCCTTTACATTGGTGGTCAGTGGGAAGAATGATCACCCTTACAGACAGATAAAAAGGTCATTGGTGTCATGCTACTGGCTCTGAAAAGTGGCAATGGGCCTGGAACTTTAAAGGCACCATCATATGGGGGGCCAATCAGCCGCAGCTTAAAGAATCCCTTGCAACCTCTTGAGGAGCCCTAGTTGAGAATGGCTGGTTTACATATTTGGCACTAGTCATTGTTCAGTCTTTCCGAGTTCACACCGTCCTACCATTCTGACTGATAAGAGCATTTCAGCTTCCGTTATGTACATTACCCAGTCTGTCTGGGATTAAGGCTCCTGCTGCGTTTATGTTCCCGCAGCCTGGACTAAATTGTCTTACTCTTTTTAGGCTTCTGTATATCTCTTTGTTTTATAACATTGCTTTTATATTATTATAGGCAGTGCATTTATTTTAATATAATGCTTTTATATTATAGCAATGCTTTTTTTTTATTATTAAAACCGTGTCTTTTATTTAATTATATAGAGTGTTTTTTCTTTGCAAGCAATGTTCTTATTTGTAGCACTTTGATGATGATGTGTTTCAGGTGAGAGATCAGTCATCTCCTTTGTAGTAGTGAAAAGATCTTACAGAAACCTTGGCATAAACAAAGGCCTACCATAGCTGTTCTGCTTCTGAAACTGCTGTTTGCCTGGCTATTATGCTGACCCTGAGTCCTCTTTGAGTCATTAATCTGGCACCTTTCACCTGGCATGCAGAGAGATGTCACTACTCCATCTGTATGTAAATCTATCACCTCCGAAACTCCAAGGGCCAACCAAATGGAAACTCAACCACACAGGAAGTCCCATATCGAAGACGTCAGATTACATCCAACTTTTTAAATCCAGATATAGCACAATGAAACCCCTTCTAACGTTTCACCCAGTATGGGCTCGCTCACAGTAATCAAGTCTATATTGGGTGTAACCTTTTAGAGGAGTGGTGCTAGGCAGGGTTGCAGTGGGCTTTGCCTGGGTTTTAATAAAGTTGGATATAATCTGGCATAGTTGGTGTGCAACCTTTTGCTTCACTACTGAACGCATTAACGCAGAAAAAACGCATTGGTGTGAATGGAGCCTAAAGTAGAACTATAGGCAAACTTTAAAAAAAAAAAATTAACATTTTGGATAGAGCAAGGGAGGGTTATAACTAGGGTTGCATCGATACCACTGTTTTAAGACCGAGTGCAAGTACTCGCCGATACCGATTTACTGATACTTTTTTTTTTTTTATGTCATGTGACAGTGGCAAGTTTACAATTATATTTTTTTATTATTTTTTACAATTTATATTTTTGTTGTTTTATTTATTTTTTACATTGCTTTTTTTTCCGGGGGAGGGGACGGTGTCCGTGTTTTTCTTAATTTTATTTATTTTACAATTGTAACTTTTAAATATTTATTACAATTCTTTCTTTTTTTTTCTTCAATTATTTTTTTATCAGCCCTGTTGGGGGGGCTTAGGTGAGATATCAGGGGTCCTGACATCCCTTTGAGACAGGGAAAGGGACTGAGGACACAGATTTCCTTTCTCAGCAGTCTCGGCTGCACTGAAATGAATGGACAGAAGAAAGAGGCTCCTCTCCATTCATAAACTGAAGCATCTTTGACACACAGTTTACGATGCCCAGTTATGAATGTACAGTCAGTGATCACTGTCCATTCGTAACAGTGAATGAATGAACATTCTGTTCATTCAGAAAAGGAAGGAGCCGGTAAATTACAGCAGATTTACCGGCTCCTTCCTTCGCTCTCCATCCTGACAGATCCAGGACGAGGGAGACCGGAGGAGCGCGGAGGGGGACCGGAGGAGCATGGAGAAGGATACGGAGAGGGACTGGAGGAGCGCACAGCGGGGCACCCGAGAAGAAAGAAGGGGGTGATCAGTGCAGTGCGGCAGGAGGGAGTTACAAGCACCGATCTCCCTGTATAGATTTCAATAAAGCAGCTGAGAAGCTGAGAGTCGCGGGGGGGGGGGGGGAAGCGGCTTTCAGCTGTTTTATTGAAATCTATACAGGGAGATCGGTGCTTGTAAACCCCCCCCCCCCACCGCACCGATCGTCCCTGACTGCCCAGGTATCATATCAAGCATCGGAGCATTTGCAAGTACTCGTGTAACTGCTCGGTATTGGCACTAGTATTGGTATCGGTTGCAATCCTTGTTATATCTAGGGATGAGCTCAGGCGTGTTCGCATTAAACACATGCAGAGCCCGCCAAGGAAGTCGGCACCGTCGGAACCGCGCTGCGCTAATCACAGGCAGGGAGACATTTCCCGTTCTCTGCAGCCGAGCATCGGGACAATGTCTCCCTGCCTGTGATTAGCGCAGCGCGGTTCCAACGGTGCCGACTTCCTTGGCGGGCTCTGCATGTGTTCAATGCGAACATGCCTGAGCTCATCCCTAGTTATATCCCTGTCAGATTTTTTTTCTCGTCCTCTGCGTCGTCCTATTGCAGAGATTTCCCTTCACTTCCTGTTCAATAGCCAAACAGGAAGTAAGAGGAAAACCCTGCAAATGAACGGAAATCCTTGGGGACCCCCAGGTTACCAGAACTAGTGTCCCCATTGGAAGATTTCCCCTCTATTACTTTTCTGGGGATAACCCAAAATATGGGATTTTCTTTTACTTTCAAGGATAATGGTAAACAGGAGAAATGGAGAGATTGAATCTCCCTAACGGGGGTGCAGACAGCAATAAAAACTGACAGGGGTTCTAATCCCTCCCCTCCCCACTCCATCCAAAACAAACAAAAAAAGTTTTGCCTTTAGTTGTACTTTAAGCTCCACTGCAATGCACCTCGGTTGACAGGTGCTTTGGGATGTTATTCATGACACCACATTGCCCCAGCGTTTAATGTGTGTAACGAAACGTCCCACACTCCGCTTGAGTGTTTTCGTCATATACCACTTCCTCCCAGTCTGAATATAGATATCAGGTATTCCAACCGCTCACAAGCACAAAACAAGACAATACTTGTTTAGTTGCTGAACATGGACTGTTTATTAGAACCAAAATATAAATCTTATATACAGTTAAAGAGGAGGTTCCTACCTCCTGCTCATATTACTCTAACAATACACCTGTAACCAGAAACCTAAATTAACATGAGCTAATTAACTAATCCCTTAAAGCAGCCGATGTGACTCCGTGCCCTCCTGGGCATTGTTGTGATTAATCAGGATTTCACTACAGGTCAGACTTGTTGTCACCGAGCTTCACACAGTAGATTATACATTATCCTAAGTATAAACAAAGGACACCTTCACACAATAGCAGGAGCTCCAGCAGGAGTCGGCCTTTCTCCTACGTTGTACAGAGGCCAATGTGATCAGCTCTCTCAACCAACATGTTGAGTTCAGAATCAAACAAACCAAGAATGGTCTTTACATATATCCTGGGAGATATTGTGGATAAATAGTACTGTCCCATTTTAATTAATCCAAGATATATTTTCTTAGTCACCCTGTGCCAGGATGGCATAGGGTGACTTAGACAAAAGAGGTGAATGGGGAGGTAAAACAAGGGTTTCCCAACCTCTTCAAGGGATTCTGGGTTCCACGTGCCCTCCCATCACTATGTGCATTGCCTCATGTTGTGTTAACACGCACATTTCCACAAGGACATGGTATGCATAAGTCCAAAACCATGTGCGGGCGTGTTCTTTCATCCATTTATGGTCGCTTGGGGCCCATTCTAAGTGAAGCAGTCTGTCTTAAAGTGGAACTAAACCCATCAATTTATGGTTCCAAAAAACAGTTATGTTCCCGACACGCCAGAAATGCTAACTGTCAAATTTGGTTGTGCTCTCAACCAAACTGTCAAACCATCAAATGGATGTCGTAACTGATCACATGTACTGCACCATGGCAGTTACAGATCAAACCGATGCCAATATGGCAGCTTCCTTTGCTTAAAAGGTTAAGTTCCACTTTTAGGTCCGGCTCACACAGGGGCGACTCCTCAGGCGACTCGGTCGCCTGAGGAGTCGCGTCCCGGTCTGTGCTATGGAACCGTTCTAATAGGAGCGACCTGAGTCGCTCCGACTTAGAAAAAGGTTCCTGTACTACTTTTGGGTGCGACACAGGGCGACTTGCATTGACTTCTATACAGGAGTCATTATGCAAATCGCCTCGGCGGGCGTCTCAAGTCGTCTTGAGATCGCGCCGCCGAGGTCGCCCCCGAAGTCGTGCCGCCCCTGTGTGAACCGGGCCTAACACAACATACAAGCAGCAATGCAACAGAAGGCTGTAGTCTGAAGGATCTCTAATCTGAAACTTGTTTTGAGTCAATGACTGAAAGCATCAGAGGTCAGAATTGCAGCCAGGAAAGAAGCTTTTTTAAGAAAGACCAGTTAGCAATGGACGCCTCCATGTGCCTCATTTATAAAAGGTTGCCTTTAAATGGAATCTGTCACCAAAAAAAAAAATGCGCATTAGGGCAGGCAGCAGTAACATAATAGACGATCCCAACCCAAGGGGTGCACCTTCTAATGGCTGGGGCAGCATGACAAGAATTCTGGTGGTGCTGCCTCGGCATTGGAGATCCTGGGATCGATGACATCACAGTGAGCGTTTCAACTTGTCTGTGTCCTTCCAGAACTGAAGAATTGAGTTCTTGATGGAGACCATCTTTAATATTTCAATGCAAAATTACATACCCCATGAGTCTCATACATATTTATGGGTGCATGTTTTCATAAGTGTGGCATCCCTTTCTTTTCTGATGGACCCCCAGCACATGCCAACACCGTAAACCGTAATCTTGACCCTTCCACAGAGCAAAACGCAGAGATGTAACCACACATACGTTGTGGTGAGCTGCGTTGGTTTAACATGGAAGAAAATGTTTGAAAGATGCTGGGATTCCTGTGCTTATTCAAACCATCAAATGTAGGAAGTCTCCAAAGCTTGCTGAGGCATCTCCCAACATGACCAGACCTCCGTCAATGGGTGCCAAAGAATGAATCCAAATATAAACATATAATGCCTCGTACACACGATTGCGATTCCCGAAGAGAAAAGTGCGATGTGAGCTTTTTGTCGTGAATTCTGACCGTGTGTATGCTCCATCGCACTTTTTCTGTGAGAATTCAGGCCAAGAAAAGATTGAGAGCAGGATCTCAATTTTCGTGACAGGAAAAAATCCTATTTGGAATTGCGGTCGTCTGTATGCAATTACTACGCGGAAAAAAAATGCATGCTCAGAATCAAGCAGAAGAGCCGAACTGCCTATTTAACTTCATTGATCTCGTCTCGTCATACGTCTTGTACATCACCGCGTTCTTGACGGTCGGAATTTCGTCCAAGATTAGTGTGACCGTGTGTATGCAAGACAAGTTTCAGCCTTTTTCCTGCTGGAAAAAAAAAATGCGGTTTTCTTGTCGGAAATCGCGATAAAAAACAGCCAAAGCAATTAGGGGACTCCCCCTTCATCATGGCTACAAAGCTGAAACAAAAAGTAAAATGCATGTCCATACATCAAAATATGAAACTGTAAGAGCAAATTGCATAAAAACTTATTTTATTGTGTATTAAAACATAATGAAGACCAGTTATGGTGGAATTGTCAACTATTAAATTTTTTTTAATTCTTACGGTGTCCATTTGTGTATGTTTATATTTGGATCCTATCTCTGGTATTTGTTGAAGGCCTTTTTGTAATGGGAGATTCCTCACCGAGCCAGTGAGCTTTCTTGAAAACTTCCTACTTTTGATTGTTTGAATAAGCATAGGAATCTCAGCAATTCTCAAACATTTTTTTTTCCATGTTGGCCCAATGCTATTCACCACAATGCAAGTTTATGTGGGCAGACGTCGTTTAGGCAATGCTTTGATTGCATTGATTCTTGTTTAGTCTCCAAAGGAAAAGAATGGGCTAACTCCACCTTTTAGAGCATGTTGCATTTTACACCCTGTATTACTGGGAGCCAGGGTTCACCAACCAGCCTCTTATGCCGCGTACACACGACCGTTTTTAATGTCATTGAAAAAACAAAGTTTTTCTCGACGTGATTCTTCTCAAGCCTGCCTTGCCTACACATGATCGTGAAAAAAAATGCTCGAACAAAGCGCGGTGAGGTACGAAACGTACAACGGCACTATAAAGGGGAAGTTCCATTCGGATGGCGCCACTCTTTTGGCTGCTTTTGCTGATCCTCGTGTTAGTAAAGTTTGGTGAGAGACGATTTGCGCTTTTCAGCCTCGTGCTCTTCAGTCTGTTACAGCGTGACGAATGTGCTATCTCCATTCTGAACGCTAGTTTTACCAGAACGAGCGATCCCGTCTCATAACTTGCTTCTGAGCGTGCGCATTTTTTTCACGTCATTAAACCCTACACACGGCCGTTTTTCATGACGAGAAAAAAACGTGAAAAAATAGAGCATGTTCCAAATTTTTAATGGCCATTTTTCACGTCGCGAAAAATGCTCAGGAGCCTACACTTGATCGTTTTTAATGACCAAATTAAAAAATGGCATTTTTCTCATCGTGAAAAACGGTCGTGTGTATGCGGCATTAAAGTAAAACAGTCTTTTACAGGAAAATTCACAGCTTTCTTTAGTGAAGCAAATACAAACTGTCCATAGATCTAGTATTTCGAAAACAATTTTATGACTCACCACCAGATTACCAGTCACACACCTGGGTTAAGGTTCCCATCTGTATCCTGGTACAGGAAAAGTCACAGGAGTTCAGGAAACAAAGTCTCAGTCTCCAGAAAAGTCTACACCTTCTCACAGCTGCATAACTACTCTTCTCCATCTCAGACACGTGCTAACTCCCTCCTCCTTTTCAGGCCCCCCTTGCAGCTGGGTTAACCCTTTCAGAACCAGAGTTCCTGTAATCAGGGTTGAAGGTTCTTTCCCAACCAAAGTCTCTCCAAGTCTCTGAATTCCGGGTCACAAATGAGGACTTAACAATCCTCAGAGAACTGTAAATCAGTCCTCTCCTCTCCAACCAGCCTACCCTTCATGGGTGAGAACCCGTGAGTACTCAAAAATGTCTTAGATTGTCCCCCTTAAGAGAGACCACAACTCAAATTCCTGCTGTCTAGAAGCCATCTCTGGGCGTCCTGTACAACACATATTTAGGGAGTAACATGGTTTCAAGCTGACCCCGCACTCCCAAACGGACTCCCCCTCTGTGGGTGCATTTATAGCTTTTTTTTTTTGCAAAAGGTGGGCTTCACCTTCAACCCTAGCAGCGCAGGAAATTGTTTATTTTCTCTTCCCTGAAATTTTACTTTAAAAGTGTAAAATAAAAAAAAATCCACAGCTGCCTAGTGACAGCATAAATTTTAACAGTGTCTGCGGTGTCTCACAATGCTTTGATCTTGCTATGTAAGTGACAGGTGCCCTTTAAACGCTCTTATCACATTAGCGGAATACACATGGTGTTGTATTGCAGTAATTGTCATGTTTTGCTGATGCAATTTAGAAGATGTTTGTCTAATCTCTAGAACCTTATTGTAACCTGACCTGTAAAAATATTGTTTTCTCTTTGTGATAATTCAAAGTTTTTATATAGTAAATGATTTGTGGTGGGGGGTTTTTTTTTTTTTTTTTGGAAGCGCGTAGATCACAGCAACAAGTGTGGTGTGGGCATCGGAGAAGACCGCTAAAATTCTCAGCGCCGGTGTAGATTCTGGGGTTTCCATGGCGATGGAATCTTAAGTGTTCACCTGAACGCAGCCATAGGATAAATTTAATCTGCAAGGGGCACGTCGTGCCGTCTGCCGCCCTGCACAGCACAAAAAAAGTAACGTGACGTGCCGGTTACAATGCAGAAAATGTATTCTCTAATTGTCTCCTGCATTATAGTGAATCATTCATCACATCTATTAGGGTGCAATTTTTATATTTTAAAGCGCAACTGTCATTTTTTTTTTTATTAGACAAACTAAAAGTAGAATTCTCTATCAAAACTTTTTAACCTTTCTAGATCTTGTTTCCTCTTTCGGGTTTTACACCACTTACAGCTACTGTGCGAGTCTCTTCTACTTCTTGTTGCAGGGCAACAGCGCCGAGCTACTGTCTAGCAATTGGCAACAGTGTTGTCAGCCTGCCCTCTGCACTCCTTTGGTTGGCCACTGGGCTGCCTATCATGTCTGGCAAAATTTTTATTGGAATATGAAAATATCCAAAATTACACCAGCAGTGGTCAAGGTAGACGTGTTTCACATAACAGAAATGGCTTAATCATTAATGATACTGTTTATTACTTTTTACTGATACATTTCTGTTGTGTGAAACGTGTCTACCTTGACCACTGCTGATGTCCTCTATTGGAATATGAAAATATCCAAAATGACACCAGAGGACATCAGCAGTAGTCAAGGTAGACGCGTTTCACACAACATAAATGTATCAGTAAACAGTAATAAACAATATCATTAATGATTAAGCCATTTCTGTTGTGTGAAACTTGTCTACCTTGACCACTGCTGGTGCCATTTTGGATATTTTCATATTCCAATAAACTTTACTTGGAGCCCACGTGAGGTGCAGCTGTTTCCTATTTTGACAGTTTACCATGGAGGCGAGACGGGGCTAGCACTCAGGTTCCAGTGGGCGTATCAGTTACACCTGGAGCGGTGAGTTCTTTTCATTTGGTATCATGTCTGGCAGATATTCTGTAATTCTAATCTTGCTGGGTGCCACATGCCATATGGATAGAATAGTGTGCAGTTGACTGAGATTAGGGAGGGGGACCAGGCAGGGGTTGTCCCCTGTCCCCCCTACTTTTTGCTATTGCAATTAAACCATTGGCAGTGCTATAATAGTTATAGTCCTAAAGTCAATGGATTCAGATATGGAGTTTAGGGACTTTTTAGGATGTTATAAAAGTACAATTTATTTTATTTTTTTATACAATTTCATTAAAACCATTAACGAAAATCAGCAGCTGATCAACCACAAGGGCTTATATACAAGACCATCCTCACATTTACAGGTAAACAACCACATGTAAGTAAATGAAACCCCAGCACGTTTTAAAATTTTCAGAAAATCTTCATCAGGGGGACATGATGGTCGATAACTTGTACATAAAGAACTTTCTTCACAGAAAGATACAACTGAATGCCACAATGTGTCAAAGAACAACAACTTCCCAAGGGAGTGTTTAGCCAGGGGAGCACAAGGGGACGCTATAGGTCCCCACAGGACTGTCCACTTAATGGGGTTCTGGAGGGCCCAACGAGCCTAGTTTCCAACCAACATAGAAGTATGTGTGGGTTTCTTCCATGTAAAGAGAAGATTTTGTCTCCAAAGGGTATCTCCGAGAAGGGGGAAAAATAAAGATTGGTTATGGATCTATAATGGAAGAAACCTATTAAGTCAGTGAATCACTTTGATCTGTAATCTTTGCTGTTCCCCCTCCTTGGAGATACCCTTTGGAGATAAAATATTATTTATATAGAAGAAACCCAGATATGTCTATGTTGGAGATTGGGCTTATTTGGCCCTCTAGAACCCCATCTATAGTATATATGGATTTCTTCCATGTAAAGAGAAGATTTTATCTCCAAAAGGTATCTCCATGGAGGGGGAACAGTAAAGATTATGTGTATACACAGTATCTCACAAAATTGAGTACACCCTTAACATTTTCGTAAATATTTTGTTATATCTTTTCATGTGACAACACTGAAGAAATGACACTTTGCTACAATGTAAAGTAGTGAGTGTACAGCTTGTATAACAGTGTAAATTTGCTGTCCCCTCAAAAAATTATTCAACACACAGCCATTAATGTCTAAACCGCTAGCAACAAAAATGAGTACACCACTAAGTGAAAATTTAAAAATTGGGCCCAAAGTGTCAATATTTTGTGTGGCCACCATAATTTTCAAGCACTGCCTTAACCCTCTTGGGCATGGAGTTCTTTAGAGCTTCACAGGTTGCCACTGGAGTCCTCTTCCATCCCTCCATGACGACATCACAGAGCTGGTGGATGTTACAGACCTTGCGCTCCTCCACCTTCCGTTTGAGAATGGTCCACAGATACTCAGGTTTAGGGTTTAGGTCTGGAGACATGCTTGGCCAGTCCATCACCTTTACCCTCAGCTTCTTTAGCAAGGCAGTGGTCGTCTTGGAGGTGTGTTTGGGGTCGTTATGTTGGAATACTGCCCTGCTGCCCAGTCTCCGAAGGGAGGGGATCATGCTCTGCTTCAGTATGTCACAGTACATTTGGTATTCATGGTTCCCTAAATAAACTGTAGCTCCCCAGTGCCGGGAGCACTCGTGCAGCCCCAGACCATGACGCTCTCACCACCATGCTTGACTGTAGGCAAGACACTTGTTTTGTACTCCTCACCTGGTTGCCATCATACACACTTGACACCATCTGAACCAAATAAGTTTATCTTAGTCTCATCAGACCACAGGACATGGTTCCAGTAATCCATGTCCTTAATCTGCTTGTCTTCAGCAAACTGTTTGCAGGTTTTCTTGTGCATCATATTTAGAAGAGGCTTCCTTCTGGGACAACAGCCATGCAGACCAATTTGATGCTGTGTGCGGCATATGGTCTGAGCACTGACAGGCTGACCCCCCACCCCTTCAACCTCTACTGCAATGCTGGCAGCACTAATACGTCTATTTCCCAAAGACAACCACTGGATATGACGCTGAGCATGTGCACTCAACTTCTTTGATCGACCATGGCGAGGCCTGTTCTGAGTAGAACCTGTCCTTTTAAACCGCTGTATGGTCTTAGCCACCGTGCTGCGGCTCAGTTTCAGGGTCTTGGTAATCTTATAGCCTAGGCCATATTTTTGTAGAGCAACAATTCTTTTTTTCAGATCCTCAGAGAGTTCTTTGCCATGAGGTGCCATGTTGAACTTCCAGTGACCAGTTTGAGAGAGTGAGAGCGATAACACCAAATTTAACACACCTGCTCCCCATTCACACCTGAGACCTTGTAACACTAACGAGTCACATGACACCAGGGAGGGAAAATGGCTAATTGGGCCCAATTGGTACATTTTCACTTAGGGGTGTACTCACTTTTGTTGCCAGCGGTTTAGACATTAATGGTTGTGTTGAGTTATTTTGAGGGGGCAGCAAATTTACACTGTTATACAAGCTGTACACTCACTACTTTACATTGTAGCAAAGTGTCATTTTTTCAGTGTTGTCACATGAAAAGATAGAATAAAATATTTACAAAAATGTGAGGGGTGTACTTAATTATGTGAGATTGTGTGTGTGTGTGTGTATATATATATATATATATATATATATATATATATATATATATATATATATATATATATATCTTTCCTTGCGGTTGATCGACTGCTGATTTTATATGATGGTTTTAATGAAATTGTATTAATAAATTTGTACTTGGTACTTTGTACTTTGTACTATAATATCCTTTGGATAGGTACCTAAAAAGTCCCTGATCTCCGTCAACTGTACACCTGTCTCAGATAGGCAACCCAACAACCAAATGATGGAGTGCGCGGCATGCCCGATGCAGTAAAATCATTGACTTTAGAGTCAAAGCTGCATAGTTACAAGAACATGTTTTGGAAAAAAGATTTCAATTTTATGAATAAATGCTAACCATTGCATGAACCACCAGAAGTGTATTATGATTTGTCCTGACCCTGTAACAAACGTTTCCTGCACAGTTTGACCTCTTGCTGCAAAAATGTATTACTGCAGAAGTACACCCATTGATGCTGATGAAAGATTCACTTTAAAGAAACCTTTCTTATAAAACTGTCTTTTAATTGCTAACCATGACCTTTGAAAGTGTTTGCGTTGATAGCTGGGATGATCTCATTGTACAGTACTATCTTCAAATTGTAGTTTCAGCATGGAGGAACCAACTCTGCCGATTGTACATTGTTGGAGGACTATACCTTAACCTTACTCTTGAGACCTAAAGCTATGAGAAGTGCCAGCTGCTATGGTTGAGGATGTTTGCCAGAAGCAAGTGGAAAAAGAGAGAAAATCACAGCTCCCTTCAGCACAGAACACTTCCTGTGAAAATCTTATCTATAAAGACATCCAAAAGACAGAAATTAGCCCTCTGCCTGAGGGAGAAGATGAAAAGGTTGCTGCAAGGGCCTGTGGATAAATTGTCTACAAACCATGACCGCCAGGTCTCCCCGGTGGAAATAGATGGTGACCTGTTTGTATGTGGCATAAAGAGGAAATCGGATAACGCCGTCATCCAAGCTGCTTCTGAACTCATGGATGTGACTAAGGATTCCAAGCCAGCAATTGGTCTTTGTGCTGACAAGGTAGAGTCCAAATGGGACACCAGTTTCCAGTTATCTTTGAATTCTGAGGAGCTCAATGGCAATGACCATACAGACCAAGATTCTTCAGATGAGCAGACTTCTGAGTTAGTCTCCCCTTGTCAAAGCAATGGACTTTCCTCAGACCAGCCAGATCTTTCCACCATAAGTATCACAATGAGCTGGAAGGAAATTAGTGAAAATAACCAACTTTTATGTCAAAACAATCTCTTAGAGTCCAGCCCTGGGAGTAGCTCTGCAGCCAGTGACCGCTCTGCCGATGTAGTGGAATATATTCTTAAGGAACTGCAAGGCATCAGCCGAATTCAGGCGGAAATCGCAGAATTGCAGCAACATTTAAGCTTGATTACAGGTTCTGTTGAAGAAGTGTCCACTTGCGTTGACTCAGTTCTGAATGAGATTGAAGGCTTGCAGGGCGGGTTGGGACATTGCCAAAAAACATCTGTGCTATCTCCTAGCATAGAGTCTGTTAGAGATCCATTATGTGATGGGACGGTGTTGTATTTTTTTGGAATCTCAGAGCATGAAGATGAAAACACGTTGGAGAGGATTCACTGCTTCTTGTGTGACCATCATTGCTTTAATGGTATCCAAAGCACAGAGTATATAAAAGAAGCCTACAGGGTTGGCAGTGGGTCCGATGCTCTGTTAGGGCCTAGGCCAACTATTGTTAAGCTTTCTCATCCCAATCACAGAGAAGTTATCCTTAAAAAATCTGTCAGCTTTCAGAGTTCAGGAGTGAGAATTGTTCCTTTTGAAGAGCATGATTTTCAAAATCGGCTGAGAGCCAGCTCAATCTCTGTGCTACAACAGGGCCTGAGAGAGAACAGGTGGAGTTCGCTGAGCCTAGATAAGGCAGTGGTAAGGACAGATGATACAGGGGGCGAACGCAAAACAGAGTCATTCCGCATAAGATATCAGAACAAAAGCACAGAAGCTCCGTGTGGTGCCGAGGAATTTCTCTTTGCTCAAAAATGCACACTTGCCAAGAAATGCAGTTTATCGGAAACTGAGGCAACGAGGGGTGAAATGAAGGAAAGCTGTGAACAATGTCTGGAGAAAAGTGTAAGTCAACTTTGCATCCGCCTTGACTCACAAGAATCTCAAAAAAACCTTAATTTCACCAATCTGCCATCAACCGGTGAGACGAAGACTTGCCGATGCTCTAGACTGCTAACTCGCTCTAACCATCTGAGTGCATCCGCAGAGGCTGAGGAAGCAGAGATTGCTATACATAGATGTTGCTCCATCGTTGATGACCACGAAGGCTTAGTCAAAGACGGTGACCTGGTCTCCTGTGATTCCCGGGTCCAGTTTAGAAGTACAGAAAAAATAAATGTGATCATTAAAGACCCTTCAGGCAGTTTCACCTCTTTAAGCTTCGATGACACCGTAGACAAGTGCTCTGTTGGGACAGTAGCAGAAACATTAAAAGAGGTGGTCCATATAGACCTAGAAGGTCAGGATAAGACTGGTTACGTATTTAGAGATTATCTTGATCAGCCAACTGAAAATATAGATATAGTAGACATTAAGTTTTATGCAAATAAATTGGGTAAAGCTCTTAATCATTTCCGATCAGCTTTAAAAGTTGTTTTTAATAAACTTGAAAGTCCTGATGTCTTTATGGAACATAAAGAGCCCAGTTTCCCAGTGCCCGATTGCGAAACCTTACAAAGACTGAACAGCATTGGCAGTGGCCACTTCAATGACAGTCTTCCTACACAATCCAGCATGAGTAATAGCTACAGCTCCAGTTCCAATCTTAAAGAAGATGCCTATTTTGTGCTTAACCGGGTCCCTTCTCTGCCACATGAATCTTCTATCCCGTCCTTGATACTTTCCCCTGATGTAGACCTTAAAAACCCTCAGACAATATCATCTCCTGAGCAGATGACTGAAGGAGATGAGCTGGCAGAGGGAATAAGGGAGGGTAGACCTCTAAGGCTGGATCAGGTGTGCGTGGAGACCATCTATCTCAACAAATGCATTAACAACTTCAAAAATGTATTGCGGGAGAAAAAGAAAATGCAACGGAAACTCTTGAAGGACATAGTGCAGGAAACCTTTTGGGTTTCTGGTGAAGAGATGACCTCAGGTATATTAAATGAAACCATTGGTGCAGGTATTAAGCTAGTAACATTTGGGTTGGTGTTGGGGTGGGGGTATTGATAGTGTGAAGTTTTATGTTGCTTGTCATTTTGTTGTCACCCAGCATCTTCATCTGTTTGGTGTTCATCATTGGTCACAAGCCTTGGTCTGCATGTTGCTTACAAGGATTCGTTAACATCTCTACTGTTAGCTGGATGAAAGGGATTGCTTGGAAACAGAGCTGAAGCTAAAGTGCATTTTGCAGGGCAGCAGAGCATGTCAAGCATGTGTTAATATAACCTTACTGAAAACCTCTTAAAACCTTGTTATCAAAAGGTCACGTATTACTCAAGTCTTAGAAAATATAAGCCATTAGCATTCCCAGATTGTACCTTTTTTAAAATGTATTTTTTAGGTCTTCTGAAATGAACATTGGAGGGGCTAATCAGTTTGTATGTTTTTTTTATTGCTGGTGGACCTTCCACCAGCCATCAACATGGCACAATGGCCACTAGCCATCTCTTAATTATTGTTTTATCCAACTACTACTGTTCTAAAGTAGGCCAAAGATGAGTCAAAAATCAAACAAAAATTGTTGATCGTCGAGTCAATAATTTTGCGCACCATTAGTGTGCCTGATCCAACATACTGGATTTTATTTTTGTGGAGAAAAACAAAAGAAATGATGGCACAATTGTATTCACCATTTTTGTTTTTGGATCGACAGAACGTTCGTTTTTCTATTTGTCTATAAAGTTAACAAAAAGTGTTTTCAGGCAAACTCTAAACCACAGACCTGCAAATTAGCAGCAATTTAGCTTAAATCTTGTCTTTATCACAGCAGTGCCTTCTGCTATATGTATTTGATATACCGTACGTATATTATTTTTATATATTAAATGATATAGCCCTTTACCAGTATATTTCAACCAAGTCCTCGATCTCAGAGTTGTGTAGATACGGCGTGGGAGGACAGACTCTTAGTGTTGTCAGGTCAACCGTTTCACCCTGAGCAGCCGTGAAACAGCATAATTCATCCAATATTCATACAGTATAATTCTTCTGCAGCCGGCAATAATTAAGAAAGTTCAGGTCTAAGTCTATA
Source organism: Rana muscosa (assembly GCA_029206835.1). NCBI lineage: Eukaryota > Metazoa > Chordata > Amphibia > Anura > Ranidae > Rana > Rana muscosa. The sequence continues at coordinate 1,253,631,094 of CM055116.1, forward strand.
CTGCTTTCTGTCATCCTGACTGGCGGATACTGTAAGCCTTGGGTTACAGATCTGAATATATATTTAGTACCATACATGTGAAATGATACTGAACACGTATGGTATGAATTTACTTTTGTATTAACAGTTTTCTTTTTCTTGTATCACATGTAAGAGGTCAAGAACATTTTTAGTTTGCTGTTGTTCAAACCACTAGTAATGAAAAACATAAATGTATTATTAATAGTCATCATATCGATTGAATGGAGAAGCACTAACACAGGTAGTCCGGGCATCTCCCATGGATGCCACTTGAGTAGCTTTCTCAGAAGCTCTACCAGGTACAGCCAACAAAAAAGGCCAAGGGCAGTCCCAGATCCCTTTGGCAAAATTACACAATGCAATTTAATTTGGGAATGCAAAACATAGACTTTGGATTATTATGTGAATTTAGAATTATGTTGGAATTTGGTCATTTGGGATAGTATGTTTATCTCCCGTTGGGGGCTGAAGTCTCCTGAGTGTAGGGGAAGGTCTAGGTCAAGCTGATTAGCTTCTGTGACCGTTATGATGATATTGGTTTGAATGTAGGAATATTCTAGGGCTGGGAACATCTGATTAGTATGGATTAGTATGTTTATCTCCCGTTGGGGGCTGAAGTCCCCTGAGTGTAGGGGAAGGTCTAGGTCAATTAATTAATTAATTAAGAATTATGTTAGAATTTGGTCATTTGGATTAGTGTGTTTATCTCCCGTTGGGAGCTGAAGTCCAGGGTTGTGTAGGGGAAGGTCTAGGTCAAGCCGTTCAGCTTCTGTGACCGTTATGATGATATTGGTTTGAATGTAGGAAAATAATCTAGGGCTGGGAACAATCTAAGGTGCTAGGTAGTCGACTAAACCACAGCTGATGTTTAACTTATTGATAATGGTTCATAAAAGGCGCTGAATTATGTCTGCTTAAATAGAAGGTTTGGCTCACATGCCAAAGATATCAATGAGTGATATACCAGCTTAATTTAAAAAAGACCGCTTGATACAGTAAACCACAATAACCAAGAAGCTTCCCTGGTCAGCCACCACTTGAAAAAAGTCCAATTCCAGCTAAAACTTGGTAGAAAGTTAGAACCTTTGTAAGGTTTATAAAAAAAAGTGTTTTTTTTTTCCAATGGGGGGGGGGGGGGGGTTAATTCCTTTGCTTCCAATTCAGATGACTCTCTTGACTTGGGTAAAGAAAAAGTCTCAAGGGCTGTACGTCACACAAAATCCCCATGTAAGGGGTTGAAGCAACCTCAGCCCCGACTCCATCCAGGCCGCGCTTCCCCAACGTGTTTCGCCCCATCCATAAGGCTTAGTCATGGGGATCTCTCAACTTGGGACAGGGACCTCAATGAAAACTTCCTATTAGTGGATCCATCATAGAGTTACATAAAGCATGATTGAAGCTTTCTGCATTTTATGCAAAGCGCCTCTCTGTTGAAGTTAGGGTTCTTGGCTGGCTAGTATTGGTATTTTTTGGACTTTTAAAAAAACCTTTTGGTTAGTTTCCAGGTAGTGGGGTGGAAATGGTTTTCAATAATTTTTTTGAAGCTGGAGGTTGGTTTTAAATCTAAAAAAGACCAGCGTTAGACTTTCTTTTCTTTTTATGGTAAAACTGAGGTAATGGTAAATTGAGGGCTATTTACCATAATCATTTTCCAGGAGAACACCACTGAAGTTGATGTGTATCCTTCCCCCCACCTGTATTTTTCTGAGAACTTTCATGAAAGTCACGCACGTATTGTAATGTTTCCAGCAGATTGTTATTGTCACGTCTCTACCTAAATGACAGGCCTGCAACATTTTATTAAGTGTATTTAGCAGCCCACGGCTGACGGACCCTGCTGCTACCTCCATGTGACCTGAATTGATGTGCTGAGTGTACAGGTTGTAGCTGACAGAGCCTCTGGTACCCAGCTGCTGATGGAAAGGGGATGGCAGAGTGGGGGCTAAATGTTGCTGTAGCTCCGTGACGTCAAGAGCGAACCTTTTTGGTCATTCCAGAAAAATAGTGTGCATTTCTCTAAAATCTCATGGGGCCAGTCCAGCAAGCTGTGCCTTCCGCTATCTCCTCTTTATTTTGTGTCACAATAGTGGTAATTGCTTTGTTTTGCAATTAAGATCTGGTAAGTTTAATTAAATATATGCTTTTATAGGCCTGTATTGGGCTTTAGCTGCATGGGATAGTTTTTGTTTTTTTTGTTTAATATATTTTTATTGAGAAAAATATATAGAAATAACATTAAAATGAGGATAGAATGAAAATAGTTTGATGGGTTATCAAACAGAGAAAGCCACATGGGTTTGCAATAAACACAGTATGAGTAACCCATAATTACTAAAATAAACAGCAGCTTACAAATAACATAAAGAAGATAGGGGGGAAGAAGAAAAGAGAAAAAGACAAAGTGAGGGTGGGAGAGGGGAAAAGGGTAGGGAAGATGGGGGATTAGGCGGGGAGGCTGGCACACATGGCAACACAAATGAATACATGGCTACTACATTTAGCGAGGCAAAACCTTAGAGGGAGATTAGACCCATCAATATTAGTATTAATAAGAGTGAGACAACAAGAGTAGGGGTAGAGCATTCTAGGAAGCAGGAGTTACACAAGGTGATGAGAAAATGATGTCTTTGTAACATTGGGTAGAAAGGAAGGGGCCCAGGTTAAAGGAGTTGTAAAGGTTCGTTTTTTATTTTCTAAATAGGTTCCTTTAAGCTAGTGCATTGTTGGTTCACTTACCTTTTTCTTAGATTTCCCTTCCAAATATTTGTTTTCTTTGTTTTCTTTGTCTGAATTTCTCACTTCCTGTTCCTCCTCAGTAAGCTGTTCAGTAAGCTGTTCTGGCTGACTCCACACCACTCGGATGATGGTGTGAAGTTTAGTGAGGAGAAACAGGAAGTGAGAAATTCAGACAAAGAAAAAAAACATTTAGAAGGTAAATCAAAGGAAAGGGTAAGTGAACCAACAATGCAATAACTTAAAGGAACCTATTTAGAAAATAAAAAACGAACCTTTACAACCCCTTTAAGGCATATCGTTTAGTAGAATCTCTCGCAATGTGAGTGAGTTCTTCCATGAGGCTTACTTCAGAGACCTTTTGTAACCAGGACTTAATAGTTGGAATTGTAGGTTGGCCCCAAAGAGTGGGGATAATGGCCTTAGCTGTATTAAGGAGGTGTGGTATGAGTGAGCGTTTATATCTACCTATTGACATTGAGGTAGTGTGGAAGAGAACTATTCAAGGGTCAGAAGGTAACTTAACATCGGTGATCTGATGAATCAGGTCTAATACTTTAGACCAATATGGACAAATGAGTGGGCAGAACCACCAGATATGAGCATGGGTGGCAACTTGTCCACAGTTCCTCCAGCATAGTGGGGAGTTGATAGAAAACATGTGGTGCAATTTAGCAGGTGTATGGTGCCATCTAGTGAGAAGCTTGAAATTAGATTCAGCCATGGAAGAAGCCAGAGAGGAAACATGCGTAAGTTGGAGAACCTTGTCTTTTTTCCTGTCTGTGATAGCAGCACCCAGGTCGAGCTCCCATCTGGTCAAATAATTTGAATAGGTAGGGCTTTGCATTACAATAAGCGCTTTGTAGAATAATGAAATACAGTGGAGAGGGGGATCCTTATGGAGGAACATATGTTCAATATCATTAAGATCTTGGATTCCCCGTACTGGTTGGGGGAGAGTTCAAATAAAACAGTTCAGTTGGTTGTATCTCCATTTGTCCATAAACGTGATTGGTCTGTGACCTACAAATTCAGACAGAGGTTTAATTGTATTGGGATATAAAACATGATGTAAGAGAAGGGGACCTCCGGGTGACCAGGATTGAAAGCCTGGGGTCCATGGATCCTGGCATGAAGTAGTTATGATGTAGGAGAGGGGTTAGTGGAGAGTCATAAGATCATGCAAGCTTCCTATGAAGTCCATCCCATATGTCCAGAGAAGATACGGTGAGGGGCGAAGTATTTTGAGAAAGGTTTCTAAAAGGACGAGGTATCCAAGGGGCGGTAGAAAGGTCCGAGTCACGAGTATTCTAGTTGTACCCATAGTTTAGAAGTATATGCATATTTCCAATCTGCTATGCCTGACAATATTACGGCCTGATAATAGGCTTTAAAGTTGGGTAAAGATAATCCCCCAGAGCGTTTGGCTCGAAAAAGGACCTCCCTAGAAGCTCTGGGGTGACCATCCCTCCAAACAAAGCGGGCAATCATGGTCTGCAATAAAGTAAAAAGCCTATAGGAACTTTTAAGGGAACCATTTGTAAGATAAAGAGAATGCGGGGGAGTATATTCATCTTGATTATATTCACTTTATCTAGCCATGAATGTGAGAGGGATGACCATTTCCTAAGGTCAGCTCTGATGCTGTTAAGAAGAGGGATATAATTATGCCTAAAAAGGGAATGAAGATAGGGAGTGAGATATATACCGAGGTATTTCATACGTGAGATTTACCAACGAAAGGGGAATAGAGGCTTCAGTTGATCAGCTATTGATTGGGGCACCGAAATATTTAAAATTTCAGATTTTGTCAGGTTTATTTTAAAGGATTGCATGAGAATTGGAAATGTATATAGTACTGCCAACATCCTTAAACTAATGAAAATGGAGGATATGCAACAAGTGCATGGGGGGTCACCCCTTAGGACTTTTTAGGCAGAAAAGTAGGAAATGTATAAAAAAACGCACATAAGTGACGACTTTATTAATTGTAGAAAAATGATAATAGACATATATGAATACAAAATTCACTTTAAAATACCGTATAAGCCGACCCGAATATAAGCCGAGGCACCTACTTTTACCTCAAAAAAATGGGAAAACTTATTGACTCAAGTATAAGCCTAGGGTGTCAATCTGCATGCCTCACTGTGTCCATGAGCATACCTCACTGTGCCCATGCCTCACTGTGTCCATGACTAGACTGACTTTTAACATGGGAGTCTATGGAAGGGGTGCCCGGTTTGGAAAAATCGGTACTCCCCAGCTGTTGGTCCCCCAGAAAACAAACTTTGCACACTTGTAGAGGAGAAATGGGGCTACATGCTTGCCAAGTTCCGGGTCCAGGGCACCTAGGACCGGCCAGTACCGAGTCCCCAAAATCACCAAAGAAATTACTGTTTAACATGGGAGTCTATGGAAGGGGTGCCCGGCTTTGAAAAATAGGTGCTCCCCGGCCGTGGGTCCCCCGGACAACAAACTGCACACTTGTAGAGGAGGAGTGGAGCTACATGTGTGCCGGCTGGTACCGGGTCCCCAAAGTCTGGGAGATCAGGCGCAAAAATGTGACTCGAGCATAACCCGAGGGGGGCATTTTCAGCACAAAAAAATGTGCTGAAAAACTCGGCTTATACTCGAGTATATACGGTACATCAATGAATCAATCGTATACAAGGTAAATATATCAACCCAAGGCTCACAATCCACTGCCCAAGTTAAGCTGAGGTAATTAGTTCCCTCTCCCCCAAGGTGCACGTATACCTACACATAGCCAAGGCCAACAGTGTTATGCAGTTAAGCTGAGGTCAGACGGATAGATTTACAGCATACATCCCAACATGTTTCGGAAATTCACATTGATATATAGTTTTCCTTCATCAGGGGAGATTTACAATTGGGTGATTTGATCCTTATCTGTAATATAGATATAATTATGTAGTAATATTTTTATACAGTAATATAAGAGTGCCAACAATTACACTTTACACAATATATTGTATCAAGGCTAATAGTACTTACATAAATGGAATTCACTAAGAATCATAAGAGGATAAAAACAATAGTGGGGAAATACAGGCTGGCTGAGGAGGTCCACAATGATACAGGGTGGGCAGTCGTGAGTCCAAAACCGATCACTGCAGCGCATCCATAAAAGACGCCTGATTATGGCTAGAAGCAAAGATATACTGTTTAAAAGGACCGTAAGGAGAGCACAATTAGATAAGTCCTACATGTGACATAAAAAAAATTTTCTGCCTAAAAAGTCTTAAGGGGTGACCCCCCCATGCACTTATTGCGTATCCTTCTCCAACGCACACAAACCTAACCCCCATACCAGAGCCCCCCCCCCCCACGACAGGAAACACTGAACTGAATAATGTTGAGGGGGGTCCACATATTTTTGGCCATATTGTGTACTTGGCTACTCCAGTAAAAAAAAGAATAGTCCTCAGACTGCAGGGCAAAGCAGCAGGTTAGGTTTTCCGACCTCCTACACAGCAGCATATACTCGCCTTGCCTTTGCTCCCCCATCACTGTTGGAGGGAAGAGACGTACCTGGTACTTGTAGGTACTGACACCATGTGACTCATTGCTCTTGTTGATTGTCCCAGCTCTGTTATGTGGCAATAGAATGAGAGTCCTTAGGACTATGTAACCCTCAAATCATGACTTATTCAAGGCTTACTCTCTCGCTACCAGCGACCAAAGGGAAGGTGGATACGTGCTGCTGTGGGGGGGGGGGGGGGGATCTAAGAGAACCCGTTGCTTTGTCCTGCTCAGGCAAAAGGACAGGTACATTTTTTAGCTTATGACCCCTTTAACTTAATTTCTCTCGGGTGACCTTTGTTTAGTAGCCTTTCATGGCAAATCCACGCTTCCCATCTGTACGATGGATAACGGTTCCACAAACACTATTCAGCGGCTTGAGTCCTCGGACCCCCACACAGTACAGCATGACTCCCTCTGGGTTAAGCTCTATTCATTTCAATAAGGATTTCATTTCCCCTGGCGGAAGGCTTAGCAGTATATTGGATTAAAACCCTCTTCTGAGCAGCAATGTTTAGCAGCTTTACAATGGAGACAGGCACTTCTGATCTAACACTTTCACTGGAGAATATACACATCGTTCTGACAGGGACAGCTCAGCGCCAGGATGATCAGACTGCAATCAAGCAGATAATGTCTCGGTTTCTTCGAGAAGTTTTTGCAAAAGGGGTTTTATATGCATTTGTCATTTTAAAGTGCACCTGTTTTATATTCTTGTGCTGCAAAGTAGAGTGGTAATGGAAGGCAATTAAAATTGCTTATCCTCATCCAATTTATTGGCACAGAGTTTACCAGTACTGTGAATCAAAGACTTGTTACTAAATGCAATAGCACATGCAATTATAGAAGGGATTATGAGCTATGACCAGGCTTTTCTTTTTCCCAGAGAACGATGGGTGAATGATCTAATGCTTCAGATTTCTGTCCCTTGGCCTTCAACTAAATCTTGAAAAATGTGATGGATCCCACTCTGGCTTCAATATTTAAGTCATTGTCATGGATCAAATATAGAGATCAGGACTTCTGAGATGTTGCCCTTGAGCTTCAATTCTGCATCTGCTGCTCCACACTTAAGTTCTGCAACCCCCATGACTTCCCTTGTAGCTATCATTTTTACCTAGTTGCTTTCTTACTTTGAACCCCCAACCCTCATTGCTCCCCTTCTGCACCTAACATAGCATCCCAGTCCCCAATCCCAAAAGCATCCCCTCTCTAAACCTTTCTTCCACACCCAACACATCTCCTCTCCAACTCCTAGAACCCTTCCTCCATGTCCTAACACCGCATCCACTACACAACTCCTGGAATCCAACCTTTACACCTAGTGTAGCATCTTCTACCAAAATCCTGCAACCCATCATCCATACTTAAAGAAAAAAAAGAATCACTTCCCTAACACCTAGAACCCCTTCACCACACTAAATACAGCATCCCCTCTCCAGTTCCTGGATCCCTTCCTCCATGCCCCAACACAGCATCTCCTCCCTAACTTATGGAATCTTTCTTCCACACCTACCATATCATCCCCTCCCAAACTCCTGGAGCCCCCCTGCTCCACACCTCACATAGAACCTGCTTCCAAACTCATAGAACTCCTCCTCCATATCTAATGCAGCATCACCTACCCAACTTCTGGAATTCTTTTTCACACCTAATGCAGCATCCCCCAGCCAACTGCTGGAACCATTCCAACATACCAAACGCAACATCTCCTCCCTAACTCCTAGTGTATTTCCTCCACACCTACAGTAGGTGCCGACGATTTTGTGTCAATCTCGCCTCTTCTAGCGGCGAGATTGACACCCTACGAGCCCCGTCGCGAGACCCAGCGCCGAGCTGTCTCGTCATCGGAAAAGGAAACATTTTGTTTTTCCTTTCGCAATGAGCGACACACATTGCTGACATTGAGGCCGGTAGACGGAGATCCGACGTGGATTCCCGCCAATACCAGGCACTGTGTTTGGTATGAATCCTGAGCGGGAACTCCACGCCAATTTTTAAATGAAAAAATGGCATGGGTTCCTCCTCCAGGAGCATATCAGGCCCTTCAGTCTGGTATGGATTTGAAGGGGAATCCCCTAAGCCCAAAAATCGGCGTGGGGGTCCCCCTCAAAATCCAAACCAGACCCTTATCCGAGCACGCAACCTGGCAGGCCGCAGGAAAAGAGGGGGGACGAGAGAGCGGCCCCCTCCCTCCTGAGCCGTACCAGGCCGCATGCCCTCAACATATGGGGGGTTTGGTGCTCTGGTGGGAACAAGGGCCTCTTCCCGACAACACTGGCCGTTGGTTGTCAGGGTCTGCGGGCGGGGGACTTATCGGAATCCAGAAGCCCCCTTTAATAAGGGGGCCCCCAGATGCCGGCCCCCTACCCTATGTGAATGAGTATGGGGTACATCGTACCCCTACCCATTCACCTGGTGGAAAAAAAAATTCAATAAAAGAACACACACAGCTTTTTAAAGTAATTTATTACACAGCTCCGGGGGTCTTCTTCCGACTCCGGGGGTCTCCGGTGTCGTCTCCGCGCTCTCCGGTTCTTCTCTCGCTCTCCGGTTCTTTCTTCCTTCTGCCGGGCCTCCGCTATATTCTTCCAGCTCTTTTGCTAGCGGACAGGCCCGGTCTTCCCCGTCGTCTCATCCGGCTCTCCGTTGTCCTTCTGCCGGCCCCTCCACTATCTTCTTCCAGCTCTTTTGCTAGTGGAGGGGCCCGGTCTTCCTGTCTGCGTCTTCTTCCCTCTTCTCCTCCTCTGTGTGCACTCGTCGCTTCCTCCCGCTGTAATGCTGGCTGTTCGGTCCGCAACGATTTATCTAGGCCTCTCATGACGTCACAGTCACATGCTCCCATGACGTCACAGTCACATGCTCCGGGGCCACCCGGAGCATGTGACTGTGACGTCATGAGAAGCCTATATAAATCATTGCGGACCGAACAGCCAGCATTACAGCGGGAGGAAGCGACGAGTGAACATCGAGGAGGAGAAGAGGGAAGAAGACGGCGACGGGAAGACCGGGCCCCTCCACTAGCAAAAGAGCTGGAAGGAGATAGTGGAGGGGCCGGCAGAAGGACAACGGAGAGCCGGACGAGACGACGGGGAAGACCGGGCCTCTCCGCTAGCAAAAGAGCTGGAAGAAAGAACCGGAGAGCGCGGAGACGACACCGGAGACCCCCGAAGTCGGAAGAAGACCCCCGGAGCTGTGTAATTACTTTAAAAAGCTGTGTGTGTTCTTTTTTTTACATTTTTCAACCAGGTGAATAGGGGTACGATGTACCCCATACTCATTCACATAGGGTGGGGGGCCGGCATCTGGGGGCCCCCTTATTAAAGGGGGCTTCTGGATTCCGATCAGCCCCCCGCCCACAGACCCCGACAACCAACGGCCAGGGTTGTCAGGAAGAGGCCCTTGTCCCCATCAACATGGGGACAGGGTGCTTTGGGGTGGGGGGGCCGCAGGTTGCCCCCCTGCCCCAAAGCACCAAACCCCCCATGTTGAGGGCATGCGGCCTGGTACGGTTCTAGAGGGGGGGGGGCGCTCTTTTCCTGCAGCCTGCCAGGTTGCGTGCTCGGATAAGGATCTGGTTTGGATTTTGAGGGGGACCCCATGCCGATTTTTCGGCTTAGGGGATTCCCCTTCAAATCCATACCAGACCGAAGGGCCTGGTATACTCCTGGAGGGGGAACCCATGCTGGTTTTTTATTTAAAAATTGGCGTGGAGTTCCCGCTCAGGATTCATACCAAACACAGTGCCTGGTATTCGGCGGGAATCCACGTCGGATCCCGTTCAATACAGTGCCGCGTCTCCTTCTCGCTATTGCAGCGAGCGAGAGATGTCGCCACCCTGTCGCCGAGAATCTCTGCGATGGGATCGCGATGAATATACAATGTCGGCGGCACCTACTGTACCATAACATCCCCTCCTCCACACCAAGCATAGAATCAGCTCCCAAGCTCATAGAGCCCCTGCTCCATAACTAGTGCAGCACCTTATTCCCAAACTCCAGGAACCCTCCTTCACACCTAATGCAGCTGCTGGAACCATTCCTCTACATATAAGGTAACACCTCTCACAACTCCTAGGGCTTCTGCCAAAACCTAAATGCAGCATCCCCTCCCCAACTTCTAGGATCCATCCTCCACACCCAATGCAGTATCCGCTCCCCAGCTTCTAGGATCCATCCTTCACACCCAATGCAGCATCCCCTCCCCAACTTCTAGGATCCATCCTCCACACCCAATGCAACATCCCCTCCCCAACTTCTAGGATCCATCCTCCACACCCAATGCAGCATCCCCTCCCCAACTTCGAGGATCCATCCTCCACACCCAATGCAGCATCCCCTCCCCAACTTCGAGGATCCGTCCTCCACACCCAATGAAGCATCCCCTCTCCAACTACTAGAACCCCACTCTTTCAAACCTTACATCGTATCCCCTCCTCAACTCCTAGGACCCCTTTTCCACACCCAATGTAGCATTCACACCCCAACTTCTAGGGCCACTGCTCCAAACACAGTGCAGCATTTCCTCCCCCAATTCTAGAACCCCTCTTCAACATCCATTGCAGCTTTCCCCTCCCCAACTCCTAAAACCTCTCCCCTATTGCTAAGGCAGCATCCCCTACCCAACTCCTAGAACCCCTCCTTTATTTCTAACGCACTCATGTTGATGCAAGTTTGTTTTCAGGAACAAGAAGTTGGTATCAGCTGACACTGGAAGGGGTAATGAAAGGAAATGCATGCATTAGATAGATTCCAGGTGCCATTTCAGGGTCTGGGGCTTTTAGTGCAGATCTTGTGTTGGCTTTCTGACAAGAACATGGAGTGCTGAGAAATGAAAGGCCCCTTCCGCGCTCTGTAGGAAGTTGTTTGCAGCCTCTTGTTTGAAGAACGCGCTGCCTCCCCTTTCCACCACCAATGAGCATAATCTCTTAATCAGCGGGTCATTCTTCTCTGACTGCTCCATAATGGACATATTTTGAAACACTCTCTGAAAATCTTTTGTTCCCCCTTCTCTCCGGAGAATACGTCCTGATGCTGTGTAATTGCTAATTATAAGTTATTTATAATTTATAAAATGAGAGGGAAAAACCTTCCCCTCGACTCAAGATTACAGCCCCCTGCCACGGCCATCAACTACTTGTTCCTTTTGTCATTCAAACATCACCTTGTCTGTCGAATTCTACCTTTCGGTATCATTTTAGAGATTTTACTGGATGAAGCTTAGAGCCCAATTAAACTTTCAGTTTAAAACTGCTAAATACATTTAAGCTGCATTAAAACAAAAGGTGTGCAAAGTCTTATAGTTGAGGCCAATATCAAGACCGATTAACCACTTAAGACCCGGACCAATACGCAGCATAAGGACCAGGCCCCTTTTTGCGATTCGGCACTGCGTCGCTTTAACTGACAATTGCGCGGTCGTGCGGCGTTGCTCCCAAATAAAATTGGCGTCCTTTTTTCCCCAACAAATAGAGCTTTCTTTTGGTGGTATTTGATCACCTCTGCGGTTTTTATTTTTATAAACAAAAATAGAGCGACAATTTTGAAAAAAATGCAATATTTTTTACTTTTTGCTATAATAAATTTCCCCAAAAAATATATAAAAAAACATATTTTTTCCTCAGTTTAGGCCGATACGTATTCTTCTACATATTTTTGGTAAAAAAAAAATCACAATCGGCGTCTATTGATTGGTTTGCGCAAAAGTTATAGCGTTTACAAAATAGGGGGTAGTTTTATGGCATTTTTATAAATTTTTTATTTTTTTACTAGTAATGATGGCGATCAGCGATTTTTGACATTATTTTGGGACCATTGTCATTTTTACAGCGATCAGTGCTATAAAAATGCACTGATTACTGTGTAAATGACACTGGCAGTGAAGGGGTTAACCAGGAGGGGGCGCTGTAGGGGTTAAGTGTGCCCTGATTTGTGTTTCTTACTGTGGGGGGGGCGTGGCTTAGCGCGTGACGTCACTGATCGTCGTTCCCTATTACAGGGAACAGACGATCAGTGACAGGCTCACTAGGAAGCACGGGGAGAGGTTTGTTTATACTTACCTCTCCCCGTTCTTCCTCTCTGTGACCCGATCGCGGAACACCAGTGTCGATCGGGTCCGCTGTTCCCGCCGGGATGGTCACGGAGAAGAGGAACGGGTCGCGAGCGCGCCGGCGGCGCGCTCGCGACCCACGGCTGGGCTCTTAAAGGGGACGTACCTGTACTCCCCTGTGCCCAGCCGTGCCATTTTGCCGACGTACATCGGCGTGCGGCGGTCCTCAAGTGGTTAAAGCTGGCCATATATGGAAGAAAGAAAATCGCTTGAGCCCCCCCATCAACACAGTCAGAGTTGATGGGGGAATCCCTCCCGGGGGAAGCCATTGTGTTCTCCCAGCAGGGGGGCTGGGGGAGCCTTCCCCATCAGGAGAACACAGCGATTACTCCCAGCAGCTTAAATAGCCATAATCGCATGTAAAATCCGACAGGCTGGTTGTCAACTTGGGTCAACCAGCCTGGGTACATTTAGCCTGCCCATACATGGTTTGAATCTTGGCCTGTCCCTGCTGAACCACCCGAGATTCTAACCGTCTAATGCTGGCTTAAGGTACTTATGGTAGCTGTATGCATACTTAAAATAGAAAGGAAATTCATTGTTCAACAGCAGCCCAGAAGTCTGATTATGTTGCATGAGAGCAAAAGGGTGCTAAAGTTAAATAATACCTTATTCAATAATGTATTATAGAAAAAAAAAAAAATCTGTGTCCTTAATTGAAACCTTTAACATTTGCAGCATTTTCAAAGTGAGTGCTTCCTTTGAGTTTAGGTCTGCCATGGTATATACCAGTAGCTGGCAGTGGGACATGACAACAGATAAACCCAATAAAATGGGCACTTTTTAAATTATTATTATTATTTTTATTTTTTTTACATCAGCCCTGAGGCATTTGTGTCCCATGGGAGTTAAGCCTCGTACACACGATCGGATTTTCCCCAGACAAAGCGTAGGACTTTTGTCCGAAGGGCGTTGACTAGGAATTTGTCTTGCATACAAACGGCGCACAATTGTCAGCCAACAAACCAGAAACTATGTGTTGTTTTTTTTCAGCTCTTTAGCGCCACCCTTTGGGCACCTTCTGCTAATGTTGTGTTATGGTGAGCATTGCTTCCGGGCATGCGTGTTTGTACTTTGTGCACAAGTCCGTCGGACAAAAATCCATACGATTGGAAAATCCGACAACAGACCGTTGTTCAATGAAAATTTTTAAAGCATGCTATTCCACATTTGTCTGCGGAAAATCCGTCAACAATTGAGCGTACAAACGGTTGGATTTTCCGCCAACAGCCTGTCATCACACAGTTCCCGTCGGAAAATGTGATCATGTGTACGAAGGCTTAAAGGGGTTGTAAAGGTTCGTTTTTTATATTCTAAATAGGCTCCTTTTAGGATAGTGCATTGTTGGTTCACTTATCTTTTCCTTCCATTTCCCTTCTAAATGTTTTTTTCTTTGTCTGAATTTCTCACTTCCTGTTCCTCCTCAGTAAGCTGTTCTGGCTGACTAAACACGGCTCGGATGATGGTGTGAAGTTCACTGAGGAGAAACAGGAAGTGAGAAATTCAGACAAAAAAAAAAACATTTAGAAGGGAAATCGAAGGAAAAGGTAAGTGAACCAACAATGCACTAGCTTAAAGGAACCTATTTAGAAAATAAAAAACAAACCTTTACAACCCCTTTAAGAGTGAATGCTGATTTGTGAGCTTAACAGGCAGAATTAAAAAGGTCACCAAAGCAAGGATGGACTCTCACTATCTTATTCTAATTTGAGATTCTATATGTGAGTGTGGAATGTGCAGCCTTTATATTGAGCTTTGCATTGCAGCCTAACCACCGTAACCGGCAGGGGACCCCCATGATGCCCCCCCCCACACACACGCCCCCCTTCAGGCAATGACAGATGAGGAATTGTCATCGTATTCTGCTGCGAGCTGATAGTCGATAAATCTCAGGAATTATCTGCAGGCTGACGGCTCCCGGAATTTTGTATCCGACGGCTACAAAACACTTTGATGTGCAGCAGCTTTAATTATTTGTACATATCCCACCTAGTGAGCGGAAAACAAATGTGGCTCCGGCGCTGCTATTAATAAACGGAGGAGGCGCAGAAACCTCCGGAGGGAGCCGAGAACCTTTCAGTGTATAGAGACACTGAAAATAATTATATGGAGATACTTCTATTTCATAGACAAGCAGGTGAATGTCACTCACATTGTGTTTTCTTCTTTGGATTTTTTTAAAAGAATTGACTGTGCTGTGTTTTGATCTGCACACCTTCTGTGCCCATTATGAGGGGTTCCCACCATCCCTGTGCTGAGTTCCCTCTTCTATACACCTGTGCCCATTATGAGAGGTTCCCACCATCCCTGTGCTGAGTTCCCTCTTCTATACACCTGTGCCCATTATGAGGGGTTCCCACCATCCCTGTGCTGAGTTCCCGGGTCTGTACACCAGCTGTGTCCAATATCTGTGGTTCCCACCATCCCTGTGCTGAGTTCCCTGGAGTACACATTGCTGTGCCCATTATGAGGGGTTCTCACAATCCCTGTACACCTGCTTTGCCCATTATGAGGGTTTCTCTCCATCCCTGTACTGATTTTCCAGGTCTCCACAGTTGTTGTGCCCAATATGAGGGATTTCACACTATCCTTGCACTGCGTTCCCGGGTCTGTACACCTACTGTGCCCATTACGAGGGGTTCTCATCATTCCTGTGCTGAGTTCCCGAGTCTGTACACCAGCTGTGCCCATTATCAGGCGCTCCCACCATGCCAGTGCTGAGTTCCCTGGAGTACACATTGCTGTGCCCATTATGAGGGTTTCTCTCCATCCCTGTGCTGTTTTTCCAGTTCTCCACACTTGTGTCCATTATGAGGGATTTCACACTATCCTTGTGTAGTGCCTGCCCCTCTCCTCTCTCCGTGCGGCTCGCACTGTCTCTTGTCTAGGGGTATCTGATGGGGGAGAGAGAGAGAGCGGGTGGGCTACGCCTAGCCTCCACCACGTGGGAATACCTGTGGTATCAGCAATGTCTCATTTACCTTCGGGTCTGTGCTGTGCACCCGGATCCTCCCTCCAAGAGTCACCGTGAACTTCGTCCGCCAGAAATTGAGCCTCACACCATTAAAGTCCAACACTCCTTTATTAGAACACATCATACATGGACTCCCTTGATAGATAGAACAGAAAAGGAGGTGTGGGTGTGAATAGGCCCAGACACAAATTCGCTCCTCCACTCTCCTCCTGGAGAGTGGGCTATGGTCTCCGCACGAGGTAAAGGGGATCCTTCTGGACGGTCTCCGACAAGAGACTCACCCGTCACCGGCAGTCTGCTGCACCGGGTCTTCGAGTGAGGAGCTCTCCCCGGTCCATTGCGTCTTACTCAGATTCAGGCCTCCATCCCTGAAGTGCCTTTAGGACCCTTCCCTCGCGGAACTCAGTGTTGGGCACTGATCTCCGGACCTTCTTGTAAGTACCTCACCCCAGGACTGAAGGTGCCTGAGGTGGAACACGATCTCCGTTGGTCCCCTAGGCCGAGGCCTCCTAGGGGACGAGCACGAACCCACGTCCGCAAGCTGAAGGTGCTTGGGATGAAGACCCCGTGACCAAGATGGGCGGCCCCCTTTATACCCTCCCCCAGCAAGCACGGCGGGTTCCCCGCCCCACCATACCGGTACCGAGAGAGGACAAAAAGGAGGCTCGACACACAGTGATATTCGTCCCTCCGGCCACGGTGACAGCGACACCTGGTGGACCACAGGGAACATAGCACTGATGTCACAGCTAGATTCAAAAAAATGCACCCGGGAAAGTAAGTACCCGCTACACTTGCATTGAGTTCCCAGGTCTGTACACCTACTGTACCCATTATCAGGGCTCCCACCATCCCTGTGCTGAATTCACAGGTCTGTAGCCTGCTGTGCCCATTATGAGGGGATCCCACCATCCCTGTGCTGAGTTCCCTGGAGTACACATTGCTGTGCCCATTATTAGGGGTTCTCACAATCCCTGTACACCTGCTTTGCCCATTATTAGTGTTTCTCTTCATCCCTGTGCTGATTTTCCACGTCTTCAGACTTGTGCCCATTATGAGGGATTTCACACTATCCTTGCACTGAGTTCCTGAGTTTGTACACCTGCTGTGCCCATTATGAATGGTTCCCACCATCCCTGTGCTGAGTTCCCAGGTCTGTACACCTGCTGTGCCCATTATGAGGGGTTCCCACCATCCCTGTGCTGAGTTCCCAGGTCTGTACACCTGCTGTGCCCATTATGAATGGTTCCCACCATCCCTGTGCTGAGTTCCCAGGTCTGTACACCTGCTGTGCCCATTATGAGGGGTTCCCACCATCCCTGTGCTGAGTTCCCGGGTCTGTAAACCTACTGTGTCCATTAGGAGGGGTTCCCACCATCCATGTACACCTGCTTTGCCCATTATGAGGGTTTCTGTCCATCCCTGTGCTGATTTTACAGGTCTCTACGCTTGTTTCCATTATGAGAGATTTCACATCTGCACTGAGTCTGTACACCTGTGCCCAATATGAGGGATTCTCACCATCCCTGTGCTGAGTTCCCAGGTCTTTTACACCTGTTGTGCCCATTAAGTGGGGTTCCCACCATCCCTGCACTGAGTTTCCAGATCTGCACACCTGTTGTGCCAATAGTGAAGGAAGCCCACCATCCCTGTGTCTGTACTCCTGTTGGGCCCATTATGATGGAGTTAAACCATCCCTGGGTCCTCATCGGACCTGTTCTCATTATCGAGGCGGGGGGGGGGGTCCCACCATAACTGCTATGAGTCCCCTGATTTGCCCACCTACTGTGTGCCCATTATGAGGGGTTCCCACTATCCCTGCTGGATTTTTTTATCTGTATTATTTTATGGAAACTAACCAGAGAATCCGGAACACACAAAGGTGAGCAGGAACACCCAAAACAGATCTCACTGTTGTATTCTATAGCCATCCGGCCCACCCGGGTCCACTTAAATTAAAATATCAGTATTGGGTAGACTTGGCCTTTTTGACAAGATTTCCACAGTTCGTTAAATATCTGTTTATTTGAAAATAACAACTATAACTTTTTTCTTTCTTTTTTTTTTTTTTTATATAATCTTTATTTAAGAAACATTTTCATACAAAAATATTAAAAGGGGGGGGGGGTGTAATGGCGCTTGCTAAAAACAAATACCTTTAATTAAAGTGCAACCAAGTGGGTATATAATAAAGTTAAAAAATATAAAGGCTAAATAGTCCGTGATGTGATCGCATCATACACAATATGTATACAAGAATAATCCAATAAAGTGCTCCAATAATAAAGGCAAAAAATCCCATGCAAAAATATAAACAACAAATGTGAGTCTCAGTAAAAAATACAAATCATCTGTGCAAAAATAGATATCGGATACCAATAAAGTGCAAATAGTGAGTCTCTGTGTAGTCAAAAAATAAATGAATCAAGTATCCAAAAATACAATAAAAAATGAGTCTCTGTACAGTATAAAAAATATAAAATCCAAAGTAGTAGTGCAGAACAGATCCACCATCCGCAAGTGCTAATCACAATGCAGGTGCTTCAATCCAAGTGCCCACGTTTCCCCCCAGCCTCTCACCTTGGCTGGCTTGTAAACAAGCCTCTTCAGTTGACCCAATGGCAGATGCAGCTCCTCAGCAAGATTGATATCCCTCACTGGCTATGGATACCGGAGTGACCATGTGATTCCTCTGCATCAGTAAACGCTTTGGAGTGGGGCACTATGTTCTCAGAAGTGAGATAAAACACAGGGGGGCTCCCGTAGTGTGATACCATTCAAAATATTTATTTAACACAACATGGAAACACTTACATCAATTACAGTTCAACAGACGCATGTAATCTCATACAAACATAGGCACTTCCGCTCTCTTCCGCTGGGCGGAAGTAATGTCACCACTGGCTCTCCTCCCTGGTCCCTTACGCGTTGCGTGGCTGTACACACCACCTAATCATAGGGTATCATACAAAAATAAACATTACGTGTCGCATAGCAAACGTGAACGGGGTTATTCATAGAGAAAAATAAAAAGGAAAACAAAGTTAAGGTGCAAACCTAAGTTCGCCAGGTACCATGGCCTCCGCATCCAACCTGTGTACTGAAAAGTTCTAACCGAGGATTGAGGCTGCCCGTCCCCGGAAGGAAAGACCGCCCAAGCCGGGTGGGCCATCCTCCCGCGAGGGACAACCTAGCGGAAGCAAACCATGTGGACCTGGCCTATCTGCGTCAAGATTAACGAGATACTGGAGACAAAACAACATTAGTAAATAACCAGAACGGGGCTTATTCAAAATGTGCCAGGACTGCAGGCACCCACACCAATCCAGGAGGCTGGAAGAAAAATAAAAAAGCGGTAATAAACGTAAGCCGCCAAGAAACGTACGAGAACAAAACTCGGGTAGTGGATGCAGTATTCAAGTAGGTACCTTCAGCGAGGGCTCTGCTAACTCCAACAAAACTACAGTGGAACCACGGATTGCGAGTAACGCGGTTTAACGAGCGTTTCGCAATGCGAGCACTGTATTTAAAAAAAAAACTGACTCAGTTTGCGAGTGTTGTCTTGCAACACGAGCAGGATTCAAGCCAATGCGGTGTGCGATACTGCATTTGGCCTGAGGTGGGGGGGGCGCCGGAGCCAATCGGAGCCATTTGGAAATGCTCGGAAAATCGCGGAAATACTCGGTTCTTGAGCCGAGGTGTCCTCGGCCCTTTCCGAGTGTTTACGAGGCTCTCCAGCACCCCGTCCCCGTCTCTGGCCACATGCGGTATTGCATGCCATTGAAGTCGATGCGGAACAAATTATTTTCGTTTCCATTGACTTCAATGGGGAAACTCGCTTTGTTTTGCGAGTACTTTGGATTACGAGCATTCTCCTGGAACAAATTATGCTCGTAATCCAGGGTTCCACTGTACATCTAAACTAGATGGGACCTAAGCAGGGTCTGAGATGTCATCTCGCCATGTCGCCCAAACACTAGAGAAGCGCTCCCGTCTGTCCTTACATGTCGCCACCCACTCCTCCGCTTCCATGATTTCCTTCACTTTCCTGATCCATTCCTCCCTATTGGGAACCTGAGACCTTTTCCAGTCAATGGGAATCAGTTTCTTAACCGCATTTAAAAGGTGCGGTAAGGCACTTTGCTTATAATGACCAAGTGGGAGGGTTGGAATATGGCGCAGTAAGTGAACCGGAGACAATAGGATATCTACATCCAAAACTGCTTTTATCTGAGCTTTAATATCTGACCAAAAAGGGCGTATCCCGGGACACTCCCACCACAAGTGCAGGAGCGTACCACGCTGGCCGCAACGTCCCCGACTCCGACAAAGATCTGTGACTGAAGGGTATATGCAGGGCAGTCTTTAATATTGATTGGAGCCTGGGCAAACATTTTTCTTGGGCTCTCCCGAATCCACTTCAACTATTTGCGGGGCTCAAGGGGCAGCTGCTCTGGGCCCCAAAACAATGACTGGGCCCAGGGCAGCTGCCCTTTTTGCCCTGTGTTAAAGACGTCCCTCGGTATATGCGTGAAAAGGCTGAAGGTACGCGATACCAACGCGTCAGCAACTTGGCCATAAAGGTTTTTGATCCTCTTCCTGCCAGTTGGCCAGGTTCAAGGACCCCTCAGAACAAAAGGACCCTTAAGAGGGGCAGCTCCCCCCGAATCCATCTGTTCTCGCGTAACCCCCTGCTGAGACTTTAAATCCTGGAGATAGCGTTAGATAACACCACTGACCAGCATGAGTTCTCAGAAAGCGCAAACCCATCGGTGCGCATCTTACATGAAAAGGTATATAAACTTATTAAGGTGAATAGAAATGATTTTTAGCATTAAATCACACCGTGGTGATCTCTTTACTTGTTAATTACACCGGCTCTTTTCTCGTAATGGGTTTTTGCGCGGATACATACATGAATAATAAATCGTGTTATAAGAAGCAGAGACTTATCATAGACTGCTGTATACCAACAGATAATTTATTACCGATCTCTGTTGTGTGAAATTAGATACCCCTTATATATGTGATCAGTTTTGGGTAATGTTTGTAGGTGCTAATCTAAAGCATAAGGGAAAATTAATACTAATTAGGGATGTGACGATATATCGGCCGGCAATAGGGTTATCAGCACTTTGCCGATAGAAAAAAAAAAAAAAAGATGCAAAATCGCGTCCTATAACTTCAATGCAAAAACTTCTCCTATTGACTTCAATGAAAACTTGCGTCCTATTGACTTCAATGCAAAAATGCCGGCCACATTAATAAAATGTAAAGATTTGTTAAACGGTCATTTCAGTTTCGGGTTTCGGTTAATCCTAAATTGTTTTGTTTTTTTCTCGGAATGTTCATTTCCGTGCACCACTAATACTAACGTTCCACATCAAATATTGAATTACTCTGTTCCAAAGCTGGACTTACCGTAGCTAAAACTCAACTCCAGGCAAATGGCGAAAAACAAAGAGGAAATGCATGTATGAGAGATTTTTTAACCTGCCAAAGGATTTGTGTTTCTGCCCATCCAGTCCTGAGATTTACACAGCTCTAACACACAGCAAAGGACAGCCCCAAAATCCCCCCACCCCCGTTCTATGATTAGACGGTCAGGGAGAAGCAGCAGACTGATCTAATCTCTGTCACTCTGCTGCCTCCTCCTATCAGCATGCTTTTTTCAGCATGGCTTTTGTGTTGCTTTTCCATCTCTCAGTCTAAGCTCTACTGTACTGGGACTGTAAGGTCAGGTACTTATGTTGCATTTACCAAAATACATACAGTGACATATTTTTATGATTACAGAGCTGCATTTATGTAGGTCTTATCTATCTGCATGGAGTTCAGCTTTAAATTACATCTATAAATACACTTAGTGGGTAAGTTCCATTTGGGCTGAGGCTCGGTATGTTACCATAATGGGCACAACATAGCAATAGCATCATACCTTCATAGACTATAGTTTCTTCTGTGGGCGAGAGTAAGGCTCCAGGCGTTATAAATATTAATGAGCTTCACAACATATTCTCCACCCCTGTCAGTGTTCTCTAACGAGCTCACACCTTCTCCATAACAAGGACACCAATGCATTCCAATGATGTAGATCCACAGGCAGAATACATAGATAATGATGGTCCTCCCATACAGAGACCAGTTCTACACCAGCTGTGGTTTATTTACTGCAGGTTATTTGGAGAGGATCTGGTTGGTATTAAGTCCAGGACTTTTAAGTGATTCTATTTATTGGTTACCTAAAATTGATTGAGGTGTTAAACTCTGAAAGCGTGTTAGTTTTGTTAGGTCTGATACCTGGGTCACAGAATGATGTATGGCCTTCTGTTGGCAAGAATAAAAAAATAGTATTTAGCAATCAGTTTGCTTCACATTTCTTCTCCCTTCTCCAGTTTTCCTTTCCCCATTAAGTTTTTCACATACTTTTCTCTTTGTTTCCCTCTTTACCATATGAATGTTTGTTTTTAATTTCTTGTTCTCCTCTTCCCCAACCCCTTTCCTCTTCCACAACCCCTTTCCTCTTCCACCTTTCCTCCTCCCCTTATCCACTTCTGGCTTCTCTATGTTCCCTTTCCTCCTGTCCTTTGCCACTTCCGGCTCCTCTGTGTTCCATTTCCTCCTCCATCTTCCAGGCTCCTTCCTTTCTTTTCCCTCTTTCCCTAACGCACCTCCAGCTCCTCTGCATTCCCTTTTCCCCCTCACCATACACTCTTCTGGCTCCTCTGCCTTCCTTTTTCTTCACCCTCCTCCTTGCTCTTCTGCCTTTCCATTTTCCAGTTCCTCTGCCTTCCCTTTCCTCCTCCCCTCTCCCTTTTCTGTGGTTCCCCTGCCTTCCCTTTCCTCCTCCTCATCTCTCCTCCTCCTCTCTCTCTTCTGGTTTCTCTGCTTTCCCTTTCCACCTCCTCTCCCTTTCCACCTCCTCTCTCCCTCTTTTGGTATCCTTGCCTTCCCTTTCCTCCTCCTCCTCACTCCCTCTTCTGGTTCCCTTGCCTTCCCTTTCCTCCTCATCCTCCTCTCTCCCTTTTCTGGTTTCCCTGCCTTCCCTTTCCTGCTCCTCTCTCCCTCTTCCAGTTCCTCTGCCTTCCTTTTCTTTCTACTTTTACTCTTGTCCAAGCAATTTGCCTTCCATTTCCTCCTTTCCTTACTTCTTTCTGGTTCTTCTGCCTTCCCTTTCCTTCACCTCTCTCTCACTCTTCAGGTTCCTCTGCCTTCCTTTTCCTCCCCCCTCTCCCCGTTCCTCTGCCTTCCCTTTCCTCCTCGGCTTCCTTTGCCTTCCCTTTCCTCCTCGGCTTCCTCTGCCTCCCCTTTCCTCCTCGGCTTCCTCTGCCTTCCCTTTCCTCCACGGCTTCCTCTGCCTTCCCTTTCCTCCTCGGCTTCCTCCTGCCTTCCCTTTCCTCCTCGGCTTCCTCCTGCCTTCCCTTTCCTCCTCGGCTTCCTCCTGCCTTCCCTTTCCTCCTCGGCTTCCTCCTGCCTTCCCTTTCCTCCTCGGCTTCCTCCTGCCTTCCCTTTCCTCCTCGGCTTCCTCCTGCCTTCCCTTTCCTCCTCGGCTTCCCTTTCCTCCTTGGGCTCCTCTGCCTTCCCCTTCCTCCTCCTCCCCTAGCCCTCTTACCTCTTTCCTCTCCGTTCTTTGCACCATAGGGAAAATGAAAAGCAGGATTTGATTTTTTTTTTTAAATCTTTCGGAGGGTTTGATTTGACGATCAAGAAGATCTTTGTTCAGAGAGTCTGATAATGTAGACCTTTCATTATGTATAAAAGACAACCGCTGCTAAATTCTGGTTCTTGGCCTCTCATGTCTCTTCTGTGGTAAAGGATGACATTATCATGTGATACAAAGATGAGATATATAATATATATGTATATATATATATACCGTGTATCTCAATCAGCATTCAATCTAGGCTGGAAAATAAACTGAGGGAGCTGACTGGATCCGAAGGGCATCATTTACCTCCCTTTAGTGTCTAATTAAACATCTCTGATGGACACAGAAGCTCACTAATCCGTCTTGCTGAACACATACACCATCATCCTGGACTCGTCCTGTTCCTCGCTCCATTTGTCCTTTGGTGGCACTTTTGCCTTGGTTGGGGTTGCGGGGTAAAGTTCCATAAACCACCTTCTCACCTCCACACGTGTCCTCATTTGTCCTGGAAGGTCTTACACCCGGTAGGACAGACAGAGTCTGTATTAACCTTCTCTTCCTCCTCTTTTTTTTTTTTCTTCCACAGAGGGGAATAGAGCTGAATTTCAGGTTATTTGTGTTTTTATACCCGCGCCCCCCCCTTTTCCCCCTTGCTTATGTATGTGTGCCCTCCTGTCATGGTTGTGGTTATTTGGGATTGGTGATATGAGTGCTGCTAATAAAGGCCAGAGGTGCTACGTGCAGAGAGACACAGAGGAGGAGATTTACTGGAGCACACGGAATGGAGATGTGCAAAGTAACCAATCGGCTTCTAGGTTGTATTGTCGGTGCTTAAAGTGGAGTTCCACCCAAAAATGGAACTTCCACTTTTTGGAATTCTCCCCCCTCTCCGGTGTCACAATTGGCACCTTTCAGGGGGGAGGAGGGAGCATATACCTGTGTAATACAGGTATTTGCTCCCACTTCCTGGCATAGATCACTGCGGTGACCTACGCCACTTCCTGCGCCTACACGGTCCTCCCCCGCTGTCTTCTGGGAGACACACAGGTCCCAGAAGACAGAAGGGACCAGTGAGGACGCACAGCACGACCCGCGCATGAGCAGTAGGGAACCAGGAAGTGAAAGCCGCAAGGCCACGGTAGGTGCCGCCGATATTGTGTCAATCTCGCCGCTTCTAGTGGCGAGATTGACACCCTATGAGCTCCGTCGCGAGAGCCAGCACCGAGCTGTCTCATCATCGGGAAAGGAAAAATGTTACTTTCACGATGAGCGACACGCATTGCCGATAGACGGAGATCCGACATGGATTCCCGCCAATACCAGGCACTGCGTTTGGTATGAATCCTGAGCGGGAACTCCACGCCAATTTTTAAAGAAAAAAACGGCGTGGGTTCCCCCTCCAGGAGCATACCAGGCCCTTGGGTCTGGTCTGGATTTGAAGGGGAGACCCTACGCCGAAAAAGCGGGCCTGGTATGCTCCTGGAGGGGGAACCCACGCCGGTTTTTTCTTTAAAAATTGGCGTGGAGTTCCCGCTCAGGATTCATACCAAACGCAGTGCCTGGTATTGGCGGGAATCCACGTCGGATCCCCGTTCAATACAGTGCCGCGTCTCCTCGCTATTGCAGCGAGCGCGACAAGTGTCGCCGAGATGTCGGCACCCCTGACGCCGAGAATCTCCGCGATAGGATCGCGATGAATATACAATGTCGGCGGCACCTACTGTACATGCAGAACAGAGCCAACAGAGCCTGTTTGGTACATGGGAAATATAGACAAGTGGTGGCGCACAATATCCACAGAAACATGTATTACCCAAAGTAATCAATATGAAGCAAGAAAAAATAATAAAAAATAATGAATGAATAAATAATTAAATAAAAAATAAAAAATAAATAAATAAAAAAAAAAAAAAATAAAAAATAAAATAAAAAAATATATAAAATATAAAGATAAGATGAAAAAATACCATACAACATATGTATATATATAGACAGTCTTAAAGGAAGTCCTTAGGAGTCTGTTTACACACTGCGGTGTATATGGGTGGAGCAGGGATAAATGGGATCCACTGTGCACAGGGCGGCCATCATAGATGAACAGAAACCATGTTCAGGGATAACTGGAAGACAAGGAGAGAGGCGCCTCTAAGTGCAATAGTGTAACAAGTTTTTAATAGTAGATACAAATACACTCACATTTAGGTGAATTAACATAGGCGTTTAAAATGTCAGGATGACGATCATCAGCAGCAGGTCACAGGGGGTTCTCAGCTCTGCGTAGAATGACAGGAGTGTCTCTGAAGATGGAGCGGCCGGCTTCCGGGGACAACGATCCTGTAGTGTGTTAAGAGCGAGGCTAGGAGCGCACATGTGGTTAAGCTGCAGAGGGTGACGTCATCAAAAATGTTGATGATGACGTCACCCTCTGCAGCTTAACCACATGTGCGCTCCTAGCCTCGCTCTTAACACACTACAGGATCGTTGTCCCCGGAAGCCGGCCGCTCCATCTTCAGAGAGAGCTGAGAACCCCCTGTGACCTGCTGCTGATGATCGTCATCCTGACATTTTAAACGCCTATGTTAATTCACCTAAATGTGAGTGTATTTGTATCTACTATTAAAAACTTGTTACACTATTGCACTTAGAGGCGCCTCTCTCCTTGTCTTCCGGTACATGGGAAATAAATACAGTGCAAATACTAGAAAGTGTTATTGGTGTGACTGTGTGTATAGCACAAATATAGTGCTGTGAAAAAGTATTCATACCTCTTGAAATGTTCCAGATTTTGTCATGTTACAACCAAAACCGTAAATGTATTTAATTAGGATTTTATAAGACCAACACAAAGTGGCACATAATTGTAAAGTGGAAGGAAAATGATAAATGGTTTTCAAATTTTTTACAAATCAATGTCTGAAAAGTGTGGCGTGCATTTTTATTCAGCCCCCTTTACTTTGATACCCCTAACTAAAATCTAATGGAAACAATTGTCTTCAGAAGTCGCCTAATTAGTAAATAGAGTCCACCTGTGTGTAATTTATTCTCGGTATAAATACAGCTGTTCTGTGGAGCCCTCAGAGGTTTGTTAGCGAACCTTAGTGAACAAACAGCACCATGAAGGCCAAGGAACACACCAGACAGGTCAGGGATAAAGTTGTGGAGAAGTTTAAAGCAGGATTAGGTTATAAAAAAATCTCCCAAGCTTTAAATGGAATGAGTATGGCACAACTGCAAACCTACCAGGACACGGCCGTCCACCTAAACTGACAGGCCGGGCAAAGAGAGGATTTATCAGAGAAGCAGCCAAGAGGCCCATGGTAACTCTGGAGGAGCTGCAGAGATCCACAGCTCAGGTGGGAGAATCTGTCCACAGGACAACTATTAGTCGTGCTCTCCACAAATCTGCCCTTTATGGAAGAGTGGCAAGAAAAAAGCCATTGTTGAAAGAAAGCCATAAAAAGTTTTCTTTGCCATTTGCGAGAAGCCATGTGGGGGACACAGCAAACATGTGGAAGAAGGTGCTCTGGTCAGATGAGACCAAAATTAAACTTTTTGGCCTAAAAGAAAAACGCTATGTGTGGTGGAAACCTAACAATGCACATCACCCTGAACATACCATCCCCACCGTGAAACATGGTGGTGGCAGCATCATGTTGTGGGGATGCTTTTCTTCAGCAGGGACAGGGGAGCTGGTCAGAGTTGATGGGAAGATGGATGGAGCCAAATAGAGGGCAATCTTAGAAGAAAACCTGTTAGAGTCTGCATTCTGCAAAAGACTTGAGACTGGGGTGGAGGTTCACCTTCCAGCAGGACAATGACCCTCAACATACAGCCAGAGCTACAATGGAATGGTTTAGATCAAAGCATATTCATGTGTTAGAATGGCCCAGTCACAGTCCAGACCTAAATCTAATTGAGAATCTGTGACAAGACTTAAAAATTGCTCTTCACCGACGCTCTCTATCCAATCTGACAGAGGTTGAGATATTTTGCAAAGAAGAATGGGCAAAAATGTCCCTCTCCAGATGTGCAAAGCTGGTAGAGACATCCCCAAAAAGACTTGCAGCTGTAATTGCAGAGAAAGGGGGTTCTACAAAGTATTGACTCAGGGGGGCGCCATACAAATGCCCCCCACACTTTTCACATATTTATTTGAAATTTGTTTTGAAATCCATTTCTCATTTTCCTTCCACTTCACAATTATGTGCCACTTTGTGTTGGTCTATCACGTAAAATCCCAATAAAATACATTTACGTTTTTGGTTGTAACATGACAAAATGTGGACCATTTCAAGGGGTATGAATACTTTCTCCAGGCACTGTAACAACAGGAATGTGTGAACATCTCATAGTCTGTGTGGCATGCATGTTGATCTACAGAGGAATTGTAGGTGCCCGTCGTGTTCTGGTAATGGAAGGGTATTTGTGATATGTGTTACGGAATCAGGACAAGATGTCTATGAAGAAGTATGAAAGCGAGGCGCTGAATCTAGGGTTACTCCTCATTCTGATATGGAGAACCTCCCCTATTGGGGTGTCTCAGATAAATCCTAGAGAAAGTAAGTAAATACGAGCGTAACACTAAAGATTCTATATTTTGAAAGTGTTTATTGTATCCTAGAAATCCGACTCATTTCCCAGGCTAATAACCCCTTCATCAGGGTTTGCAACTCTGTGTTGCCTGGTAGGAAAAGGTTATCATGGC
Source organism: Rana muscosa (assembly GCA_029206835.1). Classification (NCBI taxonomy): domain Eukaryota; kingdom Metazoa; phylum Chordata; class Amphibia; order Anura; family Ranidae; genus Rana; species Rana muscosa. The sequence goes on from CM055116.1 coordinate 1,253,658,829, forward strand.
ATAAAGTATCCTTCAATAGGAAGACTTCCAGCAGCTAGGAGTAAACCCCGATGAAGGCCGTGTATTTTTAGCCCCTGAAACGCATTAGTTACCACTTACCATGGATTTCTATGTGGATATAAACCTTTCCAGACTGCAGAATCTTTGGGGTGATGCTCTTATTCTTACTGGAAACTGGTGTATATGTGACATGTAGACTGGAAGCAGGAGATGTATAATAAAGTATGTTGGAAGCAGGAGCTGGTGTATTTTGTGTGTGTTGTGTATACCGGAGACAGGAGGATGTATATATGTGATGTGTGTACTTAAAATGTATATACTGTATGTCGCATGTACTGGAAAACCGCATGTGTGTGTATTGTCATGTTGTGTGCAATGGGGAGTATGACTCCGGAAGTGTTTGTGTGTCTTTATGATATTTAAATGATCTCCTTGCTTTTGTATTCAACTATTAACTTCTTTTCTTTCAACTTCAGACCCAGGACGATGGAGATCCATCCAAACCACCGTGGTTCAAAGGCGGGTGAGTGTCTGAGTGTCCTGTATTCTGTATATGCTTGCCTGATAGAACACCCCTCTTCTTCAAAAGCCTAATTAAAGTGGAACTAAACTCTCTCAATCCACATTAATTATCGGAATACTTATGCTTTTTTAAATTTTTTTGCTTTTTTTTTTTTACATTTCTTAATTTTCTTCCTGGTTTTTGGCCTGGGCCAAATGATGTCACACATCCCAGGAGTCTCCATGGGCATTTTCTTTCCCTTTCATTTAGAGCAATGGTCTTCAAATTTGGGGCTGGATATGGTTCTTTGCTTGCCTTTTTCCAGCCCTTGGGGCATTATTTCTCTTACTGAAACCAACAACAGGGTACTATTGCTCCCAGTGATACCACCAATTTGGGCATAATTCCTCCCACTCACACCAATGATGGGGCGCTATTCATCCCACTGACACCAATGATGGGGTGCTATTCATCCCACTGACACCAATGATGGGGTGCTATTCATCCCACTGACACCAATGATGGGGCGCTATTCATCCAACTGACACCAATGATGGGGCGCTATTCATCCAACTGACACCAATGATGGGGCGCTATTCATCCCACTGACACCAATGATGGGGTGCTATTCATCCCACTGACACCAATGATGGGGCGCTATTCATCCAACTGACACCAATGATGGGGCGCTATTCATCCCACTGACACCAATGATGGGGTGCTATTCATCCCACTGACACCAATGATGGGGTGCTATTCATCCCACTGACACCAATGATGGGGCGCTATTCATCCAACTGACACCAATGATGGGGCGCTATTCATCCAACTGACACCAATGATGGGGCGCTATTCATCCCACTGACACCAATGATGGGGTGCTATTCATCCCACTGACACCAATGATGGGGCGCTATTCATCCCACTGACACCAATGATGGGGCGCTATTCATCCCACTGACACCAATGATGGGGCGCTATTCATCCCACTGACACCAATGATGGGGCGCTATTCCTCCCACTGATACCAATGATGGGGCACTATTCCTCCCACTGACACCAATGATGGGGCGCTATTCATCCCACTGACACCAATGATGGGGCGCTATTCATCCAACTGACACCAATGATGGGGCGCTATTCATCCCACTGACACCAATGATGGGGCGCTATTCATCCCACTGACACCAATGATGGGGCGCTATTCCTCCCACTGATACCAATGATGGGGCACTATTCCTCCCACTGACACCAATGATGGGGCACTATTCATCCCACTGACACCAATGATGGGGCACTATTCCTCCCACTGATACCAATGATGGGGCACTATTCATCCCACTGACACCAATGATGGGGCACTATTCCTCCCACTGACACCAATGATGGGGCACTATTCCTCCCACTGATACCAATGATGGGGCACTATTCATCCCACTGACACCAATGATGGGGCACTATTCCTCCCACTAACACCAATGATGGGGCGCTATTCATCCCACTGACACCAATGATGGGGCGCTATTCATCCCACTGACACCAATGATGGGGCGCTATTCATCCCACTGACACCAATGATGGAGCGCTATTCATCCCACTGATACCAATGATGGGGCACTATTCCTCCCACTAACACCAATGATGGGGCGCTATTCATCCCACTGACACCAATGATGGGGCGCTATTCCTCCACTGACACCAATGATGGGGCGCTATTCATCCCACTGACACCAATGATGGGGCGCTATTCATCCCACTGACACCAATGATGGAGCGCTATTCATCCCACTGACACCAATGATGGGGCACTATTCCTCCACTGACACCAATGATGGAGCGCTATTCATCCCACTGACACCAATGATGGGGCGCTATTCATCCCACTGATACCAATGATGGAGCGCTATTCCTCCACTGACACCAATGATGGAGCGCTATTCCTCCACTGACACCAATGATGGGGCGCTATTTATCCCACTGACACCAATGATGGGGCGCTATTTATCCCACTGACACCAATGATGGGGCACTATTCATCCCACTGATACCAATGATGTGGCGCTATTTATCCCACTGATACCAATGATGGAGCGCTATTCATCCCACTGACACCAATGATGGGGCGCTATTTATCCCACTGATACCAATGATGGAGCGCTATTCATCCCACTGACACCAATGATGTGGCGCTATTCCTCCCACTAAAGATTTGGCTTTGTTTACTCCCACTGACACCAAGACATTTTCTGCTTCCACTGTCTACAGTCCAGCCCTTCTAAAGTCTGAAGGACAGTAAACTGGCCCCTTGTTTAGAAAGTTTGGAAACCCCTGATCTAGAGGAGGGGCTTTCTCAGCTAAGCACACACTCCTGCCTGCATGCCTGAGCTAAGGGCAGAGGGTTTCCAGGAAGTAAATACTCCAGCTAAATGAATAAACTGCCATTACTCAAGATGACCACGGCTGTAACCGCTAGGGGGATGTTTTTCAAAGGAGGTATTTCTTAACAAAAAGCATAGAGGCATGTATAGGTGGGCGAATTGGCTTTAAATATTAAAAACTAATTAAATAGGGTTTTCAGTTTGTGGTGCTCAGATAAAGTTTAGTTCTGCTTTAAAAGAGAAGTATAGGTTTTCTTTTTATTTAATAATCCTACTTAGCTAGTTGGATGCAGCATCGGTCCGATTCCACAGCTGTCCCACAACACCTCTAACACTGTGAACTGAGTGATCAAATACCGCCCAACGCTCGGTTCTCAGAGCTGCTAACTATCAGTCACCACTGTTTTCTCTGCACCGCCCCCCCCCCCCCCACCACTGTGGAGTGCTGTGCTGTGGAGGGGGCGGCGGGAGTATCCAGCTCAGGCTCTCAGCAGTTTAATGGTGAGAGGCTGAGCCAGGTGCCGGTCCAGGCATGTGGGCGAATCCCGACCCCATTGTCTTGCTCTTGCCCGAGCCTGTACCGGCTCTGTCATGTCAGCAGATGGCGGACTTCAGCCCGCTGTCTGCTGAAAACGGGTCACAGGAGTCCAAAAGAATCTAGATTCCTGTGATCAACAGAAGTTCAGCCAAACAAGCTTTCTCGGTACTTCTCCTTGAAGATGAAATGGCATCAGTCCGTAGATCTATACAAGACACAAAAGAACTCGACCTTGGGTTCTTGTTGCATAAATATTGTAAAATAACACATTTACTCAAACCCGTAAGTTGACGATAATATATTCCTCTGCAGAACGCTGCATGGACAGCCTCTTTCATATCTTATTTGCTGCATGTTGTCTCTTTCATCTTTGTATTGTTTGATGACAATAGAACGGGCTCTGTGACTACTAATGAAGGAGCCATTAGGGAATGTAGACAATATAGTCTTATTTTTACCCTAGAAGTCCCATTTTTAAAACCGAACACCAGTCAAAGCATTTTTTTATGTTTTTACAAGAGTTCGAACTTCTATGAGATTTTTTTTACTGTCTCTGTCCCGCCGGGGAAATTGTCTTCACTTCCTGTGTGGTGGTTGGGGTAGGAGGTAAATATAAGACTTCACAGTGGGGAAACAGATGTATAATAATACAATAAATTAAATTTTGGTAACTTTTTATTTTCTCATGGGGAAACCAAATCTTCATGCTTGAACTATATGAGTGAAAATAGGGATACAAGTTCATAAGGTACCCATAGAGACCAGAGGATACAACCACACAGCCCTGGTCCTTCAGTCTGAGTTGTATAGACATGAATGTTTGCATCATGCCCTCTGTTCTGGGGTGAGCATTATTGACTGGCTGGGAAATTCTAGACACGTGCCCACTGAAAATGTGATCCATGTGCTACAGGTAACTGAGAATGACAGTTGACATTACTGAGAATGAAGCCTGTTTATTCACTAGCTAACGGTAACTTCACCAAGAATGCAGCCTGTTTGTTCAATAGAGATTGCTGACATCACTTAGATGCAGCCTATCCATTCACTATGTATAGGTGACATCACTGTGTATGTAGCCAATTCATTGACTAGAGACCAGTGACATCACTAAGTGTGCAGCCTAACCAGCCACTAGAGACCAGTGACATCATTGAAAAAGCAAGCCTATCCAGTCACTAGAGACCAGTCACATCACTAAGTGTGAAGCCATCCATTCACTAGAGACCGTTGACATTACTGATAATGCAGCCTATACAGTCACTAGAGACCAGTGACATCATTAATAATGCAGCCTATCCAATCACTAGAAACCTATGACATCACTGTGTGTGCAGCCTATCCAGTCATTAGAGACCAATCACATCACTAAGTGTGCAGTGCAGCCTATGCAGTCACTAAAAACCTTTGACATCACTGAGTGTGCAGCCTATCCAGTCACTACAGACAGGTGACATCAGAATGTCCAGCTTTTCCAGTCACTAAAAACCAATGACATCACTTAGTGTGCAGCCTATCCAGCCACTGAAGACCGGTGGCATCACTGAGTGTGCAGCCTATCCAGTCACTACAGACCGGTGGCATCACTGAGTGTGCAGCCTATCCAGTCACTACAGACCGGTGGCATCACTGAGTGTGCAGCCTATCCTGTCACTACAGACTGGTGGCATAACTGAGTGTGCAGCCTATCCTGTCACTACAGACCGGTGGCATCACTGAGTGTGCAGCCTATCCTGTCACTACAGACCGGTGGCATCACTGAGTGTGCAGCCTATCCAGTCACTAGAAACGATGACATCACTGAGTGTGCAGCCTATCCAGTCACTACAGACCGGTGGCATCACTGAGTGTGCAGCCTATCCTGTCACTACAGACTGGTGGCATAACTGAGTGTGCAGCCTATCCTGTCACTACAGACCGGTGGCATCACTGAGTGTGCAGCCTATCCTGTCACTACAGACCGGTGGCATCACTGAGTGTGCAGCCTATCCTGTCACTACAGACCGGTGGCATCACTGAGTGTGCAGCCTATCCAGTCACTAGAAACGATGACATCACTGAGTGTGCAGCCTATCCAGTCACTACAGACCGGTGGCATCACTGAGTGTGCAGCCTATCCAGTCACTACAGACCGGTGGCATCACTGAGTGTGCAGCCTATCCAGTCACTACAGACCGGTGGCATCACTGTGTGTGCAGCCTATCCAGTCAGTAGAGACGATGACATCATTGAGTGTGCAGCCTGTCTATTCACTACAGACAGGTGACATCAGTGAGTTTGTAGCCTAGCCATCCACAAATACAGGTGACATCACTGATAATGCCTCCTATCCATTCACTAGTGACAGATAACTTCACCGAGTATGCAGCCTTTCCATTTATAGATGCAGGTGACATTACTGAGCATGTTGCCTACCCATTTACTACAGGCCGGTAACATCTCAGAGAGTGCAGACTATCATTAACTAGAAACCGATGATATAACTGATCCATTCAACAGAGCATCCTTTTTCAACCCCTCCCCAAAGGGACACCTAAAAAAATATTCAGGTCTTAGGGGAATAACTGCTTAACCTAATTCATTGGAGGTCAGTAAGAAAAATTCCTTAGACATTGGTGAACAATGGGAAAAATTACCCCCTTACAGAAAGGTAAAAAGATAATGGTGTCATGATGCTGGCTCAGCCACGTGGTGTGGGTCCCAGATCTATGCAGGCACCATCATATCGGAGGTCAATGAGTCTCAGCTCAAGGATCTTCCTTGCAACCTCTGGAGGAACCCTAATTGGGAATGGTTTCACTAAAGCACAGCCTATCCATTGATTATAGATTGGTGATGTCACTGAGCATGCAGCCTTTTAAAGTAACTGGAGACCAGTCACATCACTGAGATTGCAGCCTACCCATATACTAGAGAACTTAGCCTATCCATTCACTATAGACCTGTGACCTCATATAAAATTCAGCCTATCCACATACTAGAGATCAGTGACATCACTAAGAGTGCAACCTAGCCATAACTAGAGAGGTGACATCACCGAGAATGTAGCCTATACATTCATTATAGACCAGTGATATCATATGGAATGCAGCCTATCCACATACTAGAGATCAGTGACATCACTGGGAGTACAGCTAATCCATTTACTAGAGAGGTGACATCACTGAGAACTTAGCCTATCCATTTCTATAGACCAGCAATCTATAGGATGCAACCTATCCATATACAGTAAAACCTTGGATTGCAAGCATAATTCGTGTACTAGTGATTGGTGACATCACTAGGAGTAGAGCCAATCCATTTACTAGAGAGAGGTATCATTACCGAAAACTTGGCCTATCCATTCCTTACAGACCAGTGACGTCATATGAAATGCAGCCTATCCATATACTAGAGATCCATGACATCACAAAGAGTGCAGCCTATCCTATTATTTCTGTGTGGCTGAATTTAGGCTGTTGGATTCTCTCATTCTCACTTCATGTTAAAAAAGCAACCAGGCTGTTCGGTTGGGGCTCGTAGCGTTGCCCCCACCTGAGCGCTCTTCTTCAGTGTTTACACAGATGTCTTATGAGGGTTATAGAGGATTTTTCGAAGTTGTCTAACTTGTCTGATAAACTAAAATTGAATGTAGCCCCAAGCCCCCCCGCCCCCCCATCCCCGACCTTCCTGTGAAAGTGGGCCGGTGCGGCTTTATAGAAGATTAAATAATAAGAGGAGATGTATCTGTCAGGCTGGAGACTAGCACTTCCCATATTTGAATATTTTCCAGGATTCCTTTGCTGGATTAGCAGTGCTGTACAAGAGCCTTGTTAAGTCACTAAGTCCTGATGCTGCACAGCCAGCAAAATGCCGACATTATGTTATGTAACACCGAAGTGGGCGTCCTTTCTGTCTGACATAAAACAACCTCTCATTAATATCGGATACTTTGGAGTTCCACAGCTTTGAAACTAAAGTATCCGGGGAGGAAACCTCAGTATGTGTTTTTGTATATGTTCTATTTACAAAGCGTTGGTCTGGCTTCGCGCTGCATCATGTTAAACTGCTGTCCACGTTTGATGGTGCAGACCCCAGCTAATTACTGCTTTCAGTGCACAGAAATGTCTTTCTTTATCTAATCCGGGACCTGTGCACATGGCAGGAATTATCAATTCTGAATGTTCTTGTTATATTCAAAAGGGGAGACGGGGCCAAAGAACACTAATAAGGCTAATGGTGTAAAGAGATAGTAGTGGGCTCTAAGAAGAGTTGGAGAGGACGGGAATTGTGGGCTCTGAGAAGAATAAGAGAGGAAGGGCATGGGGGGCTTTGGGAACAATGGAAGAGGAAGGGCATGGGGACCCTGGGATGAACGAGAGAGGAAGGGCATTGAGGGCTGTGGGAAGAATAGGAGAAGGGCATGGGGTCTGTGGGAAGAATGGGAGATGAAAAGAATGGAGAGGAGGGCTCTGGGAAGAATAGCAGAGGAAGGACATATGGGGGTCTCTGGGAAGAGTAAGAGAGGAAGGATGTGGGGGGCTCTGGAAATATGAATGGAAGGGCATGGGGCGCTTTGGCAAGAATAGGAGAGGAAGGGCATGGGGGCTCTTGGAAGAATGGGGGGCTCTGGGAAGAATGGGAAAAGAGGGGCATGGGAGGCTCTGGGAAGAATGGGAGAAGAAGGGCATAGGAGGCCCTGGGAAGAATGGGAGAATAAGGGCGAGGGAGGCTCTGGGAAGAATGGGAGAGGAAGTGCATGGGGGGGCTCTGAGAAGAACAGGAGAGGAAGGGCATGGGAGGCTCTGGGAAGAACTGGAGAAGAAGGCGGGGGGGGTGGGGACTCTGGAAAGAACGAGAGAGGAAGGGCATGGGGGCTCTGGGAAAAATGAGGGAGGAAGCGCATGAGGGACTTTGGAAAGAATGGGAGAGGAAGGGCATGGGGGGGCTCTTGAAAGAATGGGAGAGGAAGGGCATTGGGGGCCCTGGGAATAATGCCAGAGGAAGGACATGTGGGCTCTTGGAAGAACAGGAGAGGGGGGGGCTCTGGGAAGAATAGGAGAGGAAGGGTATGGGAAGGGGGCTCTGGGAAAAATAGCAGAGGAAGGGAAAGGGGGGATTTTGTTAAGCATAGGAAAGGAAGGGTATGGGAGGGGGCTCTGGCATAAATAGGAGAGGAGGGGCATGAAGGGGGCTCTGGAAAGAATAGCACAATAAGGTAAAAGAAAAAGCAAAAATGTATTATATTTTTAAACCCAGAACACATATACAAATAGGGAGTTCAGTCTGACTTTTCTTGTATGCATACTTGTTCTAGAGAGTATGTCAGAAAGTATTGAAAACAGATGATCAGTGTGATCGATAACCAATTGAAGAATGAGGTCACTGATATCCATATATCTATGTAAATTAGAGATTTTTTTTTTTTTTTTTACTCAAATATCTGACTGGAGATGATTTCCAAGAAAGTCCATTCCTCAAGACTCAGGCCTCGTACACACGGCCGAGATTCTCGTTGAGAAAAACATGTCGTTTTTTTCGACGAGATTCTTGGACAAGAAACTTGTCCCGGCCGAGTGTACACACGCTCGTTTCAAAGAACCCGCGGTTCTTTGAATGGAGCGTACGCGGTGACGTCATCGACTACGTCGAGCATGCGCTCGTCACATTCGATGCCGTCGCCGCCATCTTGGTACACCCTACGTATGCCTAGGAAGCTACCGCGCATGCGTCAAATTCATTTCGAACATGCGCGGGCTTCCGGGCGGACAGGTAAGTGTACACACACTCACTTTTCTCGTCGAGAAACACGCCGAGGAGAATCTCGACGAGAAAATAGAGAGCAGGTTCTCTATTTTCTCGTCGAGGTTTCTTGTCGGTTTTCTCGACGAGAAACACGCTAGCAGCGTACACACGACCGATTTACTCGGCAAGACCTCTCTGCCAGCAAGTTTCTTGCTGGTTCTTGCCGAGAAAATCGGTCGTGTGTACGAGGCCTAAGTACCAAAAATGTTTGCTAGCACAGTTTCCCATTCTGAGAGAACAATAATCTATTTTCCGATTGACAGTTGGTCTCCACCAATAAATGGGACCCAATCACGTGATCACTGTGACAGGTAATCATGGTGATGACTTGCACAGAGGAGAGAATATTACATTAATAAAAATATATATATTTTTAAACAAACAATTAAAAATGTTCAACAAATTTTATCTTTATTTTTTTTTCATTTTTAAAAAAGTTGAAACTATTTTTTTAACGTTTACAACAAATGTAAAGAATAGGTTTGTTTTTAATGTTTTAAAAAAATAAAAATAATCCTCCAATTGTTAATTTGTAATAATAATTTAAAAAAACGGATATTTATTAATGTAGTATCAAATAAAAGCCTTATTTGTTCCTAAAACACAATCTTTAAATGATTTAGGTATGCAGATTGGTGACAGAGCTTTTGTCAGGCTAAGTGACGTATAATGAGGCTAATACGTTTGGTCTGAACATCTAAACATGGATAGTCTCCAGTAATGAAAGGGTTAGGAGTGACGTTGCAGTACGCACTGACTTGGCGTGTCTGTATCTAATGGACGGTTCCACTATATGGATTGTCCACGCAGTTGTGTTCAGCTCTCAGAAGAGCAGACAGGCAGCCTTGAGCACTTGCCTCCTTATTTATAGAGAAAATAATCCTCTGGACGGCTCTAGTGATGTCAAGAAATACTCAATATGAGCAAAACGCATTGTGCTGCAGGATTACCGGCATGTGACTCACCAGAGACGTGGTACTAGAGATGCCCCGCCATCCTCCTATAATGAAAAATTTAACTGCACCCTTATATCTGCTCATGAAAGAGAACCAGTCACAGTTGGTCACAGGTGGAAATCAGAATACTAAAGTACAACTAAAGGCAAAACTTTTTTTTTTTTTTCTTTAGGCTGGGTTCACACTTGTGCGACACGACAGCCGTCCTACTTTGGATCCGACTTTGCCCTGCGACATGAAGCCGATATACATCCAAATTTCAATGAACGGGGATCCGACTTGGATCCCCGCCAATACCAGGCACTGTGTTTGGTATGAATCTTGAGGGGGAACTCCACGCCAAATTTTAAATAAAAAAACCAGCATGGGTTCCCCTCCAGGAGCATACCAGGCCCTTCGGTCTGGTATGGATTTTAAGGGGAACCCCTATGCTGAAAAAATGGCGTGGGGGTCCCCCTCAAAATCCAAACCAGACCCTTATCCGAGCACGCAACCTGGCAGGCCGCAGGAAAAGAGGGGGGCGCCCCCCTCCCTCCTGAACCGTACCAGGCCGCATGCCCTCAACATGTGGGGGGTTTGGTGCTTTGGGGCAGGGGGGCGACCTGTGGCCCCCCCACCCCAAAGCACCCTGCCCCCATGTTGATGAGGACAGGGCCTCTTCCCGACAGCCCTGGCCATTGGTTGTCGGGGTATGCGGGCGGGGGCTTATCGGAATCCGGGAGCCCCCTTTAATAAGGGAGCCCCCTTTTAATAAGGGGGCCCCCAGATCCAGGCCCCCCACCCTATGTGAATGAGTATAGGGTACATCGTACCCCGACCCATTCACCTGGTGGAAAAAAAATTCAATAAAAAAACACTACACAGGTTTTTAAAGTAATTTATTACACTGCTCCGGGGGTCTTCTTCCGACTTCGGGGGTCTCCGGTGTCGTCTCCGCGCTCTCCGGTTCTTTCTTCCTTCTGCCTGGACTCCGCTATCTTCTTCCAGCTCCTTTGCTAGCGGGGCCCGGTCTTCTCCGTCACCTTCTTTCCTCTTCGATGTTGACACATCGCTTCCTCCCGCTGTAATGCCGGGTGTGCGGTGCGCAACGATTTATATAGGCCTCTCATGACGTCACAGTCACAAGCTCCGGGTGAGCTCCCAATGTCGGAGCGTTTGTCGGACAAGTGTGAACCCGACAAGTGTTAAGAGTGAAAAGGTATTGCAACCCCTGTCAGGTTTTTATGTCTGTCTGCGCCCCCCCGTTAAGGAGATTCGCCCTCCCTATTTGGTACTATTTTATTACCAAGAGTGAAAGTAAAAGAAAATCACAAATTTTGGGTTGTCCCCAATTGAAAGGAAACCTTCCAATGGGGACACTAGTTCTTGTGACAACCAGGGATTTCCTCACTTTGGAGGGATTTTCTTTCACTTCCTGTTTATGTACGGGACAGGAAGTGAAGGGAAATCACCCCAATAGGACTCAGATGGCAAAAAAACTGACAAAGGTTATAACCCTGGCTTACCCCAATAGAAGATTTATATTTTCCTTTTGTTTTGCTTTACTTTCTGTGACGAGGTCTGATACCAAGAGTTGCTGCCCTGTTAAGTGCATGAGCTTGCCTCCTTTCTCCCAGTGCACTCAACTGCATTTTGAGTATAACCTCTATGTAGCGCATATACAGTATATTTGTATATATTTTTTTCCAGATATAAAACATCAGTATAAAATGTAAACTTGCAAAAAAAAGCTTCAAACCATATTAATTTTCTTTTTAGGAAATCAAATGTTTCACTATAATCTGTCTGAGGTTTCAGTTAGAGAGAGCTTACCTGAAAGAGATCTCTATTCTTTATTTAGATAACCCACAGTGCTCCATGGGTCCTTTATTATGGAATAAATCTTTATTTTTTAAACAAAAAATCGGATCTGTTTTTCTATCTATCTTTTTTTAAGGAAAAAAACAAACTTAGTAAAAAAAAGTGTCTTCAAAAAACTATTATTATTATTATTGTTTTGCATTATTATGCCACTATATAGCCCTGACACATTTCACAGTAATGTAGAGAGAACACCGAGCCGTACACATCAGTCTCTGCACCAGAGGAGCTTATACTCTAATGTCCCCCCACAGTCACACGCTATTACTATTATACATTTATATACAGTTGTGCTTATAAGTTTACCCTGGCAGAATTTATGGTTTCTTGGCCATTTTTCAGAGTGATTATGATTTAAAAAGAGTAAACACAGTTGATTGATAATAAATGGCTTTAGCCAAACACTAACCATGAGTGAAAGAATAGTTTTTGTGTTGTCATCATATTCTCTGAAAAACGGCCAAGAAATCATAAATTCTGCCAGGGTATGTAAACTTATGAGCACAACTGTAGCTCTGACATATACTGCAGTGTTGTACAGAGAACACTGAGCCAATCACATCAGTCTCTGCATCCCAGGAGCTTACACTCTAAGGTCCTGACCACAGTCACACACACATCTTAATGATTTTTGATGTTTTTATACCTAAATATCTGTCTGTTTTCAGTCCTGGTGGCGGTTTGTATGGCATTGACAGCATGCCGGATCTTCGCAAGAAGAAGCCAATCCCGTTGGTCAGCGATTTGGTGAGTTGAGTTGATTTCTTTTTGGCCCTTCCTCTCCATCATTCTTATCATTCTGTTATCCATACAGTCACAATGTAATCTTAATTTTCTATATTCCATAAAAGAGAATGGGGACTCCCCATCTGTTTCTTTTCATTGACTATTGGGAAAGTTTAGCACATAGACATGTAGAGCCATCTTCACAGAAGCTGTCTCCTCTTTTCCACCATGTATGAATAGCCAGAGATTATAGTAGCCTCAGGGAGGAGGAGACAAGGTCCAGGTTAGGTAGGCTTACGTCTATGAATGCAGTGCGTCTTTCTTCCCAAACCTACCCTGGAGGGCAGCTCTCTCCAGCTGATATAATTAAAGGGTTGCTCAACTTTTCATTCATGAAGACAGCCAAAGGTGTCGACCTCAGAAGGCTCAAGATGATGCCCACATCAAGTTCTGGTAATATTTTATAATTTTACCCCTCATCTCATGCGTTGGGGAAAGGGGAAGGTGGTGGTCCGACTAAGACCTACAGATAAGGTATGTTATCCTTACATTGTCTATTGAGGACTTCTCTTATTGCCTTTCTTTACCAGGAGTGATAATGGAAATAGGCTAAGTGCAGGTCTTTAAACTAAATGATTATAAGATGTTTTCATTTTGACATTATAGAGTCTCTTTCTTTTGATCTGTTTAAAAAAAAAAATATGAGGCAACAGTAATTTTAATTCTTGAAGCCCAATTGTATTTGAACAGTTGCATACATTCAATTTGCATGGAAAAAATAATAATCAATGTCTTAGTCTTCTTTAAAAAGCAGCCACAGCCTAGTAGAAGTAGAAAAACCTATCCCCTGGCACATTGCTGTAGAGAAGGACTCTTTCTGGATGAAAAAGTGGTCTCTCTGCTGAGGTCCATCATCCCCTCTGCTTTGTCGGACAATAAGATCTACAATCAGTTGGGAGCATAATCTTTGCATATTGGAGAGTTGTAGCTTTTGAATCAGTTGGGGGCTTGTCAGACCACAGCAAAGAGGCCGCTGCTCCCACACACGGTAAACATGCATTGCAGGGACGTACCTACAGGGGTCGCAATTGACCCGGTGTTCTGTCGAGAAGTTCCCTGGCTATAGAATAGTGCCCGGGTGGAACCGAGTTTACGATCAGCTGTTGTCTCGCGTGGCCGAGGCACGTTCATGTAGGTGAGGGGCGGATATTTACAAGAAGGGGTCGGATTTTTCAATGATGGGCAGTGCTGGGGGGCGGAATTTTTATCGATGGCGAAAGAAATCTGCAAAAGAATTTTTTAACTGCTATTAATTTTGAACGCTTGCGGGGCGTGTTTAGTCAATTAAAAGGTGGCTTTTTATTTATTAGATAAAGATTTCTTTAGCAGATTTGTTTGGCCATCGATAAAAATTCCGCCCCCAGCACTGCCCATCATTGAAATATCCGCCCCCTTCATGTAAATATCCGCCCCTCTCCTACATGAATGTGCCTCGGCAACGCGAGACAACAGCAGATCGTAAACTCGGCTGTTCTGAGGCTCTGTTCTGCGCATGCGCAGTTCCGGCCAGGCATTTTTCGATAGGGAGCATTTCTCGACAGGACACCGGTCCCATGCTCCAGGGGGCCTGTGCAGCCCCCCTGTACACCAGGATAAGGGAGCAGTGGGGGCAGCTTCATATTGAGGAACCAATCTCTCCATTTTCCTCCTGCCGCTGCTGAATGCCCGCTTCTACTCCTCCTGCAGGCATTCAGCAGCTGCAGGAGGAAAATTAAGAGATTGGTTCCTCAATAGGCAGCTGCCCCTGCTGCTCTTCCTATCCAGCTTCTTTCTGCTGCCCGCCTGTATGCTCTCCTGACAGATTGGCATAGGTAGTTCCAGGGGGTGGGAGAGGCTCGGGAGAAGTCCTGGAGTCAAGGAGGTGACAAGGGAGCTAGAGAACAGGAGGCTTTGGAAGGAACAAAGAGCATGAACAGTCATAGATGGATCAAAATTCACCTTTTCCCTGGTGAACCGGACAAATTTCGATCCATCTATGGCCAGCTTAAACTATTATGGAAAACTAACGTACAACGGAGCAAGCTGAATGTGATGAAGAAGACCAGGAACCTCTCGGCAGATACGTTTGTTAATGGCTCACTTTATCATAGTTTCAATATTAGTAAGCAAATCCCTTTGGGTGGTGGGATTTTAGGAGTTATATTATTGGTAGTAAAAAAGTCGTCCCTTGGTGAGATTTTTTCATTTTAGGTTTTTTGGGTTGAGGAAGTGTCAGGATTTTATTGCCGTGTCCCCACTGGGAAGATTCATCTCCACTTCCTGAGTGATCACAGAAGTTAAAGTGAAATCTCTCAATGGGAAAACAGAACTTCTAACTGTTCTCAACTCAAACTAAAATAAAAGTAAAATGGTTGAAGTTCTGCTGGGACCATTACTGAATTATATATGGAAATCTTGGTAAGTGTCCTGCCATCTTTTTCTATCTACTCATTATTCATAAACTCACACAAACCATTTCCTCCCTCTGCTTCTTCAATTCACCTTCTTCTTGCATTAACCTATTGTAATTCTCTTATATGCCGACCCTTCTATTAACAGGCGATGGTAAGTGGCAGCACCCCACCTGTAGCGGCAACAATCAGACTCTGTGATTTAGTTTACTTCTTGGCTCCATCCTCCCCTATGAAATTTAGATTTTTATCCTTTTTAACATCACTGATTTAATGGACCTTAAAGTAGCAAAGTCCCTACTGCTGCTCTCACTCTGGTTAGTTGTTGCATTATAAAGGTCAATGGGAGAAAGAAGCCTCGTTGGTTCCAAAAGGGGTTGAAAAGATGAAGGGTTCCAAAAGGGGTTGAAAAGATGAAGGCTACAGTGAGAAGTACTGATTTAGTGCCAGATATCTGGCTGATGGTATTTGTTTCCTCACAAGCTTGCTTTAATTGTAGCCTCCGTAAAAAGGGTCCCCCAAGGAGGGTTGAGACTTTAAAGGGAACTAAATATAGGTTACGGAACCAATTTATAATGACGTATTTTATTAAATATTTTTAAAAAAGTCGTGCATAACCACACTGCAGTTGACTAATTTAAGAACAATACAATAGATACAAAGTAACACTGATACAGTCTCCTGATTAGAGATTAGGCCCGACGCGTTTCAGGATCTTGTCCTTTCTTCAGGGGCATTCCCTTATGGAGAACAGTGTACATCTATAACATAAAACATCCTCGTCTGTGATAGGTGGAACACTAATACAGTTTCCCAGCATCGTATCAGGGTTCCTCTTTTACGGACAGACGAGGAGGAGGCGGGGCTTTGTTTCAATGGACGGCCGAACAGACTGCATTACACAGCGGGAGACGCACGCTGTTTTAGTAATGAAAGGTGAGACTGCAACTGGGCACAGTGAGACTGCAACTGGGCACAGTGAGACTGCAACTGGGCACAGTGAGGCTGCAGATGGGCATTGTTTACCCAGTAGCTGCTGCATTTTCCCACCCTAGGCTTATACTCGAGTCAATATGTTTTCCAAATTTTGTGTGGTAAAATTAGGTGCCTCGGCTTATATTCGGGTCAGCTTATACTCGAGTATATACAGTATTTTTAAATCCCTGTTGACCCCCAAAAAGTCTTAGGCCCCATTCACACCTGAGCATAGCATTTTCAGGCAGAAAGTCGTGCAATTTTACCACAATTTTGCGGTGTTTTTAACCGTGTTTTTGCCACGATTTTGTACAGGTCAAAAGGTCACCAATGTAAAAAGTAGAAAAACGCCCAAATCTGCCTAAAAAAAAAAAGTCCCAGAACTTTTTTGAGCTTCAAGCGTTTTGGAGCCTCTGGCTTCAGGCGTTTTGGAGTGGAGATGTGAACTATCTCCATAGAAAATATTTGATTTTTTTTTTCCCCTCCAGCGTTTTGTAGCTTCAGGCTTCATGCTACAAAATGCTCAGGTGTGATTGGGGTCTTAAGGAAATTGATTAAGATGTTTGGGTATGGAGGTCCAGCCCAGAACTGGAAGCTTGGTTGTTTTTGGACAAGATTGAGAGTCCTATTTTGATGCAATCCACACACTGTTGATGTTTTTTCTGCATCTCCTAAGGGTTCATGCACACTGCAGCTCCAAAAAAAACTGCTTTTACAGGCATTCAGCTTTTATTTCAGCTTGAAGAAGCTTGTACTTTTTTGGGCTCTTTTGCAGGTTTTTATTGAGCTTTTTCGAGTATAAGCGATTTATTTTATTTTTTTTCACAATCCCTCCCCTCAGCTCGTTTTTCCTATTTTATTTTTTGTGTGCGTTTTCGAGCTTCTTTGAGCTTTTTCATGCTCTTTCGCATTTTTGGGCTTGAAAGCTCCTCTCAAAAATGTGAGTTTGGTGGGGGTTTTTTCCTGCCTGTAAGAGCATATGCCTGTTAAAGCCAGAAAAAGCCATAGTGTGCATGATTGGCTAATATGGAGGGGAGTTTCCAGGCAGAAAAAATAGTAAAAAAAAAGCTCAAAAGCCTGAAGAGCCGCTTCTTTGAGCTGCAGTGTGCATGAGCCCCAAAGGCTGTCTTTGTATCCCAGTTGGGTTGAGAGTATGAACAGGTCTTTCAGAAACAAACACGGTAGATCCATGTAGGGAAAGAAGGAACTCACCATTAAGTCTCATTGCATGTAATGTGTTGATTAAAAACACAGCATGCGCTGCTTTTGGTGCTGAAACTTGTGGTAATCCAACATTTTGTGTGTAGACTCCACTGAAAAGTTATTGGGGAGGGATGTTAACACAGTAAGAATGAACTTGTATTTGACTCAAATGAGGGCCAAGGTCACCAATTCCCTTTAGGTTGAACTGTTATTGTTTGAATGTTGCTGGCCCTTTGAAGCAAATTTTGGTAACCCCTTGCGTTTATCCATCCCTGCAACTGGATGGGTAGGTTCCATCTTTTTTTGATTGGTAACCTTACAGCATCTTGTGTAGGCTGTCAGGGAAATTTGGCTGTACGATATGCGCACACCATATCTCCTGTGCTAATAAGCACATATTTCGTCTAATGATATAATGCATCTTACCTAGCACTCTATTTGCCGTATATCCCCAAGTAAACTGACAATACCACAGCTTACATCTCTGCTCCATCAGCATGACTGCTTTCTGCCCAGCATGCTTGGCTTTTTATTCGTAAATGACAAAAGCTATGACAAACAGGAAGTGATGGCTCCAGCAGCCAATCGCTTCCTCCATGGGAAGTGACCTCACAGGAAGTAACCTCCACACAGGAAATGAACAGGAGATCCTTCCAACAGGAGGAGTCAATACAAACAACCAATGAATAATGGCTAAAGGAGTCTTATGGGTGTGTCTGAGCAGAGACAGGGTGTATGTCTTTACGTGGAAGCCATGTTGCTTAACTAAACAAAGGAAGCCGCATGGCTGAACAAACATGAACTCTGTCTCTGACCCTAACAATCCAAAAGCTCCTGTATTACCACTGATAGGAATCCTTATTCTGCGTTGTTCCAGAGAACAACGCATACCCGGGTTTTACTACCGTTCCTTGTGGATGGGAGGCTATCTGCAGGTGTACGCTACGAATCTTGACCTGTGCTGATCAGACACAGCAGAAACAAGAGCGTACATCCGCCTATAACCGATAATGTCCTTGCAGAGTGAACATATCCCCTCCAGACGATCGTTCTGTGCATCGCACAGGGGCCCTTTCGCTGGCGGACATATCTCCACTCTGCAAACACCTCTCACCAACCTCAAGAAGTTTTCCACTACCAGACGGGACTCAACCAGCATCAGTCTGCCCCAGTCAGCTCTTTAGAGCCGGCTGCGAGGGTACTAACACTGGGCGACACTATGACAATACATATTAAATACATCTTCATAAAATTTCCACAACAAGGTTCATTAGACTCAGTGATGGGTACTGAATGCGAATTACCATCGCATTCAGTCATAAAATTTCCTTTTTTTTTTTTTTTTTTTTTTTAGTAGCACCTGCTTGCCCCACTTGCACATGTATACCAGGGTGTCCATTGGTGCATTTCTTTAGATACTAGTACGCCAAAGAGCCTTCACTGGCCATCCCTGGTCATATATGACAATTGTGATTTAAGTTTGTTCTTGTATACATTTTTGCATAGTTATCTACCTTGACAGTTTTGTTTGAATTATTATTTTGGCCTTTTTATTTCCATTTATTGGTTTAGCTTTGCCATATGCAAACCCAGTGCTAAAGGTTCACCACGTGATCTGCAGCAGATGACATTTAACCATTGTCGCAAGTTTAGTTAGCCCAAGATTTCACTTTTATTTGTGTTTCTGGGCTGAATGCCCTCCCCAGCATCGTATATTTTTCTGGGACTCGGCCAGTGACATACCCTCACCAGGTTTAGCCTGTTAAGATGGAAGCCTCGTTCCTCCAGCTGCATAATATAAAATCCTTTAAAAATACGACCCTAGGATAATAAATTCTCAAAGCGCCTTTCAAATACCTACCTGTGCCTGATTGACTTAAAGCTTTAGCAGTGCCACCATAATTCTTTTACAAACTTTTAATCATTAATTAATCTTCAGGAGCATATTAGTGTAGTAGTCAATTCATAATGGTTATTATAAATTGTAATAGATTTTTTTCCCTCTAGTTCTCTGTGTGAATAATTCATTACTCACAGCCTCAAAAGGTCATAGAACGCTCAATAAATAATTAAAACTTTGTCATAGGCCGCCTTTCCTAGATCGTCCCCCCTGATTAAATAAATTAAAGATTCCCACAAGAATAAAAAGAATATGTCCAGATCCAATTATCTCTTAGTAGCAACAAACAAGAAATGACCCAGAAAGCCCAAAGCCTATGGCAAACATGGTTGGTAGAACTAGAGATTCCACAAGGTTGCACGTTATCCAAGCTAATGAACCAACAAAGCAAGAAGGGGAGATGGGGGGGGGGGGTCCATTGGATTTGTCAAGCTCTGGGACCATGACATCTTCCCAATAAAAACAAGATAAGAATACTCCAGGGGCAAGATGCTAAGAGGTCTGTGAAGTTATGCAGATGGGTAGTGCTGGGAAGTTTCCCACTGCTGAAGACACTAAGAGGTCCAAGAAGTTATGCAGATGGGTAGCGTTTGAAAGTGTTGCACTGCTGGAGACACTAAGGGGTCCAAGAAGCTATGCAGATGGGTAAAGTTGGGAAGTTTTCCACTGCTGGAGACACTAAGTCCAAGAAGCTATGCAGATGGGTAGAGTTGGGAAGGTTTCCACTGAGGGAGACACTAAGAGGTCCAAGAAGCTATGCAGATGGGTAGAGTTGGGAAGGTTTCCACTGAGGGAGACACTAATGCCGCGTACACACGGTCGGAATTTTCGATGGAAAAAGTCAGATGGGAGCTTTTCATCGGATTTTCCGACCATGTGTATGCCCCATCGGACTTTTCCCGTCCGAATTTCCGATGGACATAGATGGAGAACAGGTTCTCTATTTTCCGTCGGAAATTCCGACGGAGTTTTGCCCGTGGCAAAGTCCGGCCAACTCTATGCAGATGGGTAGAGTTGGGAAGGTTTCCACTGAGGGTAACACTAAGGGGTCCAAGAAGCTTTGCAGATGGGTAGAGTTAGGAAGGTTTCCACTGAGGGAGACACTAAGAGGTCAAAGAAGCTATGCAGATGGGTAGAGTTGGGAAGGTTTCCACTGAGGGAGACACTAAGGGGTCCAAGAAGCTATGCAGATGGGTAGAGTTGGGAAGGTTTCCACTGAGGAAGACACTTAAGCCTCATACACACTATCAGTTTTCCTGCAGGTTTTTGTCTTCAGGTTTACCAAAACCATCTAATATGAGGTCAAACCTTAAGAGTTTCAATTCGTATGCAATCAGGCAGGCCCTTGTACTACATGGTTTTGGTAAACCTGAAGACAAAAACCTGCAGGAAAACTGATAGTGTGTATGGGGCTTAAGGGGTCCAAGAAGCTATGCAGATGGGTAGAGTTGGGAAATGTTCTACTGCTGGGGGCACTGAGATCCAAGAAGCAATGCAGATAGGTAGAGTTGGGAAGTTTTCTGAGGTCCAAGAAGCTAAGCAGATGGGTAGAGCTGGGAAATTTTCCACTTCTGGAGACACTAAAGTCAAAGAAGCTTTGCAGATGGGTAGACTTGGGAAGAGGTCCGAGAAGCTATGTGACGCTTCCTCCCATGATTGAGATATAATTTTAAGTGGATTAACCTTATAAGATGTGTCTGTTCTCCAAAACCACTGTAGAGACCATGTTTTAAGATGAGGAAAATCTGTCCAAGCAGTAGATGTGCACTCTAGTGATGTTCCTTATGATGTGTGCTAAAGTGGGCCTGTCGTGTCCACCAACTTTACTGTTATGCCGAGTACACACGGTCTGACTTTTGCCCGTGCAAAAGTCCGACGGACAGAAAGAGAACATGTTCTCTATCTAGGTCCGTCGGAATTTCTGACAAAAAAGTCAGATGGGGAATACACACGGCCGGATTTTCCCATTAAAAAAAAGCCCATCTGACTTTTTTTATCGGAAAAGCCGGCCGTGTGTACAAGGCATAAAGGACACCTTGCAGTGCCCACGTTCTTCTTCAGTTTGGTTCCCTAGTACCTGGGTAGAACCTTTTTGGGTTCTAGGCCCAGACTGCACACAGGACCTAAAAATTAGCCCTATCCCTCCCCCACCCCCTGTCATTTAGTTGTCAAACAGGAAACCCTCTACTAGCCACAAAGACTCTGGCAGAGGGTACTATTCTATTCTATGACAGGTTTACTTTAACATTGGTTATCATGCCCTTTTTTCTTTTCAATCATCCACTGCAGATCACAATCTGAGGTTCCACTTTCTTTTTATTTGCCGTTCTCATTTAGCTATGGTTGTTTTATGCCTTTTGAGGAAAATGTAACTAGTAAGAATTAAATAATGCTTGGGGGATTAATTGTATCACCTTTTTGTATCACCTTCGCAGTCCCTGGTCCAGTCCCGTAAGGCCGGCATCACCAATGCTATGGCCACTCGCACTTCTCTCAAGGACGAAGACTTGGTAAGTACCATTTCCCAGAGGGAATCTTCTTTCAGATCCTTAGAAGAAAGTGTTTCTCCAGGAAAGGAGTCAGAGACCTGTTTATAAAGAGTGGGGAATTTGTCAGACTGGATGGATACACCTTACCTTGCCTTTATTTTCTGCATGACATTACCCATAAGTAGAATACAGATTTCTTTCTCGTACATCACGGGACACAGAGCGACATAGTCATTACTAATGGGTTATATAGATACCGTCAGGTGCTGGCACTGGCAACTTCCAAAACCGGAAGTACCCTCCCCTATATAAGCCCCTCCCATCCGGGAGCACCTCAGTTTTTTGCCAGTGTCTAAGGTGTTGGCCAAGAAGAAACATGTGTTTTTCACTGAGCTTGCGTACAGGTTCTTTTGGGCCTCAGTAAGCTGTTCCGGATCCGACCAAAAAAGCTTCATAGCTAAACGGTCGGTACCCGGGCCTTGCAGAGAAGAGGCAAGGTTTTGCCTGTAATGCTTCTCTTAGGAGAGCTGGACCCTGGGATCCAGAGCTCTGGTCATACCCACGACCAAGATGTTTTCTGTGCAGGGTGCTATACAGGTCCAGGGGAGTGGAATCCTTGGGAACCCGGTCCCTGAAGGTTTGATTACAATGCCTGCCATGATAGGTGAAGTTTGGGCTTCTGTGGACCAAACAAAGTCCTGCGGCGAGGAAAAGGTAAGTGGGGGCCCTCAGGAACTTGGTTCTATGAGGGACCCCCAAGCCTATTTTGTCTTTCTGCCTGTTACCTAAGGTATTCCCGCTAATATTCTGTGTATGCCTGTTACTACTGAGAAAATGTAAAAATTTTAATAGTAGGCAAGAAAAAAAAAAAAAAAAAAATGTAAGACCGCGGTACCTGTGTTAGACACTAGAGGCCGCTATGGTTCTTTTTCTTGTAATGTGGATTTTTTTCTTCCAGAATCAAATCCAGGCAGTTGGTATGTTCTCTGCTGGGAAGCTGTCTCCTCTGCCCTGTTGCTGCGCTCATCCATCCCCAGGCCCTGCGGCAAAGGGGGCCCTGGCTCCCATCTAGCTCCTTATTGTTTTTAAAAAAGGGCGCCGAAGGCGCACGTGCCCGCGCGCAGAGCGCGTGCACGCGCCTCTATTCATAGAGGCGATCTGAAAAAAGGGGCGGAGCGGGTGGATGACGCTCAGGTGTGCGCCGCGGCGCTACTGCGCATGTGCGGGCGTCCAGCGTGTTTTAAAGCACATTATAGCTGGCTATTGAATGCACAGACAGAGCTAGCAACAGATAAAGGCACACAGAGGCGGTTGATGCAGGCATCCCCTAGAAAGGCACTTTAGTAGACACCAACTGTGATATAGCAGCAATTGTGCTAGACTATTCTCAGTAAAAGTGGTGTATTACGGCTGGAATACCTCAGCTTTAGGCTTAGGAATATGCGTCCAGAAGCTCCGGAACTGAATCTTCCAGGAAGCGAAGGGGGTCTCATCGGGCTCTGAGGATCTTGGGCATGCTTCTGCTGCACCAGTCTCCCCTGAAGTTCAGAGGTAAGTGACCATAGAGACCCCGCAGGGGTACTTGGTACTGTGGCTGTCCTCAGTCACCTGCTCCTGTGTATGTAACAGAGGAGGTTTTTTCCTCAGCTCTGGGAGGATTAGAGAGAGATTGTCAACATTGATCGCTGCCTCCCTGTCAGGGAAAGCACGCCGATCTCCGTCTCCTCCTTCAGAGTGCCTGTTAGCAGAGCAACAGTCCCATACAGGGATCGACCTGCCTGAAGGGGATCAGGATGAGGTTGATTCTGTTATAGAGGAATCAACAGTGGAGGAACCTTTCTCAGCAGATCAAGCTGAAAGATTATGGGTTCAGTCTCTGACTAACATGGTCCGATGCGGCATTTAAAAATGCACCTTGCGGAACCATCAACCACTACTGTATCCTCGTTGGGGTCGCTAGAAGCCCCCAGACTGTCTGTTCTTTTCCACTTCACCCTTTTACTGAAAGGGCTCATTTACCAGGATTGGGAACGTCCTGAGAAAATATTTATTCCCCCAAGAGATTTCCGGTGGTCTATCCCATGGAGGATAAGTTCATCAAAAAAAAAAAAAAAAAAATGGAAGGTCCCTACAGTGGACGCAGCCATCTCTTGTATGTATAAATCACTGACATGTCCAGTGGATAATGTCCAAATGTTCAAGAACCCAATAGATAAAAGATTGGAGTCCTTATGAAAGTCTGCTTCTTTCTACAGCAAGCTTGGTGACACAACCAGCAGTAGCAGCTATTGGGGTCTGCTAAGCAGTGAAGGATCAGTTAAACAGGTCTTGAGGGACTTGACAGATCAGCAGGCCTTGCCCTAGCTGATCTACCTAGAGCCTTAGGCTTTGCGGTTGACGCCATAAAGGATTCAGTCCATCAGGCCTCCCGCCTTACGCTGTCTAGAGTACATATGCGTAGGCCTTCTATGGCTCAAAAACTGGTCTGCTGAAGCCCCCTGTAAGGATGGCTGGTTAGCGTCCCATTTCATGGTGAACGCTTATTCAGGGAAAACCTGGACAAATATATCCAGAAAATTTCAGCGGTAAAAATACGCTCTTGCCGGTTAAAAACAGAGTTAGAGGTCCCTCTTTAAGAGGCCTGCTTCTCCAGTCCCTGGGGCATCGGCTGTGTAACAGTTCCGACGGCCTCCTCGGTCAATTCCCGGGGGTAAAAAACAGGGACAATAGCAGGGTAATGAGAAACCCTGGGTCAGGGGAGGTACGAAACCTCCCCCAAAGTTAAATTCATTGAAGGGTTGCCCCCACTCAGTCGGGTGGGGGGAGGACTCCAGTTTGTTCACAAGAGACCTGGCGGGACACGATCAAGACAGATAGGTTGCTCTCCGCAGTATGTTTGGGATACAGATTGGAGTTAAGAGACTCTCCTCCTTCCCATTTTTTGAGGTCAAACGTGCCAAGGATCCCCGGAAGAGAGAGTCCCTCCTGTTGGCACTAGAACAACTATTGCTCCAAGGAGTAATTATGGAGGTTCCCCTGGAAGAATGAGGGTTCGGGTTTTACTCAAACCTCTCTACAGTCCCGAAGCAAACGCGGACGGGAGGCCCAATATTAATTCTAAAAGGGCTATACAAATTCC
This sequence comes from Rana muscosa, assembly GCA_029206835.1. Classification (NCBI taxonomy): domain Eukaryota; kingdom Metazoa; phylum Chordata; class Amphibia; order Anura; family Ranidae; genus Rana; species Rana muscosa. The sequence goes on from CM055116.1 coordinate 1,253,683,729, forward strand.
TGTATATCAGGACTTTCCGATGAAGTCGATCCGATCGGTGGCCTCTGCCCTACAAGGGGAGGATTGGTTAGCCGCGATCGACATCAAAGATGCTTATTTGCACATTCCCATCTTTCCAGTCTACCAAAAGTTTCTACGCTTTGCAGTAGAAGGGCGCCATTTTCAGTTCAGAGCCTTACCCTTCGGTTTGGCCACAGGCACCACGAGTGTTTACAAAAATTCTGGCCCTTTATTGGCCAATCTAAGAACACAAGGTGTAATGATAATGGCATATCTAGATGACTTGTTGCTGATAGACCACTCAGTGAAAAAACTAGACGTGGTCGTTCACAAGACAATCAAGTATCTGGAATCTCACGGTTGGATTATCAACCGAGACAAGTTAGCCCTAAAAACCAGTCAAAAGTCTGGAATACTTGGGGCTAAGGTTGGATTCAGGCCAGAGAAAAATATTCTTGCCTCGAGGAAAGGTGTTGTCTTTGAAAGATTTGATCCACTTAGTGGGTACAAAAAAGACAGCCGTCCATACGCCTGTGCATAAGGCTGCTGGGAAAAATGGTGGCATCATTCGAAGCAGTACCCTACGGTCAATTCCATTCAAGGAATTTGCAGGGGGCCATACTGTCAGCCTGGAACAAGAAAGTTCAGGCCCTAGACTTACAATGTCCTTGTCCCCTTCCGTTCGCAAGAGCCTCCGTTAGTGGTTGGTTCCCCAGAATCTGGAAAAAAGGGAAATCCTTCAGTCTGATTTCTTGGAAGGTGGTCACTACAGATGCCAGCCTTATAGGCTGGGGAGCAGTACTGGAGCAATAGTCTCTCCAGGGCAGATGGTCGGATGCAGAAAAATATGTCCCAGCCATATCTGCGGTATTCATTCCAGGAGTGGAGAATTGGAAGGCGGACTTTCTAAGTCGCCAGCAATTATGCCCAGAGGAAGGGTCCCTTCACCCCGAGGTTTTTCTGGACAATATGTCAGCGGTGGGGAACATCGGATGTAGATCTTCTAGCATCCAGATTCAAACGCAAAGGGGGACAGGTTTGTCTCTCGGACAAGGGGTCCCCTAGCTTGCGGCTCGGATGCCCTAGTGTTCCCTTGGGATCAGTTCAAGCTGATATATGCATTCACACCGCCACAATGGTTACCTCGATTACTCCGCAGAATCAGGTAGAAAAGAAACCAGTGATTCCGGTGGCTCCATCGTGGCCCCGAAGAGCGTGGTACGCGGAGATTGTAAAATGTCAGTGGGGAGTCCTTGGACTCCTCCCACGTCGTCCGGACCTGCTTTCGCAAGGACCGATATACCACCCTTCCTTACCAGCCCTAGGTTGACAGCCTGGCTATTGAAGCCCACATTCTAAAAAAGAGAGGGCTCTCTAATCCTGTGGTATCTACCATGATCAATGCCAGGAAGCCGGTATCCAGGCAGATCTAATATAGAATCTGGAAGGCGTACATCGCGTGGTGTGTGAGGCCAAGAAATGGCATCCACATAAGTACGTAATAGGTAGGATTCTGGACTTCCTACAATGGGCTGTAGATAGGAAGCTTGCCTTGAGTACTATCAAGGGTCCAGATTTCGGCCTTGTCAATATTTTTTCAAAGGGCCCTTGGCTTCGCATTCACTAGTCAAAGCCTTTATACAAGGAGTGATGCGTATTAGTCCTCCGGTTAATATTCCCATATGTCCATGGGATCTAAACTTGGTTCTGTCGGTTCTACAGAAACAACCATTTGAACCATTACAGCATATTTCTTTGGTGCTTCTCACCAGGAAATTGATTTTTCTAGTAGCCATTTGTTTCGGCTAAAAGAGTGTCGGAATTAGCAGCTATGTCTGTAAGGAGCCATATCTGGTTATCCATAAGGATAGAGTAGTGTTACGTCCTCATCCAGCCTTTCTTCCTAAGGTGGTATCGAGGTTTCATTTGAACCAAGATGTGGTTCTTCCTTCTTTTTTCCCCAAACCTACTTCGGTAGAGGAAAAGTTATTGCATTCTTTGGATGTAGTAAGAGCAGTTAAAGCTTATCTAAAGGCCACTGCTCAGATTCGCAGAACGGATACTTTGTTTATTCTGCCGGAAGGCCCCAGAAAGGGTCAGGCAGCGTCAAAATCTACTTTAGCCAAGTGGATTCGACAGGTCATAATACAAGCCTATGGCTTGAGAAGGAGACCGCCTCCGTTCAAAGTTAGAGCGCACTCCACGAGAGCAGTTGGAACTTCATGGGCAGTGCATCACCAGGCCTCCCTGGCTCAAATCTGTAAGGCCGCAACATGGTCTTCAGTACACACGTTTACTAGGTTCTACCAGGTGGACGTTAGAAGTCAGGAGGATGTCGCCTTTGGGCGCAGTGTGTTGCAGGCCGCAAAAGATCCTCATGTCTGATAGCGCTCAGCTTATATATGGTGTATCCCCCCCCTCATTGGGCATTGCTTTAGGACATCCCATTAGTAATGACTATGTCGCTCTGTGTCCCGTGATGTACGAGAAAGAAAATAGGATTTTTATAACAGCTTACCTGTAAAATCCTTTTCTTGGAGTACATCACGGGACACAGAGCTCCCGCCCCTCTTTGGGGACACTTATTGCTTTGCTACAAAACTGAGGTGCTCCCGGATGGGAGGGGCTTATATAGGGGAGGGTACTTCCGGTTTTGGAAGTTGCCAGTGCCAGCACCTGACGGTATCTATATAACCCATTAGTAATGACTATGTCGCTCTGTGTCCCGTGATGTACTCCAAGAAAAGGATTTTACAGGTAAGCTGTTATAAAAATCCTATTTTTTACATTGGCGTATGTCATAGTGAGCAAATGTTTGCAAAAAAATAATACTCTTGAATCCTTCTCATTTCCAGTGGACAGAGATCCCTTTGATTGAGTAGGTTCACATAACTGGAGGGTCATAGTTTGGAGACCCCTGGGCCCTAGGCTTATGACGTCATGCACATCTCTCTCTCTCTCACTCTCGTGAAAGCTTGCCAGGAAGGGAGGGGGGATAAGTCATAAGAGGGCCAATGAGAGCTGCAGAGCTGGAGGTGTGCCTGTTTAAATCCAGGAAGTGAACAGGCAGCAGCTTCAGCTGCCCACAGTTTAGATTTCTGCAGCATATTTGACCAGTACAGAATCGCAGTATATATAAAATAATATGCAAAGTGATTGGAGGGAAGAGATGTTTTTATTACAAATTATGTGAGCAGACTGCAGTTCCTCTTTAAAGCCAAACTCCAGACATGTAAAGGGCTCAAATTAATGCAGCTCTGTAGTCATTTTTTTATTTTTATTTTTAAGTACAAGCAGTACATTAAAGGGAAACTCTGCTTTCGTGGGGGGGGGGGGGGGGGGAGACAAATAAAAAAAATATATATAACCTATACAGTTGCTACACAAGTCCTATTGTAATCAATTGTCATTAAAAATTACCTTTCCCTTTCAATCTGTAATTTTCTGTAAAATGCAATATGGCCAGCTTGAGGTGTTCTCTACACAGAATGGTATACGCCCCCCCCCCCCCCCCCCCCCCCCCCCCAGATATGTAATTTTTTGCTTGTGTGATTGGCTCACTGATTTTCCCAGAAGTCTGTACTAAAATACAAGTCAGATTTTGGGCATCCCCTGCAAAAAAAACGTCTCTTTGGTTGGTATATTCCCATATGAAAATCACGTCTAAAGGGAAGAAGACCCTGCCACTTTCCTTTTTGGAGCCCTGCAAGTGCAGCAGCTGATTGACTATCATAAAATCACTCCAATTCACATTCACTCTGCTCATAGACACAGACAAACCGCTATTTCTTCAGAATAACAAAAGGTAGGAATCTGCAAGAAAGTTTGTTAAAATCCTTACAATGTACATAGATCACCCAGAGGGGAATGTTTTTTTTTTTCCCGCGACAAAAGTGGAGTTACTCTTTAATTTTATTGTGTATGAGCTTATTGCAGTCCATGTACAACAGGGAGCCAATCAGGTGTTCTGTGGTGTAAGAAGCATGCTGATAGGAGAAGAGAGCAAAGTAATAGAGCGATACGCTCATCAGTCTGCTGCTTCTCCTTTCACAGTCCAATCACAGACTGGGAGAAGGATAAGACCTGTCAGGTTTGCAGGAAATAAATTAGCTTGAGTGGCCTGTTCAGTATTTACAAACCAGAGCTGTGTGAGAGCTGAACCCTTACCCAAAATTCTCCAGTGCAAAAAAGGGAGAAAGGCTGGTGCTATGGAATAAAACATAATTTTATTAATGCAGGTGAGCAACGATAAAAAAAAAAAAAAAATCCAACATGTTTCTACCTGCAGGCCTTAATCATTGCTACACGATTAAGGCCTGAGGGCCAAAACGTGTTGGATTTTTTGACTGTTGACTGTTGATTGTTGTTCACCTGCAATAATTAAAAAATGTTTTAACCTTGGATTGCATATGGAGGTTTGTAGAGGATGAGTGTTGTTTTCTTGAGGCTGTCCGGGCATTACACAGGAGGTAGTAGCTTGGATGCACCTGTTATTGAAATCCTCAAGTGCAAAAAAAGAAGAAAGGCTGGTGCCATGGAAGTCTGATAAAACATTTTTTTTTTTTAATGCAGGTGAGCAACAGTAAAAAAAAAAAAAATACAACGTGTTTCTGCCTGCAGGCCTTAATCATGGCTACATAATTAAAGCCTTAAGGCCGAAACACGTTGGACTTTTTGACCGTTGATTGTTGTTCACCTGCAATAATTAAAACATGTTTTAGCCTTAGATTGCATGGATTGCACATGGAGGTTTGTAGAGGATGAGTGTTGTCTTCTTGAGGCTGTCCAGGCATTACACAGGAGGTAGTAGCTTGGATGCACCTGTTCCTGAAATCGTCCAGTGCTTGTATGGATTATTTCTAGACAAGGAGTCACTGTCACCCCCAGTTCTGTGTTATGTGATTTATTATTATGACATCCCCCCTCCAACGGGGTTTTTTCCTGTGTTTCAGAAATCACATGTGTACAAGAAAACCCTCCAAGCCTTAATCTACCCCATTTCCTGCACAACGCCCCACAACTTTGAGGTCTGGACGGCCACCACCCCCACCTATTGCTACGAGTGCGAGGGTCTGCTGTGGGGGATCGCCCGGCAGGGGATGCGCTGCTCCGAGTGCGGGGTCAAATGTCACGAGAAGTGCCAAGACCTGCTGAATGCCGATTGCCTGCAGAGTAAGTTCTCCGGAAGAAAAGTTCCCGTAAACTTTCTGTATATTCGTTCCCACAATGAAGAATATGGAGAACGAGAGGGCGTGAAAAAAAAAATCCTGAGAGCTTTATATAGAGAATTTCAGCCGTTCCTGTCTTTAAGAGAGATAATTAGACCCACAGGGTTCAGGCATTGATACGGGTGTCAACCTGGTGACAACAGAACGCCCGCCGTGCCCCAAGGTCTTAGGGGTTGTCACACTGAAGGTCGTTGAACGTCCTCCTGGTGCTGTCCCACTTGGACACATGCCGTATACGTGGCTGCTTTGGCACATACTCCCGGCTGTGCTCGTTTGTCAAATTGGACGGGCGGACGCCTCCGTAGAGCACAATTATCATCACCTGGAAGGATTGCCGGCTCTGTGTCTGCCACCTGCCAGCCCAGCCGCTGGTTATGTGTGACAGCGCAGAGTATAATTTCCTTTCCGCTCTGCATCCCCGCATAGCGCTAATCACAGCTCTCCTCTCCTTCTCAGGTTTACTATAACACCCGCAGGCGGGATCACGCCATCCGCCGAACTCTGTTTATTTAAAGTGAGCAATGGAACTATGGAAGATAATTGAGCTCCCAGCCTGAGATATACAGTTGTGCTCATAAGTTTACATACCCTGGCAGAAATTATGATTTCTTGGCCATTTTTCAGAGAATATGAATGATAACACAAAAACTTTTCTTTCACGCATGGTTAGTGTTTGGCTGCAGAAATTTATGATCAATCAACTGTGTTTACTCTTTTTAAATCATAATGATAACAGAAACTACCCAAATGACCCTGATCAAAAGTTTACATACCCTGGTGATTTTGGCCTGATAACATGCACACAAGGTGACACAAAGGGGTTTGAATGGCTATTAAAGGTAACCATCCTCTCCTGTGATCTGTTTGCTTGTAATTAGTGTGTGTGTATAAAAGGGCAATGAGTTTCTGGACTCCTGACAGACCCTTGCATCTTTCATCCAGTGCTGCGCTGACGTTTCTGGATTCGGAGTCATGGAGAGAAAGAATTGTCAAAGGATCTGCGGGAAAAGGTAGTTGAACTGTATAAAACAGGAAAGGGATATAAAAAGATATCCAAGGAATTGAGAATGCCAATCGGCAGTGCTCTAATCAAGAAGTGGAAAATGAGGGGTTCTGGTGAAACCAAACCACGGTCAGGTAGACCAACTAAAATTTCAGCGACAACTGCCAGGAAAATTGTTCGGGATGCAAAGATAAACCCACAAATAACTTCGGGTGAAATACAGGACTCTCTGAAAACATGTGGTGTGGCTGTTTCAAGATGCACAATAAGGAGGCACTTGAAGAAAGATGGGCTGCATGGTCGAGTCACCAGAAGAAAGCCATTACTACACAAATGTCACAAAGTATCCGCTTACAATACGCCAAACAGCACAGAGACAAACCTCAAACCTTCTGGGACAAAGTCATTTGGAGAGATAAGACTAAAATTTAGCTTTTTGGCCACAACCATAAACACTACATTTGGAGAGGAGTCAACAAGGCCTATGATGAAAGGTCCACCATTCCTACTGTGAAACACGGAGGTGGATCGCTGATGTTTTGGGGATGTGTGAGCTACAAAGGCACAGGAAATTTGAACAAAATTGTTGGCAAGATGAATGCAGAATGTTATCAAAAAATACTGAAGGAACATTTTCATTCATCAGCCAGGAAGCTGCGCATGGGACATACTTGGACATTCCAACATGACAATGATCCAAAACACAAGGCCAAGTCCACCTGTCATTGGCTACAGCAGAATAAAGTGAAGGTTCTGGAGTGGCCATCTCAGTCTCCTGACCTCAACATCATTGAGCCACTCTGGGGAGATCTCAAACTTTCATGCGAGACAGCCCAAGAACTTACAGGAACTGGAGGCTTTTTGCCAAGAGGAATGGGCAGCTTTACCATCTGAGAAGATAAAGAGCCTCATCCACAAATACCACAAAAGACTTCAAGCTGTCATTGATGTTAAAGGGGGCAATACACGGTATTAAGAACTGGGGTATGTAAACTTTTGATCAGGGTCATTTGGGTAGTTTCTGTTGTGATTATGGTTTAAAAGAGTAAACACAGTTGATTGATAATAAATGGCTTCAGCCAAACACTAACCATGAGTGAAAGAAAAGTTTTTGTTTTATCATTCGAATTTTCCGAAAAATGGGCAAGCAATCATAAATTCTGTCAGGGTATGTAAACTTATGAGCACAACTGTATATACACTACATTGCCAAAAGTATTGGGACACCTGCCTTTACACGCACATGAACTTTAATGGCATCCCAGTCTTAGTCTGTAGGGTTTAATATTGAGTTGGCCCACCCTTTGCAGTTATAACAGCTTCCACTCGTCTGGGAAGGCTGTCCACAAGGTTTAGGAGTGTCTATGGGAATGTTTAACCATTCTTCCAGAAGCGCATTTGTGAAGTCAGGCACTGATGTTGGACAAGAAGGACTGGCTGGCATTCTCCGCTCTAATTCATCCCAATGGTGTTCTGTGGGGTTGAGGTCAGGACTCTGTGCAGGCCAGTTAAGTTCCTCCACCCCAAACTAGCTCATCCATGTCTTTATGGACTTTGCTTTGTGCACTGGTGTTCAGTCATGTTGGAACAGGAAGGGGAACTCATCCATCACACTCCTCCTGATTGGCTGAGACAGAGCAGCGGCGCCATTGACATGTTATCAAGCCAAAGTCAGTCAGCCAATCAGGGGAGAGAGGGGGCGGGGCCAGGTCGGTGCTCCGTGTCTGAATGAATACTCTGAGCTCTGACTGGGCTTGGGTGCCCCCTGTAGCAAGCTGCTGGCTGAGGGGCACAAAAAGGAGGGAGGGGACAGGAGCAGCAAAGAGGGATCCGAGAAGAGGAGGATTCAGTCTGCTCTGTGCAAAACCACTGCACATGAGAGGTAAGCATAACATGTTTATTATTTAAAAAAAAAAAAAGAGCCTTTACAATCACTTTAAGTTCAACAAGGTGCATGCAATCTCTAGGACTTATCCCTTTAATTTCCATTTTTACTGAGCACTGGGAGTATAGCTATTGCTGTACTTCCAGCTCTCGACTTTTTGGTCTCAGCTCCAGGAGCTGCAGAGTCATATGCAGCCGTTTTGCCTTCAACCCCCCCCGTCCAGTTACAGAGCGCTTTGTATTCTGTGAACCCATTCACAGAATACAAAGCCTGGTGTGAATGGACAGTGGAGGGGAGGGGCTGTTGTATGAGAAAGCAGCATTGTTCATGTCAGGGCTCCCCGGGGGTATTGTGCTAGCTGTACTCCCTGTGCTCAGTAAATCTGTCAGTTGTAAATAAAAGAGAGACCTCCATGACCTAACCCATGATTGGATTTAACCCATAGTAGGCCAACACATTTTAGCAAGTGGCTAAGTTCAGCGTGAAGTTAACAATTGAAGTTGGTCACGCGCTCAGCACAAAAACCTCAGTCTCCATCTACAAATATCTGCAGTGTGTAGGCATTAGGGCCTTCTTTCCCTACTGCTGCACATACATTGTCTCACAAAAGTGAGTACACCCCTCACATTTTTGTAAATATTTTATTCTATCTTTTCATGTGACAACACTGAAGAAATGACACTTTGCTACAATGTAAAGTAGTGAGTGTACAGCTTGTATAACAGTGTAAATTTGCTGCCCCCTCAAAATAACTCAACACACAGCCATTAATGTCTGAACCGCTGGCAAGAAAAGTGAGTACACCCCTAAGTGAAAATGTCCAAATTGGGCCCAATTAGCCATTTTCCCTCCCCGGTGTCATGTGACTCGTTAGTATTACAAGGTCTCAGGTGTGAATGGGGAACAGATGTGTTAAATTTGGTGTTATCGCTCTCACTCTCTCATACTGGTCACTGGAAGTTCATCATGGCAAAGAACTCTCTGAGGATCTGAAAAAAAGAATTTTTGCTCTACATAAAGATGGCCTAGCCTATAAGAAGATTGGTAAGACTCTGAAACTGAGCTGCAGCACGGTGGCCAAGACCATACAGCATTTTAACAGGACAGGATCCACTCAGAACAGGCCTCGCCCATGGTCAACCAAAGAAGTTGAGTGCACGTGCTCAGCGTCATATCCAGAGGTTGTCTTTGGGAAATAGACGTATGAGTGCTGCCAGCATTGCTGCAGAGGTGGAAGGGGTGGGGGGTCAGCCTGTCAGTGCTCAGACCATACGCCACACACTGCATCAAATTGGTCTGCATAGCTGTCATCTAAAGATGATGCACACGAAAGCCTGAAAACAGTTTGCTGAAGACAAACAGACCAAGGACATGAATTACTGGTACCATGTCCTGTGGCCTGATGAGACCAAGATAAACTTATTTGGTGTCAGATGGTGTCAGGTGTGTGTGGCGGCAACCAGGTGAGGACGACAAAGACAAGTGTGTCTCGCCTACAGTCAGCATGGTGGTGGGAGTGTCATGGTCTGGGGCTACAAGAGTGCTGCCGGCACTGGGGAGCTACAGATCATTGAGGGAACCATGAATGCCAACATGTACTGTGACATACTGAAGCAGAGCATGATCCCCTCCCTTCAGAGACTGGGCCGCAGGGTAGTATTCCAACATAGCGACCCCAAATACACCTCCAAGACGACCACTGCCTTGCTAAAGAAGTTGAGGGTAAAGGTGATGGACTGGCCAAGCATGTCTCCAGACCTAAACCCTATTGAGCATCTGTGGGACATCCTCAAATGGAAGGTGGAGGAGCGCAAGGTCTCTAACATCCACCAGCTCCGTGATGTCGTCATGGAGGAGGGGAAGAGGACTCCAGTGGCAACCTGTGAAGCTCTGGTGAACTCCATGCCCAAGAGGGTTAAGGCAGTGCTGGAAAATAATGGTGGCCACACAAAATATAGAAAATTTGGACATTTTCACTTAGGGGTGTACTCACTTTTGTTACCAGCGGTTTAGACATTAATGGCTGTGTGTTGAGTTATTTTGAGGGGACAGCAAATTTTACACTGTTATACAAGCTGTACACTCACTACTTTACATTGTAGCAAAGTGTCATTTCTTCAGTGTTGTCACATGAAAAGATAGAATAAAATATTTACAAAAATGTGAGGGGTGTACTTACTTTTGTGAGATACTGTATATATTAGGTGGTTGGCATAAAGGTAATATTGAACACTTTGAAGATACAGCAACACACTAGAAGTCTAACATCACTCCAAGCATCTGAAGACCCCCAACGTATGACTCCACTAAATCCAGCAATGCACAGTATGGTAGAAGAGGGAAGGGTGCTCAGCGGTAGATCAAATGGCTAGATGAGGTCATGATTACACATAGGCCTTGACTCCTGCTACAGGACCCATTGGGGGAGCCTCAATGGGTCCTGTAGCAGGAGTTGAGGCCTATCTGTAATGTGACTTCATCTAGCCATTACACACAGTGTGGTTAGATTTACTGGTGAGCGCCCTTCCCTCTTCTGCCCCAGCCTGTAGGTTGCTGTGGTTGGGCATTGTTAGGGCCTAACCATCGTACGTGACCAGATCCCAATTGAGATGACCTGTGATTTCTGTCCTGACTGCAGGGGCGGCAGAGAAGAGTTCGAAGCACGGAGCGGAGGACCGCACGCAGAACATCATCATGGCCATGAAGGATCGGATGAAGATCCGGGAGAGGAACAAGCCAGAAATTTTTGATGTGATCCGAGATGTCTTCACCATCACCAAAGTGATCCATGCTCAGCAGATGAAGACCGTGAAACAAAGCGTGCTGGATGGCACGTCGAAGTGGTCAGCCAAGATCACCATCACCGGTGAGTCTACGTCATGGTAGAGTGTAGCTCCACTAAATCTATTATTATTATTATTATTATTATTATTATTATTATTATTATGTGGATAAAGGCAAATAGGGTGAGAACCTCCATCAGTTTTGTATTGCTTTCTGCATGTCTCCCTAATGGGGGACATCTGCTCATTTCCTGTGCTGTCACCAGGACAGGAAGTGTGGAGGTAGGTGGTCAGACAGCGGTACAAGATTGGAAGACACACTCACCCTTTCCCACACTCCATGCAAAAGTATAAAAACATTACAGAACTTCACCCAAAATGGAAAGTTCAGCTTTTCTGCATGCGCCCCCCCCTCTTCATCCCCTCCTGCAGCCTCTTGGGACACAACACCGGTCCCAGGAGGCTACAGAACCATATACACAGCTCAGCAGGTCCCAAGAGGCTACGGGACCATTCACACAGCTCAATAGGTAGGAGGATATGGGACCATTTACACAGCTCAGTACGTCCCAGGAAGCTACAGGATCATTTGCACAGCTTAGTATGTCCCAGGAGGCTACGTGGCCATTTACACAGCTCAGTAGGTCCCAGGAGGCTATGGGACAATTCACATAGCTCAGTAGGTTCCATGAGGCTACTGGGCCATTCACACAGCTCAGTAGCTCCTTTGAGACCAGGGGTCCGTTGTCACAGCTCAGTAGTTCCCATGAGGCTACAGGACCATTCGCACAGCTCAGCAGGTCCCAGGAGGCTGCAGGACCATTCGCACAGCTCAGCAGGTCCCAGGAGGCTGCAGGACCATTCACACAGTTCAGCAGGTCCCAGGAGGCTGCCAGGACCATTCACACAGTTCAGCAGGTCCCAGGAGGCTGCAGGACCATTCACACAGCTCAGTACGTCCCAGGAGGCTGCGGGACCATTCACACAGTTCAGTAGGTCCCAGGAGGCTACGGGACCATTCACACAGTTCAGGAGGCCAGGGGACTATTCACACAGCCCAGCAGGTCCCAAGAGGCTACGAGACCATTCACACAGTTCAGCAGGTCCCAGGAGGCTGCAGGACCATTCACACAGTTCAGCAGGTCCCAGGAGGCTGCAGGACCATTCACACAGTTCAGCAGGTCCCAGGAGGCTGCAGGACCATTCACATAGTTCAGCAGGTCCCAGGAGGCTGCAGGACCATTCACACAGTTCAGCAGGTCCCAGGAGGCTGCAGGATCATTCACACAGTTCAGCAGGTCCCAGGAGGCTGCAGGACCATTCACACAGTTCAGCAGGTCCCAGGAGGCTTTGTGACCATTCACACAGTTCAGTAGGTCCCAGGAGGCTACGGGACCATTCACACAGCTCAGTATGTCCCAGGAGGCTACAGGACCATTCACACAGCTCAGTAGGTCCCAGGGGACTATTCGCACAGTAGGTCCCAGGAGGCTATTCGCACAGTAGGTCCCAGGAGGCTACGGGATTATTCACATAGCCATGCAAGTCCCAGGAGGCCAGGGGACCATTCATACAGCTCAGCAGGTCCCAGGAGGCTACTTGGACCATTCACAAAGTTCAGTAGGTCCCAGGAGACTATGGAACCATTCACACAGTTCAGTAGATCCCAGGAGGCTGCAGGACCATTCACACAGTTCAGTAGGTCCCAGGAGGTTAGGGGACTTTTCACACAGCTCAGTAGGTTCCATGAGGCTACGGGACCATTCACACAGCTCAGTAGGTTCCATGAGGCTACGGGACCATTCACACAGCTCAGTAGCTCCTATGAGGCTGCAAGACCATTCACACAGCTCAGTAGGTCCCAGGAGGCTTTGTGACTATTTACACAGCTCAGTACGTCCCAGGAGGCTACGGGACCATTCACACAGCTCAGTAGGTCCCAGGGGACTATTCGCACAGTAGGTCCCAGGAGGCTACGGGATTATTCACATAGCCCAGCAAGTCCCAGGAGGCCAGGGGACCATTCATACAGCTCAGCAGGTCCCAGGAGGCTACTGGGACCATTCACAAAGTTCAGTAGGTCCCAGGAGACTATGGAACCATTCACACAGTTCAGTAGATCCCAGGAGGCTGCGGGACCATTCACACGGTTCAGTAGGTCCCAGGAGGCTACGGGACCATTCACACAGTTCCGTAGGTCCCAGGAGGCTACGGGACCATTCACACAGCCCAGGAATACAAGACTATTCACACAACGCAGCAGAAAGCCGGTTGTGAAGCCGCAAGGAGGGAGTCACAACCAGTTTCTCTAAGTCAGCATGGCAGCTCCGGGGACCCAAAGACCCACCCGAGTGAGGACAGCGCTGAATCCCTGAACAGGTAAGTGTCCTTTTATTGAAAGTCAGCTACAGTATTTGTAGCTGCTGACTTTTAATTTATTTAAATTTTTTGTGGTGGGGGTGGGGGGACTGAAGAAACGCTTTAATTCACACTGCTAATCTTCCCCAGTCTTGCACAGTTGCACCCGCTCAAATTGCTTGCATTGCATTGCATTAATCTATTTATGGTCGCCACTGCCACCCCCTATTCAGGTGCCCGACCCCTTTTCGGGCGCCAGGCACCTGAATTACAGCGGCAGGGTATTTTTTGGAAGCACCTGATTAGAACCATAGGCTCTAATAGGTGTCCAAAAAGGTGAACAGCGGGCGCCATGCTGGGCGCTCGCTGTTCACTCAGCGTTGTGTTAGGAAAGCGAATATTAGATCGCTTTCCTAACACTGAACCGCCTCTCAGCCAATCAGGTGCTTGGGTCTGTTACCTGATTGGCTGAAACGACAGGCGCTGTGATTGGCCGCCTATCAGGCGGCCAATCATAGCAGAGGATGGGAAGAGAGGACGGGAGAAGACATCGAGGAGCATGGAGGACACCCCCGTGACCCGCTGTCCCACCGAGACAGGCAAGTGCCAGGCGGGTGGTGGATGCACACTGGTGGCAATTGATGAGCACAGTAGCGGCAATTGATGGGCACAGTGGCTGCGCTTCATGGGCACAGTGGCTGCGCTTCATGGGCACAGTGGCGGCAATTGATGGTTTGTTTGCGCCCCCCCCAAAATATTTTAAGCACCAGCCGCCACTGACCTTTAGGCCCCTTTCATACGGGCGGCTGTTCTGCCGCAGTTAAAAGCATGTTTTGTTATTTTGAAATTCAGAGAATCCTGGCACAGCATTGACTTGCAGTTGTACATTGCGATTAGCTGCGTTTACGTGCGTTTACGTGTGGCTGCGTTGGAACATTCTTGCCATTTCTGTTCCACTGCTTTCTGTTGTTTTTCTTTCCTTGTTGCCGCTGCTATCTGCAGGTGAAATGGTACACTGCGAATACCTGCAGATAGCTGCAATAAATCGTTCCTGGACGCAGTCAAATACATTTTTTCTATCCGCACCAAACCCCATGTATTGAAACTGTTGCTAAACGCAGTGTGTGAATGGGGCCATAGGAAAGCAGTGTGTGAGTTTAGCTGCGGTAGATAACTTGATCTATCCGCAGCTAAAAGCTGAATTCTATCCGCCTGTGTGAAAGGGGCCTTAGTCTATGAGGTCAGTGGCACCTTTTAGTGATACAAAAAGGTGAGAGACTAAGTTGCACAGCACAGACTTCAAAAAGTCCATTCCCAGGGACCCTGTGAGGTGCTTTCTAAATTCTGGTTTGCAGTGAACTTAACTTAAATTTGAATTACGTCAAACCACTTTAGAACAGTTTTTAACATTTGCTGGATACCGTTAGCAGTTCATTGATATGCAAAGTGCTTTGTCTCACACTGACCTCTCCTGTCTTGCAGTTCTCTGTGCTCAGGGTCTACAGGCCAAGGACAAGACGGGCTCCAGTGATCCCTATGTCACCGTACAAGTGGGGAAGACCAAGAAGAGGACGAAAACCATCTACGGCAACCTCAACCCCGTGTGGGAGGAGAAATTTCACTTGTAAGTACTCCGAAGCAGCCATTCATTTATAGAAAGCAGCTAGAGCAACATGAGGGGTTGTGGTCATTTCAACCAATCGGGTCCCAGAAACCTTCCTCTGTGTGCCTTTCTGAACCTAGTTCCACTTTGTTGCCCTTAGGGATAAGCATTCATCATCCCTGTCCAGCATCAGCATGATCGCTGGCCATTGAACCACTCTCCTTGGACAAGGGGGGTTGGCAAGTAGGGGCTGGGCTTTTCCCTGAAGTTCGAGAAAACAGGCCCCAGTAGCAAAGTGAAACCAGCTTCAGAGGGGCACACAGAAAGTTTTATGGCTAACAAAAGGCAAACATAGTCACCTAGAGTTGCTTGTTCTTAGAGAGAAATTCTAAAAGGCTCACCCTAAATCATTGTAAAAAGTTAAATTAAAGCTCCGGGCAGAAATTTCAGATCAGAGAATAGGTGCGGGTACTCCTCCCTTGCACCTAAGCCCTTGTCTCCGCCCCCTACCCACCTCCGAGCACCGTCCCTTGGCTCCACCCTCCACCCCACGAGCACCATCCCTTGGCTCCATCCTCCACCCCACGAGCACCGTCCCTTGGCTCCACCCTCCACCCCACGAGCTCCGCCTCTTGGCTCCACCCCACGAGCACCGCCCCTTGGCTCCACCCCCTACCCATCTCCCAGTTCTGCCCCTTTTGAAGAATACAGAACCAAGTATAATTTTGTGGTACTAAGTAATTTGTGTGGAATTTGTAAATGATATCAAGGAAAGCAGTAAAAAGATCCTCTGCAGTCATCAAAATTAGTTCCCCCACCCAGCAACAGAAGACCCCTACAATAAAATAACCCCAGCAACAGTAGACCCCCCTACAATTAAATACCCCCAGCAACAAAAGACCCACCCTCAGCAACAATAGATCAACCCCAGCAACAAAAGACCCCCCTACAATAAAATACCCCCAGCAACAGTAGACCCCCCACAATATATCCACCCTCAGCAACAATAGACCACCCCAGCAACAATGGACCCCCCTGTAACAAAATACCTCCCCAGCAACAATAAATAAACCTCAGCAGCAATAGATTCATACCAGCATCATTATATCTCCCAGCAGCCAGCAACAATGAACCCCTCCCTCCAAAGTAGATCACACCCAGCAGCAATTGACTCCCTTCCAGCAACAATAGATCCTGCACTGGCAACAATAGACCTCCCCAGCAACAATTGACCCCCCCTCAAGAGTAGATCTCCCCCCAATGGCAATAGGTCCCCCAGCAGCAAAAGACCCTCCAGAGCACCCCAGCACCCCTTGTAATTACATACTGTACATTCAGTGCTGGAGGTGTCGGAACTGCGTTCCCCCGTGTTCCTGCTGGAAAAAAAAGCCCTGCAGATCAGTATTCTGGCTTGCTATTTCCAAAGGCCCTCAGCCACCACACTAATGCCGACTGATGGCTGCAGTGTTGTCATCCAGTTCTGAGAGGGCGTCTATTAATGTTGCATGCTCGGACATGGCTGATCACAGATCAGGGTTAAGAGCCAACTCTTTACCACAACTCTTTACCAAGTGATCAGCTGTGTCCAATAACGGTTAATCATGATGTAAACGCACTTACCGGTTAAATCAGGTGTCCTGATTTTATTTTTTTTGCCAGATCTGGTATGTGCGCCATACATGATATGGGGCGTCCTGTTATTTAACACCTCCCCACCTATAGGAGAATGACGGCCAGACGGTGGATTTACCATCCTGACTGGACGTCATTTGACGTCCTTCACATGTGCCGTGATGCGATGTCCGTGTCTGAGGAAAGGAAAGCCGATAAGTGGCTTTCCAGTTACAGTGGACTTTTACATACATAATAATCGGGGCACTGATTATCACTGCAGCCCCAACAGTGCCTACCAGTGCTGCCTACCAGTGCTGCCCCTCAGTGCTTCCTGTCAGTGCTGCCCCTCAGTGCTTCCTGTCAGTGCTGCCCCTCAGTGCTTCCTGTCAGTGCTGCCCCTCAGTGCTTCCTGTCAGTGCTGCCCCTCAGTGCTTCCTGTCAGTGCTGCCCCTCAGTGCTTCCTGTCAGTGCTGCCCGTCAGCGCCCCTCAGTGCTGCCCGTCAGCGCCCCTCAGTGCTGCCCGTCAGCGCCCCTCAGTGCTGCCCGTCAATTGTCATTCAAAAGTGTGTAACTATTTTGCGTCTAGAGGAAAAAAGATTTAATCTACAAATACGGAAAGGTTTCTTCACAGTAAGCCCAGGTTCACACTGGGCTGCGGGAATGAAGCCGTGCGAGTTCAGCTGAACTCGCACCATTTCACTCCCGCCTGTCAGTCCCGACTTCGGCCGCGATTACAGAGACCTCTGTGCAGGTTTCTGCACAGATGTCAATGAAATATCGCGGGCCGAAATCGCACAAAGTAGTTCAGAAACTACTTTTTGAAATCGGTGCGGCACCGCAGATGCAGCATCACACCAATTAGGACGGTGCCATTGCCGGCAAATGCCGCTGATTTGACATGTTAAATCGCACCAGTGTGAACCTGGGCTAAGAGCTGTGAAAATGTGGAATAGACTCCCTGCAGAGGTGGTTCTGGCCAGCTCAGTAGATTGCTTTAAGAACGGTCTGGATTCTTTCCTAAATGTACATAATATAACTGGGTACTGACATTTATAGGTAAAGTTGATCCGGGGAAAATACGATTGCCTCTCGGGGGATCAGGAAGGAATTTTTTCTTTCGCTGGGGAAAGTTGGATCATGCTCTGCTGGGGTTTTTTTTTTTTTGCCTTCCTTTGGATCAACTGTGGGTGAAGGATTGTGTATATGGGATTGTATGATATTAATTTTTTTTATTTTTTTTTATTGGTTAAACTGGATGGATTTGTGTCTTTTTTTTTAATTATTATTATTTATTTTCTTTCAACCTGGCTAACTATGTAAAGTGTGACCGCAGGAAGGTATTGAAGTGATTCTGCGAATTGGATGTGGTGTAAGCCGCATCCAATTCCCAATAGTGTGAACCCAGCCTCAAGCGGCTAAACGCTAGTGCTTGGGTGTTAATTAATTTCAATAGCCGGAATAAATTATTTATTCTGGCTAATGAAATGAATTACTGCTCAAGAGCTTAACACCTGTAAAAGCTTTAGACACTTTTAAAAGCGTCTGGCATTTTTTCTGCTGGCTTCTAGGAGAGAAAAACTTCCTGTGTGCATGAGGCCCTAGTGTCTCTAAGTAGTTTGAGGCAAGCTGGACCAGGCAGACTGTGTACTGCACTAACCGGTGAGACATTCGACAGGGTGAATTGGATATATATGATGGAAGTACTGAGGGGAATAGGCCTGGAGGAACGGATGATTGGTTGGATAGCAGCACTGTATGCAAACCCGAAAGCCAAGGTCAAGGTAAACGGGACCCTGTCGAGTAGCTTTGATATTAGTAACGGCACTCGACAGGGATGTCCTTTGTCACCAATACTGTTTGCTTTGACCCTGGAACCACTCCTTTGTAGAGTAAGGGCAAATAGAAGAATAACACAAGTGGAAATAGGCCCTAGAGAACACAAAGTGTCAGCATACGCGGATGATTTATTATTTTACCTATCAAATCCACAGGAATCAATATTGACACTGATGAAGGAAGTAGAGAGATATGGGAAACTATCCAATTTTAAAATAAATATAGAGAAATCCATAATACTGCCCAGCCATGTACCCCCACCCATAATTAAACAGTTACGAGAAACCTACCCATTTGTCTGGAAAAGAGACTCGTTGTATTACCTAGGAGTACATATAACAGCAGACGCAAAATTGATGTATGAACTCAATTATGAAACCTTAGTCACCGAGATAATAGAGGACCTACATAGATGGAGAGGCCACACATTAACTTGGTTTGGCAGGGTGAGCACTTTGAAGATGAATGTACTACTAAGACTACTAAGACTAATTTATATCCTGAATACCCATGGCATTGCCTCAAACGTTCTTTAAAAAAATTCGTAGAGCGTTTACCTCCTTTGTCTGGAAGGATGGGAACGCGAGAATAGAATATAATATACTGTGTAAAAAGAGAAGAGAGGGGGGGAATGGGACTCCCAGGTATATCACTATATTATAAAGCAATGTCGCTAGTCCGAATAACGAACTGGTGCCATGAGGCCTCCAACAGAGCATGGGTTCTGATGGAGGAAAGTATGTGTGGCAGAAACCTAGCCGGGGCACCATGGATACCTACCAAGTATAGGGGGCTGTCAAAATGGACATCTCCATTGGCATTGAATACGTTGGCAGTATGGGAGAGAATAAACAAAACTGGTAAATATGCACCCAGAACATCCCCCTTGGCCCCATTGGGAAGGGTATCCATGGTTCCCCCCTGGGGAGGAGAGGGGAGCGCTGGGCCCTTGGGAATCAAACGGCAATACAATGTGCGCAAGGTACTCCCCAGGAGGCTATTTAATGCCGCAGTCAGAGTTGATACTATCACAGGGAGACATGGTGATGGCAGGATGGAGATATAGCCAAATAAATAATTTCTTTTAAAAACTAGAACCTCGGATAAGGACATTGGACTCGTTGACAACGTATGAGGCAATATGTGTGAGGAGAGTGGAGCCTCAGCACATGTTGTCTCAGGTGTATAAATTGGTCTTGAGTGAACAAAAAATTATAACCCCATACTTTATTAAGGAATGGGAAAAAGAACTGGAACAAATATTTACTCCAACACAAAAAAAAAAGATTTATAGAAATGACACATTCATCTCTAATTTGCTCATCCACCCAAGAGATGTCATATAAGTTCATGACCAGATGGTACCGAACGCCGATGCGAATAGCGCAGATATACCCGACAGCAGATGGTCAATGCTAGAGGGGATGTAAGGAGAAAGGCACCCTACTTCGTGTTGTGGAACCCCACTCTCTCTCCTTTTTCCTTTAATGGCTTCTCCGGCTCTGGTCTAGGGGTATCTCGGAGGAGAGAGAGGGGCGGGGCACTACGCCAAGCTTTCACCACAGATGTAGTAGGTGTATGCAAAGTTCTGTTACCTTTCGGGGTCGGTGTCCTGCAGTAAGAGCTCCTTCTCTGGAACAGTGTATTAAAAGAGCCCCACACCACTAAAGTCCAACACTCCTTTATTTCTTCAGCATAGAATGTCACACAATCAGTAGGACTTCCTTTAAACGAACAGGGGGTGTGGATACAAGTAAGCCCAGGCACAGTGAACTCTCCTATTCCTGTAGTGAGTCGAATAGGCATGGCGCACGGTCTCTGCCACCAACCGTGAAGTGGTAGCTGCCACCTACCGTGTGAACTGTTGCAGCCCCTGCCACATGCCTGTAGATAACGGTCCTTGCTTGCGACCTTTAAGAAGAATGTCTCTGCCAGACCTTTCCTCAATAGAACCACCTTCCGTGTGTATCAGCCCCTGTTTGAGAGGGCATCCCTCCAGACGGTCTCCGGAGGCCCTCACCCATCACCGGCAGTCTGCTGCACCAGGTCTTCGGAGAGGCCACCCTCCAGTCCATTGCGTCTTAGATTCGGGTATCCATTCCCCGGATACCCTAGGACGATCCCTCCCGGGCGGAACCCAGTGGAAGAAGCCGGGCCCCAGGCTAGGACAAGTACCTCACCCCAGACCGAAGGTGTCTGGGATGGCTCCCGAACTCCCGGTGTCCAGGCCTAGGCCACCCGGACACCGCCCACCGACAGCAGCCCTCAGGCTAAAGGTGCCTGGGACTCGAAGACCCCGTGACCAAGATGGCCGACCCCTTTATACCCTCTACCGGCAAGCACGGCGGGTTCCCCGCCGCACCATACCGCCGCCGAGGGAGGACAAAAAGGAGGTACAGCACACAGCAATGATTCAACCCCAACCCAGGGCGACAGCGCCACCCACTGGGCTGCGGGGAATTACACATCACTAATGTCACTTCCAAGTTCAAATTTACACCCGGGAAAGTACATACCCGCTACATTCATATTTGGTGGTCTTGCCCAAAGATAAGAAGATTCTGGGGCGAGGTGATCCCGTGGATCAGGAAAATAGCCAATATACCTATAGACCCAACACCTATGCATATTTTGTTTCATGGAACCACCGGCTCCGTAAAAGAATATAAAAATAGTGTAACACCACACCTACTAAACGCAGCCAAGAAATGAATCCCTAAGTACTGGAAACAAGAAGCATCCCCCACTATTTGAGAATGGATGAGGGAAGTGGGGGTAATAATGGAAGCAGGAAGGTGGGTATATAAAATACGAGACCAACAGGGGAAACATAGAGAAATATGGAAAGGCTGGAGAAACTACGCACCAGAAATAGAAAGAGTTTAAGGGAAGAGGAGAGGGGAAAGAGAAAGGGAGAGGAAGAGGGGCAGGAAAGGGATAAGAAAGGAAAAGGGAATAACTACTACACACCAGGAGTAGAAGGAAAAACACCCCCCTAATCCTCCAAAGGGTGAGTGTAGGATATATAGTAAAGAGAAGGAGGTAAACTACAATAGTATTGAGATGGTTTGTTAAAGTATGTGAGAATTGTGGGGGTTGGGATCTCATCCTCTGGCACCTCACGCCTAATTCCTGTGTACGTGAAACCCCTCCAAGAACAAACTTAATGGGGTCCCCACCCCCTTTTTTTTTTTTTTTGGGAGGGAAGGATTAATTTGTAAAAACACAGAATAAACAGGAAAAGCACACATAAAAAGACGCACGGGAATAATAATAATAGATGGATAGAGCCGAGCACATTATATGATCACGATAAGAAAACAATTAACGAGGGGATGGGTGGGGAATAAATATAATAGGGGTCTTTAACTAAAATAGGGAAGGGAAAGGGGAATTCTTTATAATTAATTTTCTCTCGCATAATAAATACAAAGTAAATAGAAATGTATACACCTAAGATGAACGGGAAACACAAAGTAAATAGGAAAATGCACACACATAAAGGCGAATGGAGAGAGAAGGAAAGAGAAGGGAAAGGGAAGAAGGAAGGAAAGGAAAAGGAAAAAGGGAAAAAAGAAAGGAAATAAAAAAAAGAAAATGGATTGAAAGTGCCGAGCACACCAATGTTCACAATATGGAATAATCAAGGAGCGGGCGGGAGTTTATCCCCCTTACCCCCTCCTCCTTCCACCCCCTCTCCCTTTTTTTTTTTTTTTTGGGGAATTATAGCGTCGGGAAGGAGGGGAGAGGATGGGAGACCCCCCAAAATGGGAAAGTGAATGTATGGAATATGATAGGGAATGTTTAATGTCAAATGTTGTTTATTTTATATGTAAAGAAAATCTTTAATAAAAGTTGAATTATCAAAAAAAACACAAAAACAGGTGAGCTTGCTGTATTAACTGTAGGTTGCCTCAGCTACATAAGTATATCCTGTAACTGTAATGTCTGCCGTCATTTTGTTAAGCGCTGCACAAACTGTTGGCGCTATATAAATCCTGTATAAAAATAATAATAGGAGAGTTCCTGGAGGCACTGGGGACGTAACCTTCCCAGGGGACACTTATGAGGCCAGGGCTGCGTCACCAGTGCCTCACGGAATCCAGGAAGTGGAAGATTTAAAAAAAAAATGTAAGTTTATCAAAATGTATTTGATTTTCATGATGTCATGATATTTATGGCTGGGCAAGCAGTATTGCATGCATTATTGGATTTTGTGTTTTGGAACGGGGGGGGGGTGTTAAAGTCGCCCCCAATATTACCCTTTAAATACTGACTTTCTGCCCTGGTTGGTTATGCGCAGAAGATGTCATTTCCCCCATTGATTAGCTGTAATTTTTCTTTTTGTGTCTCTCTCACATCTGCTATTTGAGGAACGCCATCAGATCTGTAATGAATCATTGTAAATTGTAGAGCGCAGCAAAAATGATCCCAAATTAGACTTTCCATGCTGCTGAATAGATTTACACAATAGTATGTCTGTCCTAGGGGGCGGTGTTTGCACACTCTGTTCAGTTCTCGGATTTGTTCGGAGGTGATACTCTGCGGGTCGCTGCTCATTGTTTCCCTTAGATGAGCTCTGGGTGACTTCAGTCTTCATATCCCCAGTACTGGGACCTCATTAAAATTCATTCATTATTATGGTAACAAGCTATCGGCTTCTTTTCTTTCTCGTACATCACGGGACACAGAGCGACATAGTCATTACTAATGGGTTATATAGTTACCGTCAGGTGCTGGCACTGGCAACTTCCAAACCGGAAGTACCCTCCCCTATATAAGCCCCTCCCATCTGGGAGCACCTCAGTTTTTTGCCAGTGTCTAAGGTGTTGGCCAAGAAGTAACATGTGTTTTTCACTGAGCTTGCGTACAGGTTCTTTTGGGCCTCAGTAAGCTATTCCGGATCCGACCAAAAAAGCTTCATAGCTAAACGGTCGGTACCCGGGCCTTGCAGAGAAGAGCAAGGTTTTGCCTGTAATGCTTCTCTTAGGAGGGCTGGACCCTGGGATCCAGAGCTCTGGTCATACCCACGACCAAGATGTTTTCTGTGCAGGGGTGCTATACAGGTCCAGGGGAGTGGAATCCTTGGGAACCCGGTCCCTGAAGGTTTAATTACAATGCCTGCCGTGAGAGGTGAAGTTTGGGCTTCTGTGGACCAAACAGAGTCCTGCGGCGGGGAAAAGGTAAGTGGGGGCCCCTCAGGAACTTGGTTCTATTGAGGGGACCCCCAAGCCTAATATGTCTTTCTGCCTGTTACCTAATGGTATTCCCGCTAAATATCTGTGCATGCCTGTAACTACTAAAAAATGTAATAATTTTAAGAGTGGTCAAGAAAAAAAAAAAAAAATGGTTAAACCGCAGTACCTGTGTTAAACCACTAGAGGCCGCTGTGGAACGTTGTTTTCTTGTCATGTGGATTTTTTCTTCCCAAGTCAAAATCCAGGCAGATGGTGAGTTCTCTGGATGGGAAACTGTCTCCGCTGCCATGTTGCAGTGCTCGTCCATCCTCCGGCCCTGTGGCAAACAGGGCCCTGGCTTCTGTCCCTAGTTCCTTTCAAAAAAGAGCGCCGAAGGCGCACGTGCCCGCGCGCGAGCGCGTGCACGCGCCTCTATTTATAGAGGTGGGCTGGAAAAAGGGGCGGAGCTTGGTGGATGACGCTCTGTGCGCGCCGCAGCGCTTCTGCGCATGTCCGGGAGTCCCAGCATGATAAAAAGCACAATTAGGTGTTGTCAGCTGGTTATGGAAGGCAGAAACAGAGCTGGCAACATTTAGAGAAAGGCATACAGCAGGCGGTTGATGCAGGCATCCCCATAGAAAGGCACATTAGTAGACACCAACTGTTTATATAGCAGCAATTGTGCTAGACTATTGTCAGTAAGTGGTGTATTTCGGCTGGAATACCTCAGCTTTGGGCTTAGGAATATGCCGTCTAAAAACTCCGGGACTAAAAATCCCAGGAAGCATAGGGGGTCTCCATCGGGCTCTGAGGATCTTGGGCATGCTTTGGCTGCACCTATCTCCCCTGAAGAATCAGAGGTTAGTGACCGTAGAGCACCCTCAGGAGTACCTGGTACTGTGGCTGTCCTCAGTTCACCTGCTCCTGTGTATGTAACAGAGGAGGTTTTTTCCTCAGCTCTGGGAGGACTGGAAGAGAGATTGACAACATTGATCGCTGCTTCCCTGTCAGAGGGAAAGTGCGCCCGATCTCCGTCTCCTCCCTCAGAGTACCTGTTAGCAGAGCAACAGTCCCATACAGGGATCGACCTACCTGAAGGGGATCAGGATGAGGTTGATTCTGTTGTAGAGGAATCAACAGTGGAAGAGCCATTCTCAGCATCAAATGCTGAAAGATTATGGGTTCAGTCCCTGACTAACATGGTCCGATCAGCATTTAAAATGCCCCTTGCGGAGCCATCATCCACTTCTGTCTCCTCGTTGGGGTCGCTAAAATCTCCCCAGACTGTCTGTTCCTTTCCAATCCATCCTTTACTGGAAGGGCTCATTTACCAGGATTGGGAACATCCTGATAAAATATTTACTCCCCCCAAGAGATTTCCGGTGGTCTATCCCATGGAGGATAAGTTCATCAAAAAATGGAGGGTCCCTACAGTGGACGCAGCCATCTCTTGTGTGAATAAATCACTGACATGTCCAGTAGATAATGTCCAAATGTTCAAGGACCCAATAGATAAAAAATTGGAGTCCTTATTAAAATCTGCTTTCTCTACAGCAGGCTTGGTGACACAACCAGCAGTGGCAGCTATTGGGGTCTGCCAAGCAGTGAAGGATCAGTTGAAACAGGTCTTAAGGGACTTGCCAGATCAGCAGGCCCTTGCCCTAGCTGATCTACCTAGAGCCTTGTGCTTTGCGGTTGACGCCATAAAGCAGGGATATGCAATTAGCGGACCTCCAGCTGTTGCCAAACTACAAGTCCCATGAGGCATAGCGAGACTCTGACAGCAGCAAGCATGACACCCAGAGGCAGAGGCATGATGGGACTTGTAGTTTTGCAACAGCTGGAGGTCCGCTAATTGCATATCCCTGCCATAAAGGATTCAATCCATCAGGCCTCCCGCCTTACGCTGTCTGTAGTACATATGCGCAGGCTTCTATGGCTAAAAAACTGGTCTGCTGAAGCTCCCTGTAAAAAATTGCTGGTTAGCTTCCCATTTCATGGGGAATGCTTATTCGGGGAAGACCTGGACAAATATATCCAGAAAATTTCCAGCGGTAAAAGTACACTCTTGCCGGTTAAAAGCAGAGCTAGAGGTCCCTCTTTTAAGAGGCCTGCTTCTCCAGTCCCTAGGACATCGGCTGTGAAACAGTTCCGACGGCCTCCTCGGTCAAATCCCGGGGGTAAAAATCAGGGACAATCACAGGGTAACAAGAAACCCTGGGTCAGGAGAGGTACAAAACCTCCCCCAAAGTCAAATTCATGAAGGGTTGCCCCCACTCAATCGGGTGGGGGGAAGACTCCAGTTGTTCGCAGAGACCTGGCGGGACACGATCAGAGACAGATGGGTGCTCTCCGCAGTAAGTCTGGGATACAAATTGGAGTTAAAAGACTCTCCTCCTTCCCATTTTATGAGGTCAAACGTGCCAAGGGATCCCCGGAAGAGAGGATCCCTCCTATTGGCACTAGAACAACTATTGCTCCAAGGAGTAAATATGGAGGTTCCCCTGGAAGAATGGGGGTTCGGGTTTTACTCAAACCTCTTTACAGTCCCGAAGCCAAACGGGGACGTGAGGCCCATATTAAATCTAAAAGGGCTAAACAAATTCCTACATATCAGGACTTTTCGGATGGAGTCGATCCGATCGGTGGCCACTGCCCTACAAGGGGAGGAATGGTTAGCCTCGATCGACATCAAAGATGCTTATTTGCACATTCCCATCTTTCCAGTCCACCAAAAATTTCTACGCTTTGCAGTAGAAGGGCGCCATTTTCAGTTCAGAGCCTTACCCTTCGGTCTGGCCACAGCACCACGAGTGTTTACAAAAATTCTGGCCCCATTATTGGCCAATCTAAGAACACAAGGTGTAACGATAATGGCATATCTAGACGACTTGTTGCTGATAGACCACTCAGTGGAAAAACTAGAAGTGGTCGTTCACAAGACAATCAAGTATCTGGAATCTCATGGTTGGATTATCAACCGAGACAAGTCAGCCCTAAAACCAGTCAAAAGTCTGGAATACTTGGGGCTAAGGCTAGATTCAGACCAGAGAAAAATATTCTTGCCTCAGGAAAAGGTGTCGTCTTTGAGAGATTTGATCCACCTAGTGGGTACAAAAAGACAGCCGTCCATACGCCTGTGCATGAGGCTGCTGGGAAAAATGGTGGCATCATTCGAAGCAGTACCCTACGGTCAATTCCATTCAAGGAATTTGCAAAGGGCCATACTGTCAGCCTGGAACAAAAAAGTTCAGGCCCTAGACTTACCAATGTCCTTGTCCCCTTCCGTTCGCAAGAGCCTCCGTTGGTGGTTGGTTCTCCAGAATCTGGAAAAAGGGAAATCCTTCAGTCCGATTTCTTGGAAGGTGGTCACTACAGATGCCAGCCTTACTGGAGCAATGGTCTCTCCAGGGCAGACGGTCGGATGCAGAAAAGGCCCTGCCCATCCATCTCCTAGAGATACGAGCAGCCCGGTATGCCCTAGTAGCATGGACATCCAAACTCCAAGGGTCCCCTGTCAGAATTCAATCAGACAATGTCACGGCAGTGGCATATATCAATCATCAGGGTGGCACCAGGAGTCGTGCAGCC
This sequence comes from Rana muscosa, assembly GCA_029206835.1. Taxonomy (NCBI): domain Eukaryota; kingdom Metazoa; phylum Chordata; class Amphibia; order Anura; family Ranidae; genus Rana; species Rana muscosa. Next base: position 1,253,710,807 of record CM055116.1, read on the forward strand.
CAGAGGGAAGTAAATTACAACCTGAAATGGGCATAAAGATATGTCCCAGCCATATCGGCGGTATTCATTCCAGGAGTGGAGAATTGGAAGGCGGACTTTCTAAGTCGCCAACAATTATGCCCAGGGGAATGGTCCCTTCACCCCGAGGTTTTCCGGACAATATGTCAGCGGTGGGGAACACCGGATGTAGATCTGCTAGCATCCAGATTCAACGCAAAGGTGGACAGGTTTGTCTCTCGGACAAGGGATCCCCTAGCTTGCGGCTCGGATGCCCTAGTGTTCCCTTGGGATCAGTTCAAGCTGATATATGCATTCCCACCGCCACAATTGTTACCGCGATTACTCCGCAGAATCAGGGTAGAAAAGAAACCAGTGATTCTGGTGGCTCCAGCGTGGCCCCGAAGAGCATGGTACGCAGAGATTGTAAAAATGTCTGTGGGGAGTCCTTGGACCCTCCCACATCGTCCGGACCTGCTTTCGCAAGGACCGATATACCACCCTTCCTTACCAGCCCTAGGTTTGACGGCCTGGCTATTGAGGCCCACATTCTAAAAAAGAGAGGTCTCTCTAATCCTGTGGTATCTACCATGATCAATGCCAGGAAGGCGGTATCCAGGCAGATTTACTATAGAATCTGGAAGGCGTACATCGCGTGGTGTGAGGCCAAGAAATGGCATCCACGTAAATACGTAATAGGTAGGATTCTGGACTTCCTACAGTGGGCTGTGGATAGGAAGCTTGCCTTGAGTACTATCAACGGTCAGATTTCGGCCTTGTCAATATTTTTTCAAAGGCCCTTGGCTTCGCATTCACTAGTCAAAGCTTTTATACAAGGAGTGATGTGTATTAGCCCTCCGGTTAATATTCCCATATGTCCATGGGACTTAAACCTGGTTCTGTCGGTTCTACAGAAACAACCATTTGAACCATTACAGCATATTTCCTTGGTTCTTCTCACCAGGAAATTGATTTTTCTAGTAGCCATTTGTTCGGCTAAAAGAGTATCGGAATTAGCCGCTATGTCCTGTAAAGAGCCAAATCTGGTTATCCATAAGGACAGAGTAGTGTTACGTCCTCATCCAGCCTTTCTTCCTAAGGTGGTATCGAGGTTTCATTTGAACCAAGATGTGGTTCTTCCTTCCTTTTTCCCCAAACCTAGTTCGGTAGAGGAAAAGTTATTACATTCTTTGGATGTAGTAAGAGCAGTTAAAGCTTATCTAAAAGCCACTGCTCAGATTCGTAGAACGGATACTTTGTTTATTCTGCCGGAAGGCCCCAGAAAGGGTCAGGCAGCGTCAAAATCTACTTTAGCCAAGTGGATTCGACAGGTCATTATGCAAGCCTATGGCTTGAGAAGGAGACCGCCTCCGTTCAAAGTTAGGGCGCACTCCACGAGAGCAGTTGGAACTTCATGGGCAGTGCATCACCAGGCCTCCCTGGCTCAAATCTGTAAGGCCGCAACATGGTCTTCAGTACACACGTTTACTAGGTTCTACCAGGTGGACGTTAGAAGTCAGGAGGATGTCGCCTTTGGGCGCAGTGTGTTGCAGGCCGCAAAAGATCCTCATGTCTGATAGCGCTCAGCTTATGTATGGTGTATCCCCCCCCTCATTGGGCATTGCTTTGGGACGTCCCACATAGTAATGACTATGCCGCTCTGTGTCCCGTGATGTACGAGAAAGAAAATAGGATTTTTATAACAGCTTACCTGTAAAATCCTTTTCTTGGAGTACATCACGGGACACAGAGCTCCCACCCCTCTTTTGGGGACACTTATTGCTTTGCTACAAAACTGAGGTACTCCCGGATGGGAGGGGCTTATATAGGGGAGGGTACTTCCAGTTTGGAAGTTGCCAGTGCCAGCACCTGAAGGTAAACTATATAACCCACATAGTAATGACTATGCCGCTCTGTGTCCCGTGATGTACTCCAAGAAAAGGATTTTACAGGTAAGCTGTTATAAAAATCCTATTTTTATAGTCCTCATCAAATCTAAAAAAAAAAACTAGAAATGCGAACACAGCCTTAGGCCTTGTTCACACGAGCGTACCACAGCGTACACACACTCAGTGTTTGCCCCGCACTGGGATGCAGCATGGGTGTTCCATTCAGGCAGCCCCATTCATGTCAATTGGGGTGCAGCAGTGGCACCGACCCATCCGTTGCTCATTTAGAAAAAATCATCCCAGGAGAGATTGCAGAACTCGCTGGGTCAGGTTAGGCTCCTCACACTGGACAAGGCTACCCTCCAGTGGGGAGCCCAGCAGGTTCAAGAAAAGTGTGTGAACACCGATCAGACGAAAATCAATCCACAACTCAAAACTGGCGCTTGCCCCGGCTCACCGACGCCAACAGATATCCAACAAATAAAGAAAATGGCCACCCACCACAACAAGAATATTTAGCAATATCCCTCTCAAAGTCATCATGCCAAGAATGGATCACAGGAAGATAGCTGATTAACGCGTTTCACACAGTAAAATCGTGCTTGTTGACTTCAATAAAGAATATTTAGCAATACCCCAGCAGGTTACCAGAAGAAGAAAAAAAACATGCACCAGGAGAAAGAAGCGCCAGAACATTGGATAAAATAGCAGAATTTTTTTTATTAGTTTATGCAAAATATTATTTTTAAATAAAACACGTTTCGGGAGTAAAAAAAAAAACTCCCCCTTCATCATGGCTTCAGTTAAAAAAAAAGGCCTTGAATGGACACAAAACAGATCTTTTCCTGTGTGGATCTGTGTAGGGAAGATAATTGCTGGATCAGGAGAGTTGCTGGCCAGCAGTTATTGCACAACAGTCAAGATCAGTACTAAAATAAGTTAGATCAAGATAAGTTCTTGACTGTGTCAGGGCTGGGCTCAGCACTTCCTTCTCAGAGCTCTGCTCAGCTGTCTGTTAATTGCAAAAGACTCTTCATTCCACAGTGACTCACCTGGTCTTCATTTCCTGCTCGTCAGCTAGAGCTACTGGTTATATAAACTCCTTGGATCAGATCTTCTGTCCTTTTGTCTTGGTCAACATATCCGGATACTCTCTGCTGTGTTTTCCTGTGATAGCATTTTTCTGATCCCTGAAACACATTGGCTGTTTTTTACTTTAAACTAATAAATACATTTGGATTCTTTTTTTCTATGGTCTGCCGCTCCTTTCATTAGTACAGTTGTTGTTTTTTTTGTGGTAAGCTGCTCTTAAATTAACATCCGTGTGGGTGCGGGTCCCTAAACACACGCTATCTGCGTTCAAGGCTTTACACCCGCACCTAATTGGGAGCACTGGCTGTGTCTGTTCAGCTGCTGTGTCCCATTGGACATGCATGGGACTGCCTGCACGGTGATGCATGAAAAAAAAATAAAAACATTTGCATGGATTCTTTTCCGGACACATCCTGATATATTCAGACGCAGTATAATAAAAATAAAATCTAAATTTTTTTTATTAATCACTTTTCCTTAGGTGGACGTCATATGATGTCCTTGAGTTTAAGTGGTTAAATCTGAATGATGGGTGCAGCTGCAGGCATCATTCAGATATCTTCTTTTTGTGCCCCGATTGTTTTTACAGGCGGCGGGAGAGAACCTGCTTCAAGGTTGGATGTGTTGTGTGTTCAGAGATGGTATTCTGCATACCTTGGTTGTAACGAGTGCTTATTTGAGTTACTGTTGCCTTTCTATCATCTGGAACCAGTCTGCCCATTCTCCTCTGACATCAACAAGGCATTTTCCTCCACGCAACCGCCGCTCACTGGATATTTTCTCTTTTTCTGACCATTCTCTGTAAACCCCGAGAGATAGTTGTGTGTGAAAAATCCCAGTAGATCAGCAGTTTTTGAAATACTCATACCAACCCACTCTGGCACCAACAACCTTGCCACGTTCAAAGTCACTTAAATCCTCTTTCTTCCCCATTTTGACGCTCGGTTTTAACTTCAACAAGTTGTCTTCACCACGTCTAGATGCCTAAATGCATTGAGTTGCAGCCATGTGATTGGCTGATTAACAATTTGTGTTACCAATCAATTGAACCAGGCGTGCCTAATAAAGTGGTCGGTGAGAGTGTGTGTGTTTATGAATATATATATGTACAGTGGAACCTTAGTTAACGAGTAATGCGGTTAACAAGCGTTTTGAAAGACAAGCAACTTTAAAAAAAAAAAATTCGGACTCGGTTTGCGAGTGTTGTCTTGCAATACGGGCAGAATTCAAGCTAATGGGGTGTGCAGTACCGCATTTGGCCAGAGGTGCGGGGGGCGCCGGTGACACTTGGAACGGTTCGGAGCCATTCAGAAATACTCGGAAACACTCGGAAATACTCCGTTCCGAGTTCAGCCGTGCTGTCCCCGAGTATTTTCGAGGCTCTCCGGTGCCCCCCCACATCTGGCCACAAGCGGTATTGCATGCAATAGAAGACAATGCGGAACAAATTATCTTTGTTTCCATTGACTTCTATGGTGAAACTCGCTTTGATATACGAGTGCTTTGGATTACAAGCATTCTCCTGGAACGGATTATGCTCGTAATCCAAGGTTCCACTGTATTTGCCTGATCATGTCCTATTAGGGTGACCACATTTTCCAAACTACCATTCAGGGACACCCTCCCTTCCTAAAAATCAGCTTGTGCTGTAACGAATCACATCACAGTGATTGGACACAAGAGGCGGGATTTATGATTTCTCCAATCACAAGTAGGGGGCGGGGATTGTGCTCCTCCAGGCATTCCCGGCCAGGACAAGTACTGTCAGTGAGTAAAGCGGTGATGTGGCGGCCTTTTTTGGGGGCATCAGATTGGCCCGGGGGGGGTGGCTGTGTCAGTTTCATTCCGGGACACTATTGTCCTGGAATGAATGTGCCCGGGACAGACCTGCAAAATGCGGGACTGTCCCGGGCAATCCGGGACACGCGATCACCCTATGTCCTATATGCCATTCCTCTAAAGACATCTGGATTCAACATTCGTCATTGGCAGTGCCAGGTTTCGCTCACTAACATTCTCCCACGGCGATGACTTTTGAACTCTCCAAGTGTTTTAAGTTATAAATGAACGATTTTATAACTTTTCCCCACATTGACCTGCAATACTCAGATCCGCTACTTCGCCTTTTTAGTGTCCTCCACAGTGTTGCCATCAAAGTAGTTTGATAAGTAGGTCACGATGTCCTGATTGTCTCTGGCCTCCTGCCTTCTCCTGTATTATCACCTCATCATGGGTGAGAATGAGCTTATCCTGCCAGTTCAGAGTCTCATGTTGGCTGCTGCAATGCATCGGCGTTAATGTCAATATGTATATGGATGCACACGGCGGCATGCTGGGAGAGGCGCTGTGTATCTGACATGTCCCCGCCATAACTCCATTAACCTTTCATCACACAACCGGTCTCCATACAAAGCTCATAGGGAGAGATATTGATCACACTTTGCTGGAGTCTGATGTTCTCCCCAGACGCATCTTAATGATCTTCTGCTGATTAACAAAATGCTCGTCTTTGTCGAGTAATATGGACTTCACTTATTCAGAATAGAAGTTTACTGAAAAGTGTTTTTAGATGTGAAGTTTACTCAGACACTTAAAGGGTTAATCCACCTTTAATGGCCATTTTGCAAAAAAAATCCCCCCAACATTCCAGCATCCCCAGCATATTACACACCACTCCTTGACTGGAAAATTTGTTGATCCCTTCCCTCTTCATCCATGTAAGCTTTGTGCTGCCTATCTGAAAAAAAATCTTTGTTGGCGGCTTTCCTGTTAGCGGAAGTTAGTAATGCGTCCCCAGGGGCCAGTCTGGCTTATTCAAACAGTGAAACTCCCTCTGTACAACAGCCGAGAGACCGCCCTGCGCCCTCTGCATGCGCAATGTTAAAAACGAGCCAGATCGTCCACTGGGGCGGCCGCGCTTCTAAGGTCTGGCTTAATCTGGTGTTAAGTTTACCTCTTCCCACTACCAGCATGCCCCTGTTTTTTGCTCGTGTCCTTGGAGGATCGATGACATCCTATTTATTTATTTGTTTTTTTATAGCTCCACCGATTGAAGATTTTTTAGCTACTTTTTTTTCTCCTTGAATAAAGGAAATGGATGGTTGGCACTCAGGATGACATCCAAAATAGTATTTCTTTATTAAATGCATATACAACCTACTCAGCTCTTCCTGATGACTACAACTGTAAAGTGGAATTGGCCATGACTTCTGATGGGAAAAGAATTGTCTGCTACCATCCTTCGGTTGATATTCCATATGAACATACCAGACCTCTTCCTAGACGAGACACAATAGAGAACCATGAGGATAATGGTGATCAGGTCCTAAAAGCCAGACTGATTGATACAAGTTCAAAACGGGAACCAACTATCGAAGAACTCAGTAAAATGTTCTACACCACCAAGCACCGATGGAACCCTGTAGGACAATATCATAGAAGACGAATGAAAAAAGAACATCCAAGGGACCGATAAGCTTTGCCTTAAGTTTGTTCAGTCTATGTAATATATTATAAATATCTGGCAAGTCACAATGATTAGTAAAGTAATAAAGTTTGACAATTTTCTTAGAAAAAAAAAATGCATGTACAAAGCTGTAAAACATTCTACGTGTTTCGTATATACTATTTGTGTTTTTTATTTTGTTTTTTTTATCAGCCATGACTAAGGACTAATGTCCGAAACGCGTAAGCTGTTTTACAGCTTTGTACATGCATTTAATAAAGAAATACTATTATGGATGTCATTCTGAGTGCCGACCATCCCTTTTCTTTCTTCTGGTACGTTGGAGGTGTCAGCAGCCTCAAGGTCTGAGCATCGGGAGGAGCTTTTATGTGGGAAGGTTGCAGCGCCTGTACACCTGTTTAACTTTTTTTCCTACTTATTCAAGATTCATTGCCCCCTGTAGCTACAGGTGATCTCACCTCATTGTGGCTACCTGGGACAGTTGTCCTCTGCCTTAGCTTTGAGTCTTGCTGCAACTGGACCCTTCTGGATCGGACAATGACAAGTGAGCCTGGAAGTAATCCTTGAGCACTGGACTCCGCTTGAATGCTTTCCAGACTAGACAGACAGACAGAGCGCCTTCCAAGTCCAACGTTTTTATTATTATTATTAAAAAACAATGCTTATATACGCAGTCTTACCCGTGGGCCTCGATGCGTATGACCATAGTGAGCAGGGAGATACTGATCTTCTTAATCTAGCTCCTTTTACTGGCCAGGATGTAGTGAAAGACTTGTATAGCGCTACAATGCGAACTGAATCGCATCAAAGCGCTTTTTGCAGCCAGTGTCTTGCTGGCTGGTGCGGTCATTTACCCCGTAGGATCTTGACACGCTTGGGACACACATACGTACACATATATACTGGGCCAATTTTTTCAATTTTTTAGGACAATCCAATTAACCTACTGTCTTTGGAGTATGGGATGAAACCGGAGTACCCGGAGGAAACCCACGCAGACACAGGGAGAACGTGCAATCTCAAGGCAGATGGTGTCGTGGTCAGGATTCGAACCAGTGACCCTTTTGCTGCTAGGTGAAAGTGCTAACCACTACCCCACTGTGCTGCCCATTGCCTCTGTGCATGCTCTGTCGACTCCCTTTTTATGAGTATGCCATTTGGACTGGGCACCAATAGCTCCCTCGTTTTTGTGCCGGCTTGCTGTAAAAGAGGTTAGTGCTGTGGGCCTGAGCATTGATTTAATTCCTCTGGATGGAGTGCCTCGTGCCCACACGCCACACTCTCCTTCCCACTAGACAGTATTAAGGAATCATCTTCCCGCTGCTGCTGCTGCTCCTGGTACAAGAGCTACATGAAACGTGAATCCGTTGGTCACCTGCAGCCGCTTGACCCTCTGGTCTCGAACATTTCTGCCAAATTCCAGTTTTTCGTATATGTGATTATTGGAAGCACCCGGATTGGGTTTTTGCTCCTCCCAAATGCTTGTTGGCGCTGCACCTGCTTAGTGAAGAGTTTCACAAAGTTGTCCATCCGAGTAGAGGATGTCCCTCCCTTTTAAGTACCCAACCAGTTAAGCCCTGTACACACGATCGGTTTTACCGATGAAAACAGTCCAATGGACTTTTTTCATCGGACAAACCGATCGTGTTGAGTTGAGTTGAGAGGCATCTTAATATAGCGCGGTCTTACCCCGAAGGGTCCCGACGCGCATAGCAGAGTTTCTGGGAAAAGAGGACCCAGGAACCAGAAGCAGCACAGAGTGGCAGAAAGGGTGGAAGAGAGAGGCTACGCAGGGAAGGCTTGCGTGAAAAGCCAAGTCTTCAGTAACCCGCGGAAGACCGGAATAGTAGGGGCCTCCTGGAGCTCGACAGGGAGGCTATTCCACAAAACGGCACCCGAGTGTGGGCCCCATCAGTCTTTTTTCCATCGGTGTTAAAAAATAGAACATGTTTTAAATTTATCCGATGGAAAAAAAACCGATAGCAAATTACTATCGTCTGTGGGGAACTCCATCGGATAAAAAACCCACACATGCTCAGAAGCATTGAACTTAATTTTTCTTGACTCGTCTGAGTGTTTTACGTCACGGTGTTTGGGACGATCGGTTTTTTGACTGATGGTGTGTAGGCAAGACTGATGGAAGTCAGCTTCACCGGATTTCCGATGGAAAAATCCATCGGTTTAAAAACCATAGGAAATCCGATCGTGTGTACAGGGCTTTAGAGGCTGGAAGCCCTTTCAGGGACTGTGTTCTCTTTGGCAAGCTTCATGCTGCACCTCTTTCGTACAGTAGTTCCTCTGTGCCAAGCTATGGCTGGATGGGTCATATCACTTAAACAAGATCTGACCAGTGCTGACATAGACCCACAGTTCACCGATCCATGGACCAAATGTCTCTGGCTTTAAACTTTAGCTAGGATGGCTTATTAGAACCTCCCGCCTTCTGTCTCACATTGGTCTTTTGTCAATACATCTTCTGACTAAAGTGCCATACTTGGGGGGGGGGGGGGCGGGGGTTTCCTCTGCATGGCCTTTGAGATGACATCTCTAAAGGTCAACTGTGTCTACAACCATCAAAGAGACTAATGGAGCTTATGGTACCTGTCTTCCCCAGAGGAAGAGCTAGTTCTCCCTATTTGTCTGTAAAGGTTCTCATGTATCTAGGTCATGAAATATCTAGTAGTACAGTGCCTTGAAAAAGTATTCATACCCCTTGAAATTTTCCACATTTTGTCATGTTACAACCAAAAACATAAATGTAATTCATTCATTACATTTTTGCCTTCAGAAGTCACCTAATAGGTAAATAGAGTCCACCTGTGTGTAATTCAATCTCAGTATAAATACAGCTGTTCTGTGAAGCCCTCAGAGTTCTTTTAGAGAACCTTAGTGAGCAAACAGCATCATGAAGGCCAAGGAACACACCAGACAGGTCAGGGATAAAGTTGTGGAGAAGTATAAAGCAGGGTTAGGTTAAATAAAAATATCCCAAGCTTTGAACATCTCACAGAGCTCTGTTCAATCCATCATCCGAAAATGGAAAGAGTATGGTACAACTGCAAACCTACCAAGACATGGCCGTCCCCCTAAACTGACCGGCCGGGCAAGGAGAACATTCATCAGAGAAGCAGCCAAGAGCTCCATGGTAATTCTGGAGGATCTGCAGAGATCCACAGCTCAGGTGGGAGAATCACAGGACAACTATTAGTTGTGCACTCCACAAATCTGGCTTTTATGGAAGAGCGGCAAGAAGAAATCCATAAGAAATCCTGTTTTGCAATTTGCGAGAAGTGGGGTGACACAGCAAATACGCGGAAGAAGGTGCTCTGGTCAGATGAGATCATTTAACTTTTGGCCTAAAAACAAAACACAATGTGTGGCGGAAAACTAACACTGAACATCACCCTGAACACACCATCCACACCGTGAAACATGGTAGTGGCAGCATCATGTTGTGGAGATGCTTTTCTTCAGCAGGGACAGGGAAGCTGGTCAGAGTTGATAGGAAGATGGATGGAGCCAAATACAGGACAATCTTAGAAGAAAACCTGTTAGAGTCTGCTAAAGACTTGAGACTGGGCCGGAGGTTCACTTTCCAGCAGGACAACGACCCTAAACATACAGCCAGAGCTACAATGGAATGGTTTAGATCAGTGGTTCTCAACTCCTGTCCTCGGGACCCACTAACAGGCCAGGTTTGCAAGATAACTGAAATGCATCACAGGTGATATAATTTGCTGCTCAGGGATTGCAGTATTCTAGTCTGCATCTCCCCAAGGTAATACTTAAAATCTGGCCTGTTAGTGGGTCCTGAGGACAGGAGTTGAGAACCACTGGTTTAGATCAAAGCATATTCATGTGTTAGAATGGCCCAGTCAAAGTCCAGACCCAAATCCAATTGAGAATCTGTGGCAAGACTTGAAAATTGCTGTTCACAGACGCTCTCCATCCAATCTGACAGAGCTTGAGATATTTTGCAATGAAGAATGGACAAAAATGTCCCTCTCCAGATGTGCAAAGCTGGTAGAGACATCCCCAAAAAGACTTGCAGCTGTAATTGCAGTGAAAGGCGGTTCTACAAAGTATTGACTTCGAGGGGACTGCATACGAATGTACCCCCCACACTTTTCACATATTTATTCGTAAAAAAAAATGAAAACCATTTATCATTTTCCTTCCACTTCACAATTATGTGCCACTTTGTGTTGGTCTATAACATAAAATCCCAATAAAATACATTTATTTTTTTTGGTTGTAACATGACAAAATGTGGAAAATTTCAAGGAGTATGAATACTTTTTCAAGGCACTGTAGTTGGTCACATTCAACTGGACTTGTTCTGTAATGTTGAAGATTTTTTTAGTAGTTTGTCCAAGCCACATCTTCAGCTCTGAGTGTCACTAATACACCTCAGCATTTATATCCACACATGGAGCACCAACACCTTCATCCTGTCACCATGGAATGTGTCAAGGCAGATGTTTTATTGTCCAAGATTAGAATAGGAGGTAGAGAACCCCTGCTAATAGTTATAAAGGGGAAGGGGACAGGACGGCACGTTTGCACAGGTGATCTGTCAGAGAGGAACAACATACCATCCCGATACCAGTCCGGTATTTACCATTGTTTTACCTGATATAGAGTGGTGGTGCACTAGCGCACCTAATCTATGTGAGTACCCCAGTTGGTTTTTTTTTTTGCTTTCTGTTTATTAAACCGTTAAAACTCTACGAGGTTCCATACTGACGAGTCCTGGATTCCAGTGTAACTACAAGAGCCCAGAGGTGGTTCATATGCGTATTTTGACTGCGCTTAAAGCGGAGCTCCACCCTAAAGTGGAACTTCCGCTTATGGTGGGCAATGGGAACAATGCTCCTTACATTAGTGGTCATTGGGAAGAATGTTCCTTATATTGGTGGTCAGTGGGAAGAATGTCCCTTACATTGGAGGTCATAGAGAAGACTGATCCTTATATTGGTGGGAAGAGTGGCACTGACCTTGGTGGCCAAAAGAAAGAATGTCCCTTACATTGGAGGTCATAGAGAAGACTGATCCTTATATTGGTGGGAAGAATGGCACTGACCTTGGTGGCCAAATGAAAGAATGTGTCCCTTACATTGGTCAGTGGGAAGCATGGCCCTTCCATTGGTGGTCAGTGAATGGGTCAGTGAATGGGAAGAATCCCCTTGCAGTTAGCTAAAAAGATAATTGGTGTCGATTTGATACTTATCTCAGAGGCAAAAATTGCCCATTGACCAATGAACCCTTAGCAACGTTTGAAGGAACCCTAGATGAGAACTTAAAACTTGACTGCTAAACCTGAACTGCAACACTTAAAGTACATCAAGACCAAATCACTGAAATTGCATATAAGCTGTGTCATATTCACATAATTCCAAATATTTTCAGTCCTATCAGATCCACAGCTTACTTTAAAATTATACCTGGTGATCCTGCCTTGATGGTCTCTCTTTCAGGCACTCCTGTTATGGGTGAGAACTGTCTCTTATTTGTGCTGCTGCCTCGTCATGTTGTCACATAGTGGGAATTTCAAGGGCCATGCTGAAACCCATTACACAAGCATGCACCACCATTGTCACCATTAGTAGGCTGAACAAAAGCAATAATGTGCATCCGACACTGGAGTGCATGTAGACGGGAAGCTTCAAACACCACCTTCTAAAATCACGACCCTCTCACTTACCCAACCCAAACCTCAAACTAATCCCTCATACCAGAAGATTTGCCTTTGCCGGGATCAATTCAAATGCCGCGTACACACGATCGGACATTCCGACAACAAAACCGTTGATTTTTTTTCCGACGGATGTTGGCTCAAACTTGCCTTGCATACACACGGTCACACAAATGTTGTCGGAAATTCCGATCGCCAAGAACACGGTGACGTACAACCCTACAACGAGCCGAGAAAAATGAAGTTCAATGATTCCGAGCATGCGTTGAATTCCGAGCATGCGTAGGATTTTTGTGCTTCGGAATTGGATACACACGCTCGGAATTTCCGACCACAACTTTTGTTGTCGGAAAAATTGAGAACCAGCTCTCAAACATTTTGTTGTCGGAGACTCCGACAGCAAATGTCCGATGGAGCCTACACACGGTCGGAATATCCGACCAAAAGCTCACATCGAACATTTGTTGTCGGAAATTCCGATCGTGTGTACGCGGCATTACAATTCTACGTCATGATGATCGGAATGTTGGTTGCCTAGTAAATGTCTTTTAATTCAAATCATTTTTTTGGGTCTTAAAGTTCCCCAGAAAAAGATGTCTCCACTTAAATGCTATTTTCCTTTTCCATTACCGAAATTGTACTTTTCTCATCCACTTGATATTTGAAATCCTTCAGAGCTGAGAAGATTAATGTCAAAATCTTTTGGAGTGTCCTTTTTTCTGAACGATTGCGTCACCCTGACAGGTGTGCTCCTAAATCTGGGAACAAAACAAGAGGTTGTGGTCCTTCCCGTCTTTAATGAACGGCTCGTTGAATGTGTCACTTTTGGTGATTTGAAGGTGATTAATGGGAGATGTAAATGGCACGGTCTCTCCAGAGTATCACACCTGACTCCTTCGCTCTTAGAGCTTTATTTCTGTTGCTCAGCAACACGGCGTGAAGTTATCGTGGGAAGGGGATACCGATCTGACAGCGAGGACCCCACACCAGCCTGGTAAAAAAGACTTTGACAAGCAGCTCCATCACTTTGTACCTTGCGAGGAATGTAGGCAGGATGACTCACAGCGTGATAGAAGATCCCCCTCCGTTCCGCCCTGCCAGCAAACAAAGGGAGCCGAATATATGTCTTTGTTGTAATAAAAACCGAGGTCTCTGTTGCATACATTTTCCATTTCTAGAAAAATCTGTATGTTCAACTAATTCAAGGCTGATTCCTGAGTGTCTCAGTATAATCAGCTGATGCATTTTCAGCGTTCTGATGAGGAAAGTTGCAGTGTCTGTGTCCATTTAAAAGTAATTTACCCATAGGGATTCCCATTGCAGAGGATGCCTACAATTTGTCTTGTACCTTCATGCAGACTTTTGGGTGAGCCAATCACACGTACAAGAAATTACTTTTTTTGAAGGCTTTCTGTGTACAGAAGGCCTGCAGGTTGCCTTATTGCAACCTGCATCTGAGCACCACAATCCAAAAAGACTATTTAATTCATTTTTAATATTCAAGAATTTCCAAGGCATTAGATACACCATGGAACACAGTGAAGACAGTCCTCATCGAGTCGAGAAAATTTGGCACAACAGTGGCATTAACAAGAACTGGACGTCCCTCCCAAATGGATGAAAAGACGAGAAGAAAACTGGTCAGGGAGGCTGCCAAGAGGCCTACAGCAACATTAAAGGTGCTGCAGGAATATCTGGCAAGTACTGGCTGTGTGGTACCTGTGACAACAATCTCCTGTATTCTTCATATTTCTGGGCTATGGGGTAGAGTGGCTAGATGGAAGCCTTTTCTTACAAAGAAAAACATCCATGCCCGGCTAAATCTTGCAAAAACGCACCTGAAGTCTCCAAAAAGCATGTGGGAAAATGTGTTATGGTCTGATGAAACCATGGTTGAACTTTTTGGCCATAATTCCAAAAGATATGTTTGGCGCAAAAACACCACCAAAAGAACACCATACCCACCGTGAAGCATGGTGGTGGCAGCATCATGCTTTGGGGCTGTTTTTCTCCATCTGAAACAGGGGCCTTAGTCAAGGTAGAGGGAATTATGAACAGTTCCTAATACCAGCCAATATTGGCACAAAACCTTCAGGCTTCTGCTAGAACGCTGAACATGAAGAGGAACTTCATCTTTCACCATGACAACGACCCAAAGCATATATCCAAATCAACAAAGGAATGGCTTCACCAGAAGAAGATTAAAGTTTTGGAATGGCCCAGCCAGAGGCCAGACCTGAATCCAATTGAAAATCTGTGGGGTGATCTGAAGAGGGCTGTGCACAAGAGATGTCCTCGCAGTCTGACAGATTTGGAGTGTTTTTGCAAAGAAGAGTGGGCAAATGCTGCCAAATCAAGGTGTGCCATGCTGTTAGACTCATACCCAAAAAAGACTGAGTGGTGTAATAAAAAAAGGGGCTTCAGCAAAGTATTAGTTTAAGGGTGTGCACACTTATGCAACCATATTTTATTTTATTTTTTATTTTTCCTTCCCTCCACCTAAAAGAGTTCAGTTTGTTGTTCAACTGAGTTGTACAGTTTACAGGTCACATTAAAGGTGGAAAAAGTTCTGAAATGATTTATCTTCGTCTCATTTTTTTACATCACAGAAACCTGACATTTTAACAAGGGTGTATAGACTTTTTATATCCACTGTACTTATAGGGATTGCGATTGCGACCCAGCCCTCCTGTACACCTGGATGGCAGGGTCGGTGGCATGTAGAGGAACCGATCCCTCAATGCAGCCTCTGAATGCCCACTTCTCCTCTCCCTTCTGCAGACATTCAGCGGCTGCAGGAGGGAAATGGAGGGCATTGGTTGCTCTACATACCACTCCCTCCACCTCCCTATCCCTGTCCTGCTGCCCCGGGCCCCTATATGCTACCCTGCCCCCACCCCGCAGCACTGCCGTGTTTCCCCCCCCCCCCCCCCCTGCCGGCTGCTGTGGGGGATACTGTCAGGGTGGAGAATGGGGAAGGAGTCAATAAATAACACATTTACTGGCTCTAACTTGTCTCAATGAATATTCAGTGATCAGCAACGATTTTTTTTTCATTCATAGCTGAGGCATAGTAAACTGTGTTTAACCACTTGCCGACCGGCTCATGCCGATATACGTCTGCAATGGCACGTACAGGCAGATTAACGTACATGTACGTCCGCTTTAAAGCACGGCATTGTGGGAGCGCCGCCGCAAGCTCCGTGAGTTTGACCGCTGGTCCCGCGGACTCAATGTCCATGGGGATACCCGCGATCGTCTCATGGAGAGACAGATTGGGGAAATGCTGATGTAAACAAGCATTTCCCCATTCTTCCTAGTGACAGGACACTGATCACAGCTTCCTGTCATTAGGAGCGGTGATCAGTGTCGTGTCACACGTAGCCCATTCCCCCCTACAGTTAGAACACATCCCTAGGACACACTTAAAGGGGTTGTAAAGGTACATGTTTTTTCACCTTAATGCATCCTATGCATTAAGGTGAAAAAACATTTGACAATGCCACCCCCCCCCCCCCGAGCCCCCGTTTTACTTACCTGGCCCCTCAAAAGTCCCGCGCTCGCTCCCGTCATCCTCCGAGTTCCTGAGCCGGGGCGTTGATTGGCTACACTGGATGGATTGAAAGCAGCGCAGCCATTGGCTGGCGCTGCTGTCAATCACATCCAATGACGCGGCAGGCCGGGGGGCGGGGCCGAGTGATACAGTCGGCGGCTATGGCCGCCGCTGTATCACGGGAGCGCGCCCGCAGTAACTCCACACCATGCGAGCTCGCTCGCATTATGGTGTGGAGTCCTTGCGGGGAGGAGCTGAAACAGCTGTCGAGGGGCCCCAGAAGACCAGGATCGGGGCAAAACGAGCTGCACAGTGGAGGTAAGTATAACATGTTTGTTGTTTTGTTTTTTTTTTAAACGGGAACCTTTAGTGTTCCTTTAATCCCTTCAGCGCCCCCTCCTGGTTTACCCGTTCACTGCCAGTGTAATTTTTACAGTAATCAGTGCATTTTTATAGCGTTGATCGCTGTAAAAATGACTGGTCCCAAAATAGCGTCAAAAGTGTCCGATGTGTCCGCCATAATGTCGCAGTCACGATAAAAATCGCTGATCGCCGCCATTACTAGTAAAAAAATAAATAATAAAAATGCCATAAAACTACCCCCTATTTTGTAGACGCTATAACTTTTGCGCAAATCAATCAATAAACGCTTATTGCGATTTTTTACCAAAATTATGTAGAAGAATACGTATCGGACTAAACTGAGCAATTTTTTTTTATATATATATTTGGGGATATTTATTATAGCAAAAAGTTAAAAAATATTGCTGTGTTTTTTTCAAAATTGTCGCTCTATTTTTGTTTATAGCGCAAAAGAATAAAAACCGCAGAGGTGATCAAATACCACCAAAAGATTAGGGGGTAAGCCCTATTGTGCAGGACCCCTCATACTACCTTTTCCCTGTTGGTGTAAGATCTGTGGTACAGGTCCCTCAAACTTCCTAATGTCTATTAAAGTGTATTTACCCTCATACCCCTTATTCTGTATTAGAGCATAACCCCTGTGGTGCACTTTCCTTATACCTCTTATTCTTAATTGGAGTGTAAGCTCTGCAGTACAGGACCCTTATACCTCATGTTCTCTATTAGAAGGTAAACATTATGGTATAGAACTTTCATACCTCTTGTCCTCCAGTAGAGTGTAAGCTCTGCAGTACAGGACCCTTATACCTCCTGTTCTCTATTAGAAGGTAAACATTATGGTATGGAACTTTCATACCGCTTGTTCTCTAGTACAGTGGTCTTCAACTCCTGTCCTCAGAGCCCACTAACAGGCCAGGTTTTATGTATTACCTTGGAGAGATGCAGACTAGAATACTGCAATCACTGAGCAGCAAATGATATCACCTGTGATGTATTTCAGTTTTCTTGCAAACCTGGCCTGTTAGTGGTTCCTGAGGACAGGAGTTGATGACCACTGACCTAGTAGAGCGTAAGCTCCTCTACAGTACAGGACCCCTATACCTCCTGCTCTCTATTAGAAGGTAAACCTTATGGTATAGAACTTTTCATACCTTTTGTTCTCTAGTAGAGTGTAAGCTCTGCAGCACAGGACCCTTATACCTCCTGTTCTCTATTAGAGGGTAAACCTTATGGTATAGAAATTTCATACCTCTTGTTCTCTAGTAGAGTGTAAGCCTTGCTGTACAGGACCCTTATACCTCCTGTTCTCTATGAAGCCCTGTACACACGGGCGGGAATCCCGTCGGAAAAAAAAACACGTGGGTTTTCTCGACGGGATTCCTGGTAAGCTTGTCTTGCCAAGCCCTGTGTACACACACAACCATTCAAAGGAACCGCCGTTCTTTTGAATGGCAAGAACGCGGTGACGTCATCGACTACGACGAGCCGGCGCTCGTCACATTCGATGCCGTCGCCGCCATCTTGCTACACCCAGTAGTGTATTTAGGTTTTGTGTTGCCCTAGGCCTGACTAAACTTGTGCACCCCCTAATTTAAATATGACCCACCCCGTCCTGTCAAGGCCACACCCTTTTCTGTTTAAGACCCACCCTGAAATTTTCGAGTGGGGACACTAGTTCTTAGGGCCTAGGGGGGCATTGGATTCCCTTAATTTGCATAGATTTCCTCTCACTTCCTGTTTGGTTATGGGGCAGGAAGTGAAGGGAAATCTCTGCAATGGAACAGGGATGGTAAAAAATAAACTTACAGGGGCTATAACCCTCCCTTACTCTATCCAAAATGAAAAAAAAGTGTTGCCTATAGTTCTACTTTAAGCACACATTTCTGATAATTTTATGGAAATGACTAAGAAGATATAACCATGCCAATGGTACAGCAGAAACATATAGAACAGTGAGGAAGGTTTGTGGTCCAGGCTGATAGGACAGTCAAAATTAGAAGCCGCTTGCGTTACACTAACAGTGTAGCACAAGCCGGCGGGGACTCTTTCCGTGCTGCGCCCCTGCAAAGTGCTGCCCTAGGCCTGGGCCTTGTTGGCCTGGGCCAGGATACAGCATTGGCTACACCCCACACTAACCTTGTATGCTACCACGCATGCGTCGAAGTGTTTTCGAACATGCGCGGGTTTACGTGGACAGGTAAGCATACAGACGACCGGTTTTCTCAGCAGGAAACACTCTGCTGAGAATCACGACGAGAAAAATAGAGAGCAGGTTCTCTATTTTTCTCATCGAGATTCCCGGCAGTTTTCCTGTCGAGAAACCATACACACGAACGGGTTTCTCGGCAAAGAGCTCTCCCAGCAGTTTTCTTGCCGAGAAAAACGGCCGTGTGTACGAGGCTTTAGAGGGTAAACTTTATGGTATAGAGCTTTCATACCTCTTCTTCTCTAGTAGAGTGTAAGCTCTGCAGCACAGGACCCTTATACCTCATGTTCACTATTAGAGAATAACCCCTGTGGTGCAGGTCCCTCATATCTCTTTTGGATCCTAAAGACCTGACAGCGCTGAGAAGTGCCTGGAAATGATTACTATGCAGAAGGTGTGAGTTTCCTGATGATCCCGATTGGCTCTAATCCAACGTACTGAATGTTTTCTGCTCTTTCTTTTTTTTTATTATTCTGTAATCTTGTAAAATCTGACAGTTCTCTAAACACGAGTTGAAAGAACGGCTTGCGTAAGAAGTTGTTGTGGCTTGTTTATCATTTGGGAATTTCATTCGCATATTTTATTTCTGTGTCTGCGTGATTCCACCGGCTTAGAAGTGAAACCCCCCCCCCCCGGACCAGACGATGAGAACGGCGTCTGATCACCCGCCGCTGTCAGAATCGCGAGCTGTTAGTATCCAAAGTGATTGCATGCTGATGATGGAAGCTCGTGGGTCTGCTGGGGCACCGCGGTCGGATGTCGGCATGCTTGTACAAGACCTCTTTATGTAATTGTTAACCTGGAACTAAAACTAAAACTTTTTTTTTTTTTTTCCAACTCAACTTAAAGCGAAAGGAAGGGAACATAGTACGGAATAAATCCTGATAGAGCTTTTAACCCGTCTCTGATCCTGCCTGAACCGCCATAAAAAATTAGCGGGATTGTTCTGTCTCAACTACAAAGTGATAAAGTTCATCTCCAGGTTTAAGTAGGCCTTACTCAAGCTGGTTTGATATTCATCCCTTGCATCGATACAGGCAGTTTAACTCAATGAATAAACTCACAGTTAGGACGACAGACGATGAATCCTTTCGAATGTTCCGTTTAATGATGGATATTCATAGGTAGAAAAACGTTGCAGTTGTAAGCCACATGTAAGATGTTTAGCATGGAAGATATACAGGAGTAATGACCAGAATCAGGAAGTGGAGGAGATATATAAAGAACTACGGTGAGAGAGAGAGTTCAGCTAGAAAGAAGGGGACAGATCTTAAAGACACAGAGCAAGAATAATCACATAGTGTAACACAACACTCCCCGTCTGAAATCTTTAGATTTCATAACCTCAAACTAAAATATATATTTTCAAAAAGTCCAATACTGACGAATGTCCTGGAACCTGTAATGAAAAACATGCAACAAGCAAATAATAAACGTAAGTTCAACAGGATGAAGAACATAAAGTCACAGTATGATGTCTTCAAATAATTCCAAAGTTCTGAGTAGAACCTGTAGATGGCAGCAATGTACTCCCCGCCGTGCCAACAGCATGGCTAGTCCTTGCACAAGTCACTCACCTGGCAAAAGGAGTATTAACTCTGTAATTGGTCGACTAAAGGTTCGTGTCGATCCTCCCTTGGTTACCTTGACTTCTACCTTCCGGACTTTGTTATCGTCGCTGGGCATAACTTTAGTAATAAGACCCATAGGCCACTCATTCCGACAAACTTCCTTGTCTTTTAGAAGGATGAGGTCTCCAACCTTAAGATTCGGCTTAGATGCTTGCCATTTGTTACGACCTTGAAGGTGGTGAAGATACTTTTTCTTCCAGCGATGCCAGAACACATTGGCTAGATGCTGCACCTGCTTCCATCGATGCCTGTAATGGTGTGACCGCAGCTTCTGTTTTGTACTTACACAAGTGTGGAGTGAGGTGTTCACAGTTCTTATTTCCTTATCATCTTCAGGGTTTACTAGCCCATAGGTGGTGTCAATAGGGAGTAAGTAAGAGTCCTCACGCAGAAACCTTGGAGGTGACAGCCATAAGCTGTCCTGAAGAGCGGCAGGTGACACGGCTCTGGTCCCACAGTCAGCTGGGTTGAGTTCAGTGGGAACGTGATGCCATTGACTTGGTAGAGAGAATCTCTTGATACGTTCAACCCTGTTGCTGACGTACACATAAAATTGTTTTGTTTGGTTGTTTATGTAACCAAGTACTACCTTACTGTCTGTACAGAAGGTGAAAGAATCAATTCTAGTGTCCATTTCACTTCGTATGACCTCGGCAATTTCTACTGCTAGCACGGCTGCACAAAGTTCAAGTCTTGGTATGGTATGTGCAGGCTTGGGTGTGAGTTTTGCCTTGCCTAGGACAAAACTACAGTGTGATTCTCCATTCAGTTCAGAGGTCTTTAAATAGGCTACTGCAGCAATAGCTTCAACTGATGCATCAGAGAAAATATGAATCTCTCTCCGGTTAGCAGTTGAAGTGGATCCTGGAACATAGCAACGGGGAATCTGAAGTTTTTCTAGTGACTTCAAAGAATATCTCCACCTTTCCCACTTGTGTTGATTCTCACTAGGCAAGGGAGTATCCCAGTCTATGTTCTCAGTAGACAACTGTCTTAGTAAAATCTTACCTTGAATGGTAACTGGAGCAAGGAAACCCAGTGGGTCATAGATGCTATTCACCACGGACAGGACTCCTCTCTTAGTGAAGGGTTTGTCACAAGTTGACACTTGGAAGGTGAATTTGTCTTGCTTGATGTTCCACAACAAACCCAGACTTCGCTGTACAGGAGGCACATCTGTACCTAAGTCAAGGTTTTTTAGACTAGTGGCATAGTCCTCAGAGTGAAAGGCATTCGTAAGTTCCTGGCTGTTGGATATAATCTTGTGCAGTCTAAGGTTTGCTACAGACAGCATCTCCTTTGTTCTGGTGAGAAGATCAATTGCTTCTTTAGCAGTTGGAAAGGACTTAAGTGTGTCGTCAACGTAGAAGTTTCTTTCAACAAATTGACGGGCATCAGATCCATATTCAACTTCTCCAGTCTGAGCTGTTTTCCTTAGCCCATAAGTTGCCACTGCTGGGGAAGGACTGTTACCGAAGACATGTACCTTCATGCGATAATCTATAACTTCCTTGTTGAGGTCATTGTCCTTGTGCCATAGAAACCTGAGGTAGTTTCTGTTGTCTTCTCTGACGATGAAACATCTGTTGAATGTCGGCCATTACTGCTACAGGCTCTTGTCTGAAACGAATCAAGACTCCTATTAGACTGTTGTTCAAGTTGGGTCCCGTAAGGAGCATGTTGTTAAGAGAAACACCTTCGTGCTGAGCACTGGAATCAAAGACAACTCTGATTTGGTCTGGTTTGCGTGGGTGATACACGCCAAAGGATGGAAGGTACCAGCATTCTTCTCCCTCCTTTAGTGGGGGAGCAGGCTCTGCATGATCTCTGTCAAATACATTTTGCATAAAGTCCACAAAGTGCTTTTGCATCTCTGGTTTCCTGCTTAAGTTTCGCTTTAAGGAGGAGAATCTACTGATGGCCTGCTGTAAGTTGTTGGGCAATCTCTCTCTTGGGAGACGAAAGGGTAGGGGTGCTACCCAGTTATTGGAGTCATCTTGAAAGAACTCATTGTCCATTACCTTGATGAATTCTTTGTCTTCCATTGAAGGAGCCAGTATGTCATCTTCACTGGTTGCATTAAACACTGTAGAGCCGAAGTCGCCATCATGGCAGGAGAAAGGGCTTGTGTCACCTGAGATACCATGTTGCCATTCGTGGCTGGCTATCTTCTCTTTCACCCAGTAGTGATGTGGGCATGGCTCAAAGTAAGTGTTTCGGCCATTTGGCAGAACATTTGTCTTGAATGACGAAATGTTGGTAGGTCTTTTCATTTTGCCTATGCAGACATTGCCTATGATGACCCACCCTAGATCTGTGCTCTGGGCAAATGGGGCATCTGGGGGTCCACTGACTTGTCTGTGTACCTTGTGAACTCTTAGAATGTCTCTTCCTAACAGAAGAAGGATCTGAGCATCTTTGTCAAGCGGCGGTATCTCATTTGCTATTACCTTGAGGTGAGGGTGATGGAAAGCAGCAGCTGGAGTAGGGATTTCTTCCCTGTTAGCAGGTATCTGATTTCACTCAACAAGTGTAGGTAAGGGTAATTGCAAGTTACCTTTGAGAGAAGATACCATGAGTCCATGAGCCCTTCTTCCAGAAACCTCTATAGTTCCACTACAGGTACCCAAGGTGTAAGGATGAGCTTCGCCTTTTATTTCAAATAGATTGAACAATTCCGATTTTGCAAGTGATCGATTGCTCTGATCGTCTAAGATAGCATATGCCTTTAGAGACTTTTCTGGTTGATCCTTGTGGTATATGTTCACCAAGCATATCTTAGCACAGGACTTACCACAGCGGTCTTCTCCACAAACTTCAGTGCAGGATGAAGAAATGATGGTAGAATTAGGCACTTGGTCTGTATTCTCCCCGCCATGCGTTAACCTGGGAGGAGTGTTGGCAGGTTGTGCAGAGCTGGGCTCAAGAGGATGGAGGGCTTGCACATGTTCTTCAGAGCCACACTCTATGCACTTGATGGACACATTACAGTCCCTTGCAAAATGTTCTGTAGAAGCACAGCACCTGAAACATACCCTAAATGTCTTTAAAAGCTCCTTGCGCTCTTCCAGAGGCTTTTTCCTAAAGCCGATACATTTTTTGAGGGGGTGTGGCTTCTTGTGTATGGGACACACTTTGTTAGGGTTTTCAATCTTCCTACTCTGTTTGTTCGTGGCCAGAACTGTGGTAGGAGTGGGAAGGATGTCAGTCTTTTTCACGGACACTGGGCCTCTATGGTTTCTATAGTTGCCCTGAAGACTGGTACTCTTAGGAAAGGGTGAGAAGAGGCTGTACTCACCGTAGGAAAAACTTGGATCGTTCTTGGTCTCTGCAATTTCCCTGATGAATTCACAGAAGAAAGAGAATGGAGGGAAGGAAACCTTGTTCTCTCTTTTGTATGATGACCCTAGTGCAGTCCATTTCTCTTGCAAACCATACGGGAGCTTGGAGACAATTGGGTTTACCCCTCTTGGAGTGTCAAGGTAACTGAGTCCAGGTAGTTTTGGGTCTGTCTTGGCTAGCTGAAGCTCAAGGAGAAGGTCACTCAGTCTCTGGAACTCCTTGTTGTCCTTACCGGATATCTTTGGGAAAGTTTCCAGACGCATGAACAAAGCATTTTCTATAGCTTCTGGACTGCCATAACTTTGCTCTAGTCGCTCCCATGCAGCTGTGAGGCCTGCAGTAGGATTGTCCATGAAAACCGATCTTAATGGCTTAACACGTGCAGCAGATAGAGGACCAAGCCATTTGATCAGCAGATTCAATTCTTGATCAGCTGTAATGCCAATATTGCTGATTGTAGTTCTGAAGGCACATTTCCAACTTCTGTAGTTCTCAGGTTGGTCATCAAAACTTGTAAGACCAGTCTTTGTGAGCTCTCTGCGAAGCATGTACCTCACAAACTCTTCTGTCTCAGTTGTCTCCGCCTTTATGTGAGATGCTGTTGGCTGAATGGTGCTGATTGTGTTATTTTTGACATTGTTGTTAAAGGACACAGGGAAATATGGTGCAGCAGATGCATCCAGGTGAGTTGCTTGCTTGAAGTCAGTTGTTCCAATGGTACGTTGATTCAAGGCTGTACCGATGGCTGGAGATTGATGACTTGCTTGAAGCTTGCGCTGATGCTCTGTGACGTATGAAGGCAGGCAAGGTAGGCAGGTAGGAAATGCAGTGGAGTGATTTTGAGTGCAGGAAGTTGCTGGAACCTCTTTAACTTGAAGCTGTGAAGGAGTCTCTATGTAGTCGGGAGCATTGGAGACAATGTAGTGTGCACTGCAGTGGCTTAGGACATAGTCTTTAGTGCGTTTGAGGGGGTCTTCCATATCTGCTATGTTTAGGTTAATGCTGTCTTTCTCACTTGCACCTTCGTCTGCACTGATAGCTTGCTGTAGGACCCTTAGCTTTGCCATAGCTGTGTCATGTTTACACTGTTCATTTAAGGTTTCCATTGTTGCTCTTTGTCGTGCTGACTGCGCTTCCAACTCTGCCCTTTGACGTGCTGACTGCGCTTCCGACTCTGCTGTCTGAGCTTCCAACTCTCTTTTTTCTGCATATGCCACCTGCACTTTGCTGGCTTCCACTTCAGCGCGGGCATTAATAAGTCGCTCACTGAGTGTTGAGTATCTTGAACTATGGGATCTTGACGAGTTTTTAGAACGTCTGGTGGAAACAGATCTGTGAGATGCAGTGTCCTGTAACAGCTTTATTTTTGCTTCTGCCTTTAATCTGGTTTGCTGGATAAAACTGTCTCTTTCAATATTAAGAATGTTGACACGCTTTAACTGTGTCATCGCACTTTCTGTATTCATGTTTTGCAAGACATTAGTGAATTTGCTGCTGGTAAGCTGATAAAGCTCATATGAGGCAGAAAGTTGTTTAATGGCACCCTCTAGTGTCAGTAGTTCACGTTCAACAGACACTGTATTGGCTTCAGCAAGGATTTTCTCCCAGACTAATTCCAAGCTATTTGACAATTCAGTCCTTGAAGCTTCATAATTCTCCATTACTTTCCAAGTGGGTTTAACTGAGCGTTTGGGTAACTCAGTTTCTTCAGGAACTTGTGGGGAGGTAGATGTGAGTTCACATGCAGAAGCTTGGTCACTCATGATAGCAGACTGACTGTGAAAGCAGGCAGGATCTGTGTGCTGAAATATGACACTGTGCAGATCGTCTCAGGCTATAAGGCTGCCATGTGCTGCTCTGTCCCTTCTGTCTTGCTATGAGGGCAGTAAATCTTGTCTGTTTCAGTATTGACATGCAGAAATCTTGTAATTAGGCTGTGAACTCTGTTTTTCTACTGTTCTGTCTCAACTACAAAGCGATAAAGTTCATCTCCAGGTTTAAGTAGGCCTTACTCAAGCTGGTTTGCTATTATCCCTTGCATCGATACAGGCAGTTTAACTCAATGAATAAACTCACAGTTAGGACGACAGACGATGAATCCTTTCGAATGTTCCGTTTGATGATGGATATTCATAGGTAGAAAAACGTTGCAGTTGTAAGCCACATGTAAGATGTTTAGCATGGAAGATATACAGGAGTAATGACCAGAATCAGGAAGTGGAGGAGATATATAAAGAACTACGGTGAGAGAGAGAGTTCAGCTAGAAAGAAGGGGACAGATCTTAAAGACACAGAGCAAGAATAATCACATAGTTTAACACAACAGGGATTTATGTCTTCATTTCCTGCAAAATAAAAAATAAATAGATGGGGAGATTGCATACGAAGTACGAATTCCTTATATACAGTACCTGTATTTACAACTGTTGTTTTATTACAAAATGTAATAACCCTTTAAAGGGCAGAATCTGGTTAGTCAATACAAGATAAGGCCGTGGCAGAATTGGCCTGTTGCATTCAACAGCCGGTACTGCGGTTCATAGCGGCCCATTCAAGAGAATGGTGTCATGCCATGACTACCCTGCAACCACAGCCATGCATAAGATTGGGGTGCAGTGGTGCTGCATTTTGTGGGTTAAAACAGGCAATAAGGAGGTGGATCCGCTTTTCAAAGGAGCGGCTGTGTTAGACCGCACGTGTGTGTAGGTTCACAATTGTGTGGGTCACGCGTTTGCGCAGGCACTGCACCCTATTCATGTGAATGAGCTGCTGTAGGTATGAGAAGCGCAGGGAATTTTTATTTTTTATAAGGCAGTCGCATAGGAACCACATGGCTCTGTGGCACCTTGGCAGTTTTGCACACCCAAAAACAGGCCACGTGTGCTGATGCATGGGGTGCTATTAAGTATTAATGGCACCCTCATGCATCTGCTAAAGAGCAGCAAATTTCGCCTACAGGTCGGGAAGGCCCACAATGTTGCAAGTATTCTCGACCCTCACAAGTGTGAACCTAGCCTAAGGTTCTACTGCCCCCCCCCACCTCTAGTGTGAATGAGCCCCCACTGTCACCAGCCTTAGCAAATACATACCTTTGCATAGATTTGGCCATTATGAAAAAAGAACCTGTGTAATTGCAGTAAGCTCTTGCTGAGAATGAGATCCTTGGTTCAGCACAAACCTAGTTTAATGGTTTTCAAATTGTTGCCCAGGGGCCAGGTGTGGCCATTTAGCGTGCCTTTATCCAGCCCTCGGGTACCATTCTACCCCCTGACACCAGTGACGGGGCACTATTCCTCCCGCTGACACCAGTGACGGGGCACTATTCCTCCCGCTGACACTAGTGACGGGGGCACTATTCCTCCCACTGACACCAATGATGGGGCACTATTCCTCCCTCTGACACCAGTGACGGGAACTATTCTTCCTGCTGACACCAGTGACATGCTCTATTACTCCCACTGACACCAGTGACGGGTACTATTCCTCCCGCTGACACCAGTGACGGGGCACTATTCCTCCCGCTGACACCAGTGACGGGGCACTATTCCTCCCGCTGACACTAGTGACGGGGCACTATTCCTCCCACTGACACCAGTGACGAGCACTATTCCTCCCGCTGACACCAGTGACGAGCACTATTCCTCCCGCTGACACCAGTGACGGGGCACGATTCCTCCCGCTGACACCAGTGACGGGGCACCATTCCTCCCGCTGACACCAGTGACGGGGCACCATTCCTCTCGCTGACACCAGTGACGGGGCACCATTCCTCCCGCTGACACCAGTGACGGGGCACCCATTCCTCCCGCTGACACCAGTGACGGGGCACCCATTCCTCCCGCTGACACCAGTGACGGGGCACCCATTCCTCCCGCTGACACCAGTGACGGGGCACCCATTCCTCCCGCTGACACCAGTGACGGGGCACCATTCCTCCCGCTGACACCAGTGACGGGGCACCATTCCTCCCGCTGACACCAGTGACGGGGCACCATTCCTCCCGCTGACACCAGTGACGGGGCACCATTCCTCCCGCTGACACCAGTGACGGGGCACCATTCCTCCCGCTGACACCAATGATGGGGCATGGTTTACTCCCCTGATTCTGGAGCATTTTCTATTTTCAGTGCCCACAGTCCAGGCTCCCTAAAGCCTGAAGGACAGTCAGCTGGCCCTTTGTTTAGAAAGTTTGGAGACACCTAATATAGTTTAATAATAAAAAAATAAATAAAATCCACGTTGCTTTTTTAGACATTGTGGACAGAGATGACAACTGGTTTGCAAGAGCCGGAAAAGAGGCCTTTTTCATCAAAGTGGGCAAGCTATCCTTGAACTGGATTGGGGATCTTCAGCCCCATCTGTCTTCCCCATGTAATGCCATTTTTAATCTCTACCCAAGTCATTTGACAATAATTCACACCTTTTAGCCATGTGATTTGAAGAACTACCACCTATGCAAATGCCAAGACACCATGAATGCGGTTACGTAACTAGTCCAGGGTGGTCCCAGAACTTCCACACCTCCCATCCTGTTCTTGGACAATCAACATCTACTGAGTCTATGATGATTGGATCAATTGGTAGGTTATGTTCCCATCACTCATAAGAACTGAAATCGTGGCTTGAAGAATCTATGAAACCTCTTCAACAGAACGGAACCTGTCCAGTTGAATGTGACCAACTGCTATTTGATCTACCATGACGTGGATATACATACCGTGTTTCCCCGAAAATAAGCCCGGGTCTTATAATAATTTTGGCCACCAAAAACACTGTAGGGCTTATTTTTGGGGTAGGGCTTATATTGCAGCCCTCCCCGAAAATCCTGCTAGGTCTTATTATCGGGGTAGGTCTTATTTTCGGGGAAACACGGTATGAGCTTCTTCAGTGTAAAATGGTGCTAAGTAATCAGAATACATGAACAGCAGCGACAGATATCTTCATAGTAGACATAAGCATACAAATACAAAAGCCGCGCTTGTCCCAAATGAACCACAAATGCATCAAAAATAGTGTTCAGTGTTTGGATTTAAATAAAAAGTGTTCAGTGAAAACAAAATACAATACAAATGAGTACTGATTACAATACAGGTGAGTATTGAAAATTAGCGAAAACAAAAAATATGAATTCAATATCTATGAAAATGAGTCTTAAAAAACATAAAGTTCTCAAAGTGTAACAAAAAAAATTCCAGCAAGATAAAATGATTTCAGGAAGATCCAAAAAGTTCCACCACCAAGAAGATGCGAGTTTCCATGTAATAATCACAGTGAGGACTTTTACCAGAAGATGTGGACCTCCTGTAGTAGCGACCACTAGCAGATATAGCCCTCTGCGGGGTCAGATGGTCCCCCTCGTCTTTGGCGCTCACTGACAGTCACGAAGGTCCATCCACGATATCCAGCTTTCATCCAACGCTCATCACAGGATCTCAGTCAGCCAGGTGTTTCCCGGAGCACATAAAGAATAAGAGGCTCCAATTGTGTGTTATTGTTTAAGCCCCGGACCATTTGGCTGGCCAAAGACCAGAGCACTTTTTTGCAATTCGGCACTGCGTCAATTTAACTGACAATTGCGCGGTCGTGCGACGTGGCTCCCAAACAAAATTGACGTCCTTTTTTTCCAACAAATAGGGCTTTCTTTTTGGTGGTATTTGATCACCTCTGCGTTTTTTATTTTTTGCGCTATAAACAAAAATAGAGCGACAATTTTGAAAAAAATGCAATATTTTTTACTTTTTGCTATAATAAATAGCCCCAAAAAATATAAAAAAACATTTTTTTTCCTCAGTTTAGGCCGATACTTATTCTTCTACATATTTTTGGTAAAAAAAATCGCAATAAGCGTTTATTGATTGGTTTGCGCAAAAGTTATAGCGTCTAGAAGATGGGGGATAGTTTTATGGCATTTTTATTAATATTTTTTTTTTTACTAGCAATAGTGGCGATCAGCGATTTTTATCATGACTGCGACATTATGGCGGACACATTGGACACTTTTGACACTATTTTGGGACCATTCACATTTACACAGAGTTCAGTGCTATAAAAATGCACTGATTACTGTAAAAATGACACTGGCAGTGAAGGGGTTAACCAGGAGGGGGCGCTGAAGGGGTTAAGTGTGTCCTAGGGAGTGATTCTAACTGTGGGGGGGATGGGCTACGAGTGACACGACACTGATCACCACTCCCGATTACAGGGAGCAGTGATCAGTGTCCTGTCACTATGAAGAATGGGGAAATGCCTTGTTTACATCAGCATTTCCCCGTTCTTCCTCTCCGTGAGACGATCGTGGGTATCCCTGTGACCATCAAATCTGCGGGACCCGCGGTCGAACTCACGGAGCTTGCGGCGAGCGCGCGCCCACAATCCTGAATCTTAAAGGGGACGTACCTGTACGCTCATCTGCTCAGCTGTGCCATTTTGTCGCCGTATAAGTGCGTGCGGCGGTCCTTAAGCAGTTAAAAAGCTTCTTTAGTATAAAGCCAAAGATGGGTACTCACACATCATATGTTTCAAATAGGTAAAACAAAATACTAATCAACCGTACTCCCGGGGTCACGTAGGGCGTGATGGCATTAGCGCGTCTCTCCGCCCAACATGTTTCGTCATACGTGACGTAATCCAGGGGCAGGAGTTTCTTCAGACACATTACTCTTTACGCTCCGTTGCTGTATCAGGAGACTTGTGCAGTGTAATCACCTGTGTAGCGGGGGTACCAAATTTAGAGATTGCTTTGCCAAGTTTAAAGGTGATTCGAGTGGTAGTTGGCTCGAATCTTTCAATTTGCTGGACTCTGCCTTGCTGTTATTTTGCCTGGTGTGCAGTTTCCCTTAGAAGTGTGGGTGGCGCTGTCACCTATACTCGGGGTTGAACCACAGGTAATAGGGCAGCGATTTGTTGTACTCTCTCGGCAGCCGTACAGTGGGTGTGGTGGACCTGCTGGGCATGCCGGGAGAGGATATATAAGGGGCAGACGCCGCCTGGGAGGGGTCTTCTGTTCGTTCCAGAGTCGGGGTCCTGGTGCGTGGCGCGTGGCCCTCCAGGCAATGGGGCCACGTGCACTTCAGTCCCAGGCACCTTTAGTCCTGGGGCTGCAACTTCGTCCCTGGGCCCAGCACCTTTAGCTGGAGCCCACTTCGGGAGGAGAAATCCCACGGTGCCGCCTAGCGAGGGGACCCGTTTCTAGAAGAGGAGGCTCGGGGAGGACCGTTCCGAAGGACTGGTGAGGGATCTAACCAAAAGGACCAGTAGGAGGTTTGGGGCACTATAGATCCTGTGGCAGAGGATCTCCTGAACGCATTCATTAGGGAATCTAATAGACTGTTCGAGTTACACGCCGGCTGCTAGTGCCTTCGGGTGACTTTCCGGGTGAGCTATACCCACTCAGGATCGAGTGGCGAAGAAACAAGAGTGCCTGAACTGATCTGTCTTCCTAACACCTTTCTCTTCTCCTCATTTTGTGGATGTTCATGCATAAAGAAATAAACTATATTTTGGAGTTGATGCTGGTGTGGACCTTGGAGTTACTTGGGGCATAAAGACTTTTGTCCTTACACTATAGGGACAGAAACCAACCCAGGGGGCCTGCTGCAAAGACCTGTAAGTGAAACTAAGTGTG
The DNA here is from genome assembly GCA_029206835.1 of Rana muscosa. Classification (NCBI taxonomy): domain Eukaryota; kingdom Metazoa; phylum Chordata; class Amphibia; order Anura; family Ranidae; genus Rana; species Rana muscosa. The sequence goes on from CM055116.1 coordinate 1,253,741,665, forward strand.
CTTAACCTCTGCAAACCAGGGGGTACGGGCATGGTGGAGACTATGTGCCTTCCTCTCCAGTGAACGAGCCAAAGAGTGGAGAAGGAGGGTTGCGTGGTTGTTACACCTACAAACTGAGATTGTATCCCTGGGTCAGTTTAGAGATGATTATCTGTACTATGAACATATTGGGCCTTTACGGGTAATAAGTGCCTCCTGCAGTAACAACAAAGATAAATTATCTCTAAATTAACTTCAAGCAAATGCATGCACATGCCCTTCTGCAGGAAATCCATACCCCAGCAGGCACATCATTAATCTTGGCTGCATCTTGCACATAACTTGCAAGTTAGATTTTTTTTTTCTCTCTCTCTTTCAGTGAGTGCCATAACTCTTCTGATCGGATCAAGGTTCGAGTGTGGGACGAGGATGACGATATTAAGTCACGGGTGAAGCAGAGGCTGAAGAGAGAATCGGACGACTTCCTTGGGCAGACGATTATTGAAGTGCGGACGCTGAGCGGGGAGATGGATGTTTGGTATAATCTAGGTGAGCTTCATCGTACATGCTGATATATCTCTGCCCTGTATCCTTCTCTCTCTTATCTTATCCTTCTCTCTCCTGCTTGGGTGATTATAGAGGAGCGGCCGATATCCAAAAAGAAGGTCGTCTCACTTGGTGAATTTTATGGTAGTTTAAGAAGCTAAAGTCTCTATTGGTATAGAATTCATATAGACTAAATATGGTGTGTAACGGCACCCCAAATATGAAAGGGGCTAACGCCGTTTAGATATCTTCCCTCTCCTGGACACAAATTCACTGCCGATACTCCACAGCCAGCCGACCCCTTCCCATAGGAATTAATCCTGAAAGAACGAGACGCACTCTGTATCTTTCCAAGGATAGACTACCTTTATTGAAAAAAACATTGTAACTTTTATACACATCCAATACTGCATTAATCTAAAATGAACAATGGTCCAGCTCCACCCACAACATAACAAGACCCAATACACATTATTTTGACGTCTGCTAGTTCCACAACCTATAATTACAGACTTAATTACCACAAGCCACACTAGACAGTAGAATGTAAATCACCCACCATCACCGCAAGTATTACATAAACAGCCCACACACAGTATATCCAATATATGCCCTGTATATACCGTATTGGATATGGCTATCACAGATCATGGTGGGGTTCTCATTCCCCCTGTGCCCCTAAGAGGGACACGGGGGTTTCCACATAAGAGGCATTGGGGAAGCTGAAGCAAGGGTATCTCATACTGTCTAAGGGATTCTGGGTTCCCCGGGCCTTCCCGTTACATGGTGTATCATCATCCAATTAGAAGGAAAGAGACTGGGAGATCGGTCTACACCCGTTCACCCATAAAGAGGAATTTTTAAAGGACTTACAGCAGCAGCACCTCTACACCTCCAAATCTTCTCCCAGCAGCTAATGGGAAGTTCTAAACCAAGAGAAGAGAGAAGTGACAGGAGCCGCTCCCAGGCAGAATGTCATTGTGTGCAGTGGCTGGCTGGCTGGTGTCTTACTTTGCTGCTTCAGACTGAACACATGAAAAGCTGAGTGCCACTTGGGAATAGCTTTGGAATGTATTTCTTTTATGGCAGCCAATCAGTTGTTTTCCTGTCGGTGGGGTAGGTTAGGAGACCCTGACCAGTTGGTTAGGAGGGAACCGTGATTTGCCAGGTTAGACCCTTCATATAACGAGCTCATTATAATTTCTCCCAGAAAGGTGCCTCCAGGGAAATAAGACACAGCCATCCAATAGCTTTCCGTGTTGCCTAATAACTGCTGAACGGCTTGCTGTGCCCGGAGTGCTGCTTTAATTACCCCGCCGCTGTCAGCACATTCCTGGCTGTCATTGTGGGTGCCGAGTCTCCACGCTACGGCGTGTGTTTGAGTCATCCTGTCACCGGCACACCCGATAATAAGAAACCGTTCCCCCCCCCCCCCCCCCGTCCCCCGCACTCTTCATCTGCTCATTAGGGAGCTTTATGTGGGAGTGCTCCCGTGTTCTCATGTGCGCTCAGACACCCAGAATCCTCCGCTTCTGTCAGACGCCGCCGCCACCGCCGCGTGTGCGCAATCGGCATGAGGCGCTACAACTTCCTAATGAGATCTTTTAGCTTCATGAATTATTTCATCTCTAGAGGGAGATACTAAATGTAATTATGCAGACATTATTATTCTTCAGACTGAACCCTTGAATGGCCAAAGTCGAATCTACCGCCGAATTTCCATCTTTGGATGTGCACCCCCTTTCTCCTGGAATCGGGCTTTTTCTGATATGCCGAAATCCGGGGGCTGGGAACCAATCAGAGAGCTCCTAGTTACAGGGCGTTCTGGACCTTACCTGTGTTCCCGGCAATGAATGAAACCCACGTGTGGTCATTCTGCAAGCTGTACCTGCGTCTCAATCCCTTTGTAGGGTTATTTCTACAGTGGAACCACCTTTTAAAGTGGTTGTAAACCTCTGAAATGAAAAATAAACAAAGCATATCCTTCTATAGTTTGTACTCGACTCAATCCACTATAAAGAGTTAAAGGGGTTGTAACCCCCCCCCCCCCCCCTTGTTTTTTCACCTTCATGCATCTTTTGCAATAAAGCCGGAGGTCCACCCTAAAAAAAAAAAAAAATTACATAAAAAGGCTCCTAAAAAAAATTAATAAAAAATAAAAACATTTTTACTTACCAGAAATGGCGGTTGCTAGGCAGATCTTCCTAATCTGCCACTTCCTATTCCACGGTAGTCTTCATTCTTCTCCTCATTGCATTGTCTTCTGGGAAATTTGGGTGCGCTGTCTTCTGAGACATGTGTGTGTCCCAGAAGACAGCCGCCCATTCGCAGTGCACCGCACGACTCGCGCAAGCGCAGTAGGAAACAGGCAGTGAAGCCGCAAGGCTCCACTACTTGTTTCCCTTAGTGAGGATGGCGGCGCCGGCACGCGATCCGAAGGACGGATCGCCCTGGGGGGGGGGGGGCGACATCGCAGGCGCCCAGGACAGGTAAGTGTCCTTATTAAAAGTCAGCAGCTACAGTGTTTGTAGCTGCTGACTTTAAAAAAAAAAAACATTTGCGGCTGGAACACCGCTTTAAGGTGAAAAAACTACTGCCAGTCACCGGCCCCCCGTTTTACTTACCTGAGCCCTGGAATGTCCCACGGCGAGGACGCGCAGTCTCTCTGCCCGGGGTTCTCAGCTCTTGATTGGATAGATTGATAGCAGCGCTGTTGTCAATCAAATCCAATAACGCGGGCACCGGAGATCTTTATATCACTAGAGGGATCACCAGCAGGAGGAAGGAGGTCCTGATTCTTCTATATAGATCTTTATATCACCAGAGGGGTCACCAGCAGGAGGAAGGAGGTCCTGATTCTTCTATATAGATCTTTATATCACTGGAGGGGTCACCAGCAGGAGGAAGAAGGTCCTGATTCTCTATAGAGATCTTTATATCACTAGAGGGGTCACCAGCAGGAGGAAGGAGGTCCTGATTCCTCTATATAGATCTTTATATCACTAGAGGGGTCACCAGCAGGAGGAAGAAGGTCCTGATTCCTCTATATAGATCTTTATATCACTAGAGGGGTCATCATCAGGAGGAAGAAGGTCCTGATTCTTCTATATAGATCTTTATATCACTAGAGGGGTCACCAGCAGGAGGAAGAAGGTCCTGATTCCTCTATATAGATCTTTATATCACTAGAGGGGTCATCATCAGGAGGAAGAAGGTCCTGATTCTTGTATATAGATCTTTATATCACTAGAGGGGTCACCAGCAGGAGGAAGAAGGTCCTGATTCCTCTATATAGATCTTTATATCACTAGAGTGATCACCAACAGGAGGAAGGAGGTCCTGATTCTTCTATATAGATCTTTATATCACTAGAGGGGTCACCAGCAGGAGGAAGAAGGTCCTGATTCCTCTATATAGATCTTTATATCACTAGAGTGATCACCAACAGGAGGAAGGAGGTCCTGATTCTTCTATATAGATCTTTATATCACTAGAGGGGTCACCAGCAGGAGGAAGAAGGTCCTGATTCCTCTATATAGATCTTTATATCACTAGAGGGATCACCAGCAGGAGGAAGAAGGTCCTGATTCTTCTATATAGATCTTTATATCACTAGAGGGGTCACCAGCAGGAGGAAGGAGGTCCTGATTCCTCTATATAGATCTTTATATCACTAGAGGGATCACCAGCAGGAGGAAGAAGGTCCTGATTCTCTATAGAGATCTTTATATCACTAGAGGGATCACCAGCAGGAGGAAGAAGGTCCTGATTCCTCTATATAGATCTTTAGATCACTAGAGGGGTCACCAGCAGGAGGAAGGAGGTCCTGATTCTCTATAGAGATCTTTATATCACTAGAGGGGTCACCAGCAGGAGGGAGGGAGGTCCTGATTCTCTATAGAGATCTTTATATCACTAGAGGGGTCACCAGCAAGAGGAAGAAGGTCCTGATTCTCTATAGAGATCTTTATATCACTAGAGGGATCACCAGCAGGAGAAAGGAGGTCCTGATTCCTCTATATAGATCTTTATATCACTAGAGGGGTCACCAGCAGGAGGAAGGAGGTCCTGATTCTCTATATAGATCTTTATATCACTAGAGGGGTCACCAGCAGGAGGAAGGAGGTCCTGATTCCTCTATATATATATCTTTATATCACTAGAGGGATCACCAGCAGGAGGAAGGAGGTCCTGATTCTCTATATAGATCTTTATATCACTAGAGGGGTCACCAGCAGGAGGAAGAAGGTCCTGATTCCTCTATAGAGATCTTTGTCACTAGAGGGGTCACCAGCAGGAGGAAGGAGGTCCTGATTCTTCTATATAGATCTTTATATCACTAGAGGGGTCACCAGCAGGAGGAAGGAGGTCCTGATTCTTCTATATAGATCTTTATATCACTAGAGGGATCACCAGCAGGAGAAAGAAGGTCCTGATTCTCTATAGAGATCTTTATATCACTAGAGGGATCACCAGCAGGAGGAAGAAGGTCCTGATTCCTCTATATAGATCTTTATATCACTAGAGGGGTCACCAGCAGGAGGAAGGAGGTCCTGATTCTCTATAGAGATCTTTATATCACTAGAGGGGTCACCAGCAGGAGGAAGGAGGTCCTGATTCTCTATAGAGATCTTTATATCACTAGATGGGTCTCCAGCAGGAGGAAGGAGGTCCTGATCCTCTATAGAGATCTTTATATCACTAGAGGGATCACCAGCAGGAGGAAGAAGGTCCGGATTCCTTTATATAGATCTTTATATCACTAGAGGGATCACCAGCAGGAGGAAGGAGGTCCTGATTCCTCTATAGAGATCTTTATATCACTAGAGGGGTCACCAGCAGGAGGAAGGAGGTCCTGATTCTCTATAGAGATCTTTATATCACTAGAGGGGTCACCAGCAGGAGGAAGGAGGTCCTGATTCTCTATAGAGATCTTTATATCACTAGAGGGGTCACCAGCAGGAGGGAGGAGGTCCTGATTCTCTATATAGATCTTTATATCACTAGAGGGATCACCAGCAGGAGGAAGAAGGTCCTGATTCTTCTATATAGATCTTTATATCACTAGAGGGATCACCTGATTCTTCTATATAGATCTTTATATCACTAGAGGGGTCACCAGCAGGAGGAAGGAGGTCCTGATTCTTCTATATAGATCTTTATATCACTAGAGGGATCACCAGCAGGAGGAAGGAGGTCCTGACTCCTCTATTTAGATCTTTATATCACTAGAGGGGTCACCAGCAGGAGGAAGAAGGTCCCGATTCCTCTATATAGATCTTTAGGGATCCCCATCAGAAGGAAAACATATCAGGAGAGACTTCAGGAACTTTAATATGTCCAGTTTTCAGGAAAGAAGGGAAATGGGAACATGATTGGAACTTTTTAATACATAAAGTGAATGAATAAAGTTCAAGAGGAGTGGATTTTTAATATGAAGCCAAGATCAAGGACATGGGGACAGGACCTTAAACACCAGGAGGAACTAACCATAGAAAGTATTATTTTACAGAAAGAGTAGTTGATGCTTGGAATAGACTTGCAGCAGAGGTAGTGAGTCAGTCAACAGTAAGTGGATTGAAACATGCTTGGGGCAAACATGGATCTATATAGTACTCAGATAAAACAAACACAAAGGGACACACTTACAAACCTAATTGATGACTTTTTTTTTTTGCCGTCACTCCTCTGTGTTTGCTTGTCATTTTGATCCCTAGAGTTGCCAGACCTGGTGGATTTCTGCAGTTTTCTTTCAAGGGAGACCCGGTGTCTTGTCGAGCTGGTTCCCCTATCGATATGGTTCCCCCCTTGACTGCTCAGGCGCTGCCAAACAGCTGTTAAAGCTCAGAGATTTCCGTTGGCTCGCCTTGCGCCTGCGCAGTCAAGAGGGAACCGGATCGATAGGAGGAACCATAGGCGCGGCAGCTGTGGAAGCGCTCGCCCCCGATGCTTCATTACACACGCCGCTTTCTTCTTCATGCCGCTCTATACAGCAAGGGGCGGATCAGATGTGATATTGAGCAGTGCTCTTTGTTTGTTTATACACACCGCTCTATACAGCCCCTTGCGGTATTCTGTATAGAGCAAGTGGCGTGTATAAACAAACAAATCGCACTGCTCAATATTATCACATCTGATCCGCCCCTTGCTGTATACAGCGGCATGAAGAAGAAAGCGGCGTGTGTAACTAAGCATTGGGAGCGAGCGCGTCTGCAGCTGCTGAACAGCTGTTAAACCATCTGAGATTTCCATTGCCTCGGATTGCGCCTGCGCAGTCAAGGATGGAACCATATCGATAGGAGGAACCAGCTCGTCAGAACACCGGCACCACCTTTGTTGCAAAGTTGCTAGATCCTCCCCCACAATGGTTTTTGTCTGGTTTTTGTTCTCTTCAAGCTTTTTCTCCATCCCAATGGTATCTGGTAACGTTCTGCTGGGGGGCTTTACCTGATAAACCAATTCTAACATCTCATTCCTCCCTGTATTTATTCTCCTTAGAGAAAAGAACAGACAAGTCCGCCGTCTCAGGTGCCATCCGCTTGCAGATCAGTGTGGAGATAAAGGGAGAAGAGAAGGTGGCCCCGTACCATGTCCAGTACACGTGTCTCCACGAGGTAAGCGGCGTTTGTTACGTCTGCTTGGAATGGTCACAGTGGCCGGGATCTAGGGTGGTTGAACCCTCGGGGGGGGGGGGGGGGGGTCACGTGGTTTCAGATTGCTGGTTTTATTGAACTAACCCATCCATTTGATGCTTTCCCAAAACTGTTTATTTCATGACACACCATTAAATGTTAACTGTCACAGTTGCTTGTGCTCTCAGCCGAACTTTCAATCCAGTGGCATAACTGATCACATATGCAGCACCATGACAACAATAGATCTAATAGTTGCTAAAATGGCAGCTTCCTTGGCTATAAAAGATGGAAAGTTTTCATTCCACTTTAATTTACCACATTCTTATGTTATTTTAAACAAATTATCACCAAAGATTCATATGAACGTTAAAGGAGAACTTCTTGCTTTAGAACCGGGATCTCCAATCTGCAGTTCGAGGGCCAGATGTGGCCCTTTTCTAGCCTTTATCCGGCCCTTGGGCACTATTCCTCCCCACTAATATCAGGCACTATTCCTCCCCACTAATATCAGGCACTATTCCTCCCCACTAATATCAGGCACTATTCCTCCCACTGACACCAACAATAGGGCACTATATCTTCCACCGATACCAATGATGGGATACTATTCCTCGTACTAATAGGGGCACTACTTCTCCTCCTATTGACTACCAACCCTGAGGCCATATTTATTTTCACTGATGCCGGGCCTGGGACATTTTCTGCCCCGGCTGGCCACAATCTGGCCCTCCTAAAGTGTGAAGGACAATAAACTGGCCCTTTGTTTGAAAAGTTTGGCGACCCCCTGCTTTAGAATGTCAATTACTTAGCCTTACTTTACAGTTATAGGTGTATGCGTCCTCCAGATTCGAGACCCCCCCCTCCCACCAATTAGATGGGTGTAGAAAATGATTCTGCTCCGCCAATGTTCCCCCAAACTGTTGATTGAACAATAAAGGATCAGCAGAACACTCTTGCAGTCATCCTTCTTATCCCCCCCCCCATTAGCATGTTCACAGAGTGGCAGAACCATATAAAGCAGGCTGATTGGCTCAATGTCATCCCTACCCCTCTCACAGTGTGAGTGCTGTGGTGTTTACTATTACAAAGATAGATTTGCATTCTTATACTAGCTGCAGTCCCCTCCAAAAGCCCCTGTCCTGGTTGGGTCTGTCTCAACTCATACAGCAGTCAGGACTCTGCTCTTCAGCCCATGTGAAAGATTGACAAGACAGGAGCCCAACAGGGAGCAAGGGACAGAGCGTTGTCCCCTATAACAGGAAGTGTGTGAATGAGGACCTATATGGCAGGATCGCCAGGTATTTTAACGCAAACTGTATCGGGAACCATGAATCAGACCGAGACAGAAGTACAGTTAAATCACACTTGTTTAATAATAATAATAATAAAAAGGTAAACGTAATCAAAACATAGCCAGAGTTCAGGAACCGGATCGGCTAGTCAGCCAAGCCAATGTCAGAGAGCCAGAGATGAATGTAGTAGAACAACAAGCAGGATCAGGAGCCAGAAGGAACGTCAGCCGAGCAAGTCTTCCACAGGAACGCAGGAGATGGTCTCTGTGATGTTGACCAAGGCGAAGGCAGATGAAGTGAGCTGGATGGCTTTAAGTAGGCAGGACTGACGAACAGGATCATCAAGAGGTGAGTCACTGAGGAGAGATAGGAGCTGGTAATTGGCTGACAGCTGAGCGGCCAGCTAAGAGAAGGAAGGGCTGAGCCCAGCCCTGACAAACTGTTAATAGAATAACATCTGAAATGCCTTTTTTTAAAAAAGACAAAATTTGAGATTTTACAGAGCGGGTTTACATCTCGTTTACTCATTGAGCAATTTGTGAGCAAATTCTTGCTCTTTCCTATATAAAGAAATCTTGATGTCCAAATTCCACACCCGCAGCTGTTCGCTGGCCGAGCAAACTTCTCCCCGAGCCGGTATTCAGAGAATCCGGAAGCTTATTATCTCAAGGGCTCCCCGTCCTTTGAGTAACAGTTCATAAATGACGGAGGACACAGAGGATAATTGATGTATAACTGATGGAGACGTGATCCTATACATTAGGGATTCATCATACATGCCGAGCAGCCTGCAGCGTTGTACGCACAGTGAAGGTCATCCGGTATAGAATGATATTATAGTACACACCGCCCTGCTCAAGGTTAAAGACAACTCCGCTCCTTCTTTGTGTCTGAAATGCCATCGTATCATTTTCAGACTCTCATACTTCTGGGTTTTAAAGGAACATCTGGTGCCCTTAAACACCCAACTGGTCACTTGGACATGGAAAAGAGCCCTGGACTGCCGCACTCTGTATAAACGATTTATTATTAAAATCCAAAGTTAATCCATAGATTCAAAAGTCCAAAAACAGAAAACTGACATGCAGGGTTGGATAGCTGACGCGTTTCACATCAAAGATAGATGCTTACTCATGAGTAAGCATCTATCTTTGATGTGAAACGCGTCAGCTATCCAACCCTGCATGTCAGTTTTCTGTTTTTGCCTGTTTTTGGACTTTTGAATCTATGGATTAACTTTGGATTTTAATTTTGGAATTTTGAAAATAAATCGTTTATACAGAGTGCGGCGGTCCAGGGCTCTTTTCTTTTCCATGAATTAGTGCAGAGCCAGCACCTGTTCCAGTATCAGAGCGGGAGCATTCCTTGGAGCTTCACAGCTTGGAGCGGTACACACCTTTCATTGGTCACTTGGGCAGGTTTCTAAATGCTTTGAATATAACTGGCTATGAATATTGTGAGGCGGTTGATCCAGGGAATGTTCAATTGCCCTATGGCCCTGGTGCATTTGGCACTTATTGTGCAGCCCCCGGGGTCCCTGCAGGGGGTAGTAGTCTAGGGTTGGTGCTTACTAAAGCCAGTGAAGGAAATATATTCTGTAGACTCGCTTTACAAGTCACTCATTTTATTTTATTCTTACCAACCAGTGGATTAAATTAACGCGAATGGGCCCCCAAGTGGTGTCCTTGGCAGGCCGGTGACATGGAAATTATTGTAATGTCCTGGTTGAATTGTTGGGGACCAGTCTGAGCCGTCCCCCTGAAGACTTATTACAGAACTCATTACAGAGGCTCTCCTCCAGCTCGGCGTCAGAAGTTAGATGATCTCACCATGTCGGCACCATTAATGAACCAGCAACCGTCTTTTATTAGATGGCTTTAAAGCCTTTGTGACTCAGAAGAGTCCTCTTCAGTGAACCCATTGAATTAATTGGTGAGAAGACATTGTTACAGAATAAAATTTATTCTTTGCTTCCTAATGGGGATCGTTCTTTAGATTTCAAGCTTCATTTTTAAAGTTTAAAAAAAAATAAAAACGCTTTATTATTTTAAATTGACAAGCTTATTACTGTGTGTTGCTGGAGAACCTGTCCTGTGCAGTGAAAATATAATCCAGGTTTATTGAATATATATATATATATATATATATATATATATATATATATATATATATACTGTGTGTACATATATATATATATATATATATACAGTATGTATATATATATATATATATATATATATATATACATACATACACACACATGTGTGTGTGTATATATGTGTGTATATATATATATATATATGTAGCGGGGTCTTCAAAGTTAGTGGGATACACCTGGGGGTAGAGAGACCCAGGTGTGTAATTATGTCAGGGATTTGACCCCTTTTCTTATTCGTGGAGGATTGGGTGGTGTAATATTCTCTTTGACCAGTGGGTGTCAGTGTACCTGCTGGCTCGAGGTAGAATCGCTATCACAGTGTTACCCTTTTTTTGGTTCCTTCCTGGCGATGGTACGGCTGGGGCGGGGAACCCGCCGTGGTGTCGATGGGAGGATATAAAAGGGGGAGACGCCCGCGCCACGAGGTCGTCGTCGCCTGTCTGTTGTTCTTGTGGGAGGGGGTCACCCCTTCACGCACCCAGGCACCTTAGGCCTGGGTGCGGGCGGTTCAGGGTTCCGGCCTAGGCGCTCAAGGCCTGGTCGGAACGAAGATGGAGTCCATCCCGGGCACCTTCAGCCTGGGGTGAGGTACTATTAAGGAGGCCTGGGACCCGGTGACTCCGACTGGGTCCCGCAAGGGTGAAGTTGCTCCAGGGCGCCCCTTGCGAGGGGACCCGCATCTGAGGTGAGGAGGCTGGGGGGGGGTCACCCGTCCGAAGACCCGGTGTAGCGTCAACCCGGTGACGGATGGGCCTTCAGTAACTCCCTTGGAGGACATCTTCCCCTGATATGGGCTTCAGCGCAGCGGAGGAGCTTCCATCAAGACTCCTGCAACCCCTGGTCATAGCACAGGGAGTGTAGGGACTAGGAACCTGTACAGTGCCTCGACCTGCTTCCCCATCGTATCATGCCGTTGCATTTGACTGTATGTGGAGATACGCAATAAACCTGAGTTTGGACTTTGATGGGTGTATGGACTCTGTTGATGGGAACAAAGGGAGATTCCGGCACGGAAGGACTGACCCTCATAACCAGCACACATTTGGCCCGAGGAAAAGATTGATATTGGCCTTCACCTCACCCACATGCATGGGGAGGACATGGGCCGTAGCGCACCTCACTCTGTCGCTCGACATACCCCTAGCTAAAGAGGTCGGGGTGAGGAGGACGCTACATATATAATTAGGGCTGTTACTGATTAAAATTTTCGTGTTCGATTAATCGATTTTTATTTTAATTGACTAATTTCGAATAATTATAAGGCACATACAGATCCAACTACTTTTAGCTGATCTCCTTGCAGGCTGATTCCCAGTGCAGCTACCAACCACTGGAAAAATGGATAGCAGGATACAAAAAACACACAAAGGTAGCGCTCGATGGGAATAGCATTAAAACTTTTGTAGTCTTCAAGTAGGTAACAAAATAAATTTCTTTTTCGTACATCACGGGACACAGAGCGACTTAGTCATTACTAATGGGTTATATAGTTTACCTTCAGGTGTTGGCACTGGCCAATTCCAAACCGGAAGTACCCTCCCCTATATAAGCCCCTCCCACCCGGGAGCACCTCAGTTTTTTGCCAGTGTCTAAGGTGTTGGCCAAAGAGTAACATGTGTTTTCACTGGGCTTGCGTACAGGTTCTTTTGGGCCTTAGTAAGCTGTTCCGGATCCCACCAAAAAAGCTTCATAGCTAAACGGTCGGTACCCGGGCCTTGCAGCAGAAGAGCAAGGTTTTGCCTGTAATGCTTCTCTTAGGAGGGCTGGACCCTGGGATCCAGAGCTCTGGTCATACCCACGACCAAGACGCTGTCTGTGCAGGGTGCTATACAGGTCCAGGGGAGTGGAATCCTTGGGAACCCGGTCCCTGAAGGTTTAATTACAATGCCTGCCGTGATAGGTGAAGTTTGGACTTTTGTGGACCAAACAAAGTCCTGCGGCGGGGATCAGGTAAGTGGGGGCCCTCAGGAACTTGGTTCTATTGGGGGACCCCCAAGCCTAATTTGTCTTTCTGTCTGTTACCTAACGGTATTCCCGCTAAATATCTGTGTTTGCCTATAACTACTGAAAATGTAAACTTTTAATAGTAGTCAAGAAAAAAAAAAAAAAAAAACAGGGACCGCGGTACCTGTGTTAAACCACTAGAGGCCGCTGTAGTCCATTTTTCTTGTAAATGTGGATCTTTGGTTTTCTCAACTCAAAAGATCCAGGCAGCTGGTAAGTTTCTCTGAGGGAATCCACTTCCTCTGCCCTGTTGCTGCGTTCATCCACCGCACAGGCCCTCCGGCAAAAAGGGCCCTGGCTCCTAGTCCTCTGTTGGTTTTCGAAAAGGGCGCCATTGGCGCACGGGCGCGCGCGCGGGCGCGTGCACGCGCCTCCTATGAAAAAAAGGGGCGGGGCGGGTGGATGACGCTCGATGCGCGCCGCGGCGCTTCTGCGCATGTGCGGGCGTCCCAGCATGGTTAAAAGACACAGTACAAGTGTCAGCTGCATGCAAACAGAGCTAGCAACAAACAGTGGCACACAGAGGCGGTTGATGCAGGCATCCCCATAGAAAGGCACTTTAGTGGACACCAGCTGGTATATAGCAGCACCTGTGTTAGACTATTACCAGCAAAAATTGGTGTATGACGACGGGAATACCTCAGCTTTGTGCTTAAAGGATATGTCGTCCAGACGCTCCGGAAATAGATCTTCCAGGAAGCCAAAGGGGTCTCCATCGGGCTCTGAGGATATTGGGCATGCTTGCACTGCACCAATCTCCCCTGAGAATGCAGAGGTCAGTAGCCGTAGAAACCCCGCAGGAATGCCTGGTGCTGCGGCTGTCCCCAGTCCACCTGCTCCTGTATATATAACAGAGGAGGTTTTATCCTCAACTCTGGGAGGATTGGAAGAGAGATTAACAGTATTGATCGCTGCTTCCCTGTCACAGGAAAAGCGCGTCCGATCTCCGTCTCCTCCTTCAGAGTGCCTGTTAGTGGAGGAACAGCCCCACACAGAGATCGACCTACCTGAAGGGGATCAGGATGAGGTTGATTCACTTATAGAGGAATCAACAGTGGAAGAACCTTTCTCAGCTTCTCAGGCTGAAAGATTATGGGTTCAGTCTCTGACTAACATGGTCCGATCAGCATTTAAAATGCCTCTGGCGGAACCACCATCCACTACGGTTTCCTCGCTGGGGTCGCTAAAAGCTCCCCAGGCGGTCTGTTCCTTCCCAATCCACCCTTTATTAGAAGGGCTTATTTACCAGGATTGGGAGCATCCTGATAAAATATTTGCTCCCCCCAAGAGATTTCCGGTGATCTATCCCATGGAGGATAAGTTCATAAGAAAATGGAGGGTCCCTATAGTGGACGCAGCCATCTCTTCTGTTAACAAATCACTGACATGTCCAGTAGATAATGTTCCAATGTTCAAAGACCCAATAGATAAAAAATTGGAGTCTTTACTAAAATCTGCTTTCTCTACAGCAAGTATGGTGACACAACCTGCGGTAGCAGCGATTGGAGTCTGCCAAGCAGTGAAAGATCAGTTGAAACAAGTCTTAAGGGACTTACCAGATCAGCAGGCTCATGCCCTAGCTGACCTGCCTAGAGCCTTGTGTTTTGCGGTGGACGCCATAAAGGATACAATCCAACAGGCCTCCCGCTTTACGCTGTCTATAGTACATATGCGTAGGCTTCTGTGGCTCAAAAACTGGTCTGCTGAAGCTCCCTGTAAAAAACTGCTGGTTAGCTTCCCATTTCATGGAGAACGCTTATTTGGAGAAGATCTGGACAAATATATCCAGAAAATTTCTGCCGGTAAAAGTTCACTCTTACCGGTTAAGAACAAGGGTAGAAGTCCTTCTTTTAAGAGGCCTACCTCTCCAGTCCCGGGCACATCGGCTGTGAAGCAGTTCCGACGGCCTCCGCGGTCAAATTCAGGGGGCAGAAATCAGGGACAATCACAGGGTAACAAGAAGCCCTGGATCAAGAGAGGTACAAAACCTCCCCCTAAGGCATGAAGTATTGCCCCCGCTCAATCGGGTGGGGGGAAGACTTCAGTTGTTCACAGAGACCTGGCGGGACACCATCAGAGACAGATGGGTGCTCTCCGCAGTAAGTCTGGGATACAAGCTGGAGTTAAAAGGCACTCCTCCTGCCCAATTTATGAGGTCAAACGTGCCAAGAGATCCCCAAAAGAGAGGATCCCTCCTTCTGGCACTAGAACAACTATTGCTCCAAGGGGTAATCATGAAGGTTCCCCTGGAAGAAAGCGGATTCGGGTTTTACTCGAACCTTTTCACAGTCCCCAAACCAAATGGGGACGTGAGGCCCATATTAAATCTAAAAGGGCTAAACAAGTTCCTAAATATCAGGACCTTTCGGATGGAGTCGATCCGATCAGTGGCCACCGCCCTACAAGGGCAGGAATGGCTAGCCTCGATCGACATAAGGGATGCTTATCTGCATATTCCCATCTTTCCGGCCCATCAGAAATTTCTACGCTTTGCAGTAGAAGGGCGCCATTTTCAGTTCAGAGCCTTACCTTTCGGTCTGGCCACAGCACCACGAGTGTTCACAAAAATTCTGGCCCCATTATTGGCCAATCTAAGAACACAGGGTGTAACGATAATGGCATATCTAGACGACCTGCTACTAATAGACCACTCAGTGGAAAAGCTGGAAGTAGCTATTCACAAGACAATCGAGTATCTGGAATATCACGGTTGGATTATCAACCGGGACAAGTCAGCTCTAAGACCAGTCAAAAGTCTGGAATACTTAGGGCTAAGGCTGGATTCAAATCAGAGAAAGATTTTCTTACCTCCAGAGAAGGTGTCGTCTTTAAGAAATTTGACCCACTTAGTGGGTACAAAAAGAAAACCATCCATACGTCTCTGCATGAGGCTGCTGGGAAAGATGGTGGCTTCATTCGAAGCGGTACCCTACGGTCAATTCCATTCAAGGAATTTGCAAAGGGCCATACTGTCAGCCTGGAACAAAAAAGTTCAGGCTTTAGACTTACCAATGTCCCTGTCCCCTTCCGTTCGCAAGAGCCTCCATTGGTGGTTGGTGCCCCAGAATCTGGAAAGAGGGAAACCCTTCAGTCCGGTTTCTTGGAAGGTGGTCACTACAGATGCCAGCCTCATCGGCTGGGGGGCAGTGCTGGAGCAATGGTCTCTCCAGGGCAGGTGGTCAGAAGCAGAAAAGGCCCTGCCCATCAATCTCTTAGAGATACGAGCAGCCCGGTATGCCCTAGTAGCATGGACATCCAAACTCCAGGGGTCCCCTGTCAGAATTCAATCAGACAATGCCACGGCAGTGGCATATATCAATCATCAGGGTGGCACCAAAAGTCGTGCAGCCCAGAAGGAAGCAAATTGCATCCTGGAGTGGGCAGAAAAATATGTCCCAGCCATATCCGCGGTTTTCATCCCAGGAGTGGAAAATTGGAGAGCGGACTTTCTAAGTCGCCAACAATTATGCCCGGGGGAATGGTCTCTTCACCCCGAGGTTTTCCAGGCAATATGCCAGCGGTGGGGAACACCGGATGTAGATCTGCTAGCATCCAGATTCAACGCAAAGGTGGACAGGTTTGTGTCTCGCACAAGGGATCCCCTAGCTTGCGGCTCGGATGCCCTAGTGTTCCCTTGGGATCGGTTCAAGCTGATATATGCATTCCCACCGCCACAATTGTTACCGCGATTACTCCGCAGAATCAGGGTAGAAAAGAAACCAGTGATTCTGGTGGCTCCAGCGTGGCCCCGAAGGGCATGGTACGCGGAGATGGTAAAAATGTCAGTGAGGAGTCCTTGGACCCTCCCACTTCGTCCGGACCTGCTGTCGCAAGGACCGATATACCACCCTTCCTTACCAGCCCTAGGTTTGACGGCCTGGCTATTGAAGCCCACATTCTGAAAAAGAGAGGGCTCTCTAATTCTGTGGTATCTACCATGATCAATGCCAGGAAACCGGTATCCAGGCAGATCTATTATAGGATCTGGAAAGCGTACATTACGTGGTGTGAGACCAAGAAATGGCATCCACGTAAGTACATGATAGGGAGGATTCTGGACTTCCTACAGTGGGCTGTAGATAGGAAGCTGGCCTTGAGTACTATCAAGGGTCAGATTTCGGCCTTGTCAATATTTTTTCAAAGGCCCTTGGCTTCGCATTCACTAGTCAAAGCCTTTATACAAGGAGTGATGCGTATTAGCCCTCCGGTTAGTATTCCCATATGTCCTTGGGACTTAAACCTGGTTCTGTCGGTTCTACAGAAACAACCGTTTGAACCATTACAACACATTTCCTTGGTTCTTCTCACCAGGAAATTGGTTTTCTTAGTAGCCATTTGTTCGGCTAAAAGAGTGTCGGAATTAGCAGCTATGTCCTGTAAGGAGCCATATCTGGTTGTCCATAAGGACAGAGTAGTATTACGTCCTCATCCAGCCTTTCTTCCTAAGGTGGTATCGAGGTTTCATTTGAACCAAGATGTGGTTCTTCCTTCTTTTTTCCCCAAACCTATCTCAGTAGAGGAAAAGTTATTACATTCTTTGGATGTGGTAAGAGCAGTTAAAGCTTATCTAAAAGCCACTGCTCAGATTCGCAGAACGGATTCTTTGTTTGTTCTGCCGGAGGCCCCAGAAGGGGTCAGGCAGCATCAAAATCTACTTTAGCCAAGTGGATTCGACAGGTCATAATACAAGCCTATGGCTTGAGAAAGAGACCGCCTCCGTTCAAAGTTAGGGCGCACTCCACAAGAGCGGTTGGAACTTCATGGGCAGTGCATCACCAGGCCTCCCTGGCTCAAGTATGTAAGGCCGCAACATGGTCTTCGGTACACACGTTTACTAGATTCTATCAGGTAGACGTTAGAAGTCAGGAGGATGTCGCCTTTGGGCGCAGTGTGTTGCAGGCCGCAAAAGATCCTCATGCCTGATGGCGCCCAGCTTATGTATCCCTCCCTCATTTGGCATTGCTTTGGGACGTCCCATTAGTAATGACTAAGTCGCTCTGTGTCCCGTGATGTACGAAAAAGAAAAAGGGATTTTTATAACAGCTTACCTGTAAAATCCTTTTCTTGGAGTACATCACGGGACACAGAGCTCCCACCCCTCTTTTTGGGACACTTATTGCTTGGCTACAAAACTGAGGTGCTCCCGGGTGGGAGGGGCTTATATAGGGGAGGGTACTTCCGGTTTGGAATTGGCCAGTGCCAACACCTGAAGGTAAACTATATAACCCATTAGTAATGACTAAGTCGCTCTGTGTCCCGTGATGTACTCCAAGAAAAGGATTTTACAGGTAAGCTGTTATAAAAATCCCTTTATTGCACTGGAGATAAAATCAATGTAGCTACATAAACTGTAAAAATGGTGCGAGTAATACCAAACGGTAGCAAAAGCAGTCATAAAAACATGTAGCTAAGTATGATACTGGTATAAAAATGTGTACAACGATACCACTGCTGAATCCAGATGAGGAGGGGTTAACATCAGTCCGTCGGCATGTAGATGTCCCGTGAAGGGAACGATCACAACTCCCAGTGGATAGCTGTAGAGTCCCAGGTTGATAAGAGGGAAGTGATAGAGGGAAGTGTAACAGCCCTTGCGTGTGGCAGATAGTAAGGTCCCGCCGGCATGCAGATATGAAGACACAGCAAAGGAGCCCTTCAGATGGACATGGCAAGCCCCACCGGTGTCCGCGACGTCACCGGAACTCCGACGGAACTCCCTGAAGACCCGGAATTTTGATTGATCAAAGATCAAAAAACTTAATCGATTAATCGAGGAATTAATAGTTAATTTCCACAGCCCTAATATATATATATATAGCACATTTTTTTTTTTTTTTTTTATATTTAACCACTTCATCCCGGAAGGATTTACCCATCTCCTGACCAGGCCATTCTTTTTGCGATGCGGCACTGCGTCGTTTTAACTGACAATTGCGCGGTCGTGTGACGTGGTACCCAAACAAAATTGATGTCCTTATTTTTTCCCCACAAATCGAGCTTTCTTTTGGTGGTATTTGATCATCTCTGCGGTTTTTATTGTTTGCACTATAAACAAAAAAAAGAGCGACAATTTTTTTTAAAAAAAACAATATTTTTTACTTTTATGCTATAATAAATATCATAATTAAAAAAAAAAAAAAAAATTCTTCATCAGTTTAGGCCGATATGTATTCTTCTACATATTTTTCATAAAAACAAAAACGCAATAAGCGAATATTGATTGGTTTGCGTAAAAGTTATATCGTGTACAAAATAGGGGATAGATTTATGTCATTTTTATTATTTTTTATTTTTTTTACTAGTAATGGCGGTGATCAGCGGTTTTTTTTTTTTAGTGGGACTGCGACATTGTAGCGGACAGATCAGACACTTTTGACACTTTTTGGGACCATTGTCATTTATACAGCGATCAGAGCTAAAAATAACAAAATTGTTGTCCCTTTTTCCCCACAAATAGAGCTTTATTTTGGTGGTATTTGATCACCTCTGCGGTTTTTTTTTGCGCTATAAACAAAAAAAGACCAATTTTGAAAAAACTGTTAAAAAAATAAATAAAAAATTTCTGCTATAAAACGCACCCAGTAAAAAAAATTACGAAAATCGAATTTCTTCATCAATTTAGGCCAATATGTATTCTGCTACATATTTTTGGTAAAAAAAAAAACAAACAAAAAAAAACCCAATAAGCGTATATTGATTGGTTTGTGCAAAACTTTTGCATATAGATATAAAAAAATTATATAAAATTCTCTTTTTTTTTTCCTTTTTTGATCGCCTGCTATCTGTTCTCAGCTGCATAACAGCTGGGGGAGGAGAAACAACAGCTTGCTAATCTTCCCAGTGAATGACTGTGCAGGGGGGGTGGTCTCAGGACAAGTTTATCTGCAGTCTTCTCTACATTTGTTCAAAGCACAGAAATCTGAAGCTTGTTTGAGAGGTGGGGAAAAAAAAAAAAAGGGGTGGAGAGCTAAAGTTACACTCTGCAGAGCTCAATGGTGAGAACTCTGTGAGCTGATTGGAGGTTAGGGACACAATATTTTTTATTTTCTGCTATAAAACACAAAATAAACAAATTTAGAATATCTAATTTCTTAATCAATTTAGGACAATTTGTATTCTGCTACATATTTTTGAAAAAAAAACAACCAATAAGCGTATATTGTTTGGTTTGTGCAAAAGTTATAGCGTCTATGGCATTTTTATAAAAAAATAAATAAAAAAATCCACTAGTAATGGCGGTGATCTGCGATTTTTGTCGGGACTGTGACATTGCAGCGGACAGATCGGATGCCTAACTGACGTTTTTGACACTTTTACAGTCACATTATTACAGTGATCAGTACTAAAAATATGCACTGACATTGTACTAATGACACTGGCTGGGAAGGGGTTAACATTAGAGGTGATCACGGGGTTAAATGTGTTCCCTGGGTGTGTTTACTATCTGTATGGGGGATGGGCTGCCTGGAACAACACACAGATCCTACCTCCTGCATAGCAAAAAGACGAGATATCTGTGTGATCTCCCCTGTCAGAACGGAGATCTGCCTTGTTTACTATGGCAGATCCCCGTTCTGTCACTGCGGGGAACGATCGCGGGCGGACATAGAGTCCGCCGGACCCGCTGATTGGCTTCCCTGCTGGCCCACAGATCACCGTGTACGAGCCCGACTTGTACCTACGGCATTTTGCGCAGCCCAGCCAACCTGCCGCAGCTGGTCGCCAAGTGGTTAAAGTGATTGTTAACTCTCACCTTGTAAAATAGAAATTAAAGGCAAAACATTTGTGTATAGATATAAAAATCAATATAAATTCCCCTTTTTTTTTGATCACATCCCATCTGTTCTCAGCTGCATAAGAGCTGGGGGGAGGAGAAACAGCAGCTCACTAATCTTCCCAGTGAATGACTGTGCAGGGGGGTGGTTTATCTGCTGTCTTCTCTACATTTGTTCAAAGCACAGAAATCTTGTTTGAGAGGTGGGGGAAAAAAAAAGGAGGTGGAGTGCTGAAGTTGCACTCTGCAGAGCTCAGTGGGGAGAGCTTTAAGAGCTGATTGGAGGAAAGGGACACGCCCTCATTCACACAGCACACAGGAACAGAGCTGAGTATGTCGATCAGCTGGAAGTCCCTCCCCTGTCACCCTTTTCCTCTTGGTGTCAGGAAAACGTGTCAGAAGTGATTCATGCCAATAGCAGGAGGAAGAAGGCAGCAGACAGAAATGACGCTCTGGATAGAGACAAGTACACACTATAGAGGGATAGGCTTTGTTCATATTTCATGTCCGAGGTTTACAACAACTTTACGGTACTCACAGGACCATTCAAATGATTTCTCTCTCCTCTTCCTGCAGAACCTGTTCCATCACCTGACGGACATACAAGCAAGCGGGGTGGTGAAGATCCCGGAGGCCAAGGGTGATGACGCCTGGAAAGTTTACTTTGATGAGACCGCACAGGAGATTGTGGATGAGTTTGCAATGCGTTATGGGATTGAATCCATATATCAAGCCATGACGTGAGTACTGTGTTCTATATAAGTATGTGGGTGTAACATGGGCTACGCTGTTTAGTAGTGGGGGGTGATGGCGGAGGGGTCCGTAGGGGTGGTGGAGGGGTCCGTGGGGATGGCTCCGTGGGGATGGCGGAGGGCTCCACGGGGAGTCTGTGGGGATGGTGGAGGGGTCCATGGGGAGTCTGTGGAGATAGAGGCTCCGTGGGGATGGCGGAGGGCTCCATGGGGATGGCGGAGGGCTCCGTGGGGAGTCTGTGGGGATGGTGGAGGGGTCCATGGGGAGTCTGTGGAGATGGAGGCTCCGTGGGGATGGCGGAGGGCTCCGTGGGGAGTCTGTGGGGATGGTGGAGGGGTCCATGGGGAGTCTGTGGAGATGGAGGGCTCCGTGGGGATGGCGGAGGGCTCCGCGGGGAGTTTGTGGGGATGGTGGAGGGGTCCATGGGGAGTCTGTGGAGATGGAGGGCTCTGTGGGGATGGCGGAGGGCTCTGCGGGGAGTCTGTGGGGATGGTGGAGGGGTCCATGGGGAGTCTGTGGAGATGGAGGGGTCCGTGGGGATGGCGGAGGGGTCTGTGGAGATGGAGGGGTCCGTGGGGATGGTGGAGGGCTCCGCCGGGAGTCTGTGGAGATGGTGGAGGGGTCCATGGGGAGTCTGTGGAGATGGAGGGGCTCGTGGGGATGGCGGAGGGCTCCGCGGGGAGTCTCTGGGGATGGTGGAGGGGTCCATGGGGAGTCTGTGGAGATGGAGGGGTCCGTGGGGATGGCGGAGGGCTCTGCGGGGAGTCTGTGGGGATGGTGGAGGGGTCCATGGGGAGTCTGTGGAGATGGAGGGGTCCGTGGGGATGGCGGAGGGGTCTGTGGAGATGGAGGGGTCCGTGGGGATGGTGGAGGGCTCCGCCGGGAGTCTGTGGAGATGGTGGAGGGGTCCATGGGGAGTCTGTGGAGATGGAGGGGCCCGTGGGGATGGCGGAGGGCTCCGCGGGGAGTCTCTGGGGATGGTGGAGGGGTCCATGGGGAGTCTGTGGAGATGGAGGGGTCCGTGGGGATGGTGGAGGGGTCCGTGGGGGTGGCGGTAGGCATTTTCTACACTGTAAAGTCAATCATTTTCTTAAGAGAGGGGAAAAAAATGAATACGTCTTCCCGTGTTGATTATGCCAATGTATGGGGTACCATTAAGCATTATTGACACCCCTGCCTGTCTGCTAAAGAGCAGTGCATTTGTCCCTGTGTCGGGAACGTACAAGATTTTGCACCATGCAGTAACTAGCCTAAGAGTGTGGGGAGGGGCTCGAAACTGAAAATACTTTTTAAGGAGGGGACGCGAAACAGCAGCACACTGATCTTCCCACAGAAAGGCTGTGTGAGGGGGGGGGGGGGGCGTATCAGGACAAGTCTGATCATTGGAGGAAAGCAGGCTGAATTTCCAGCACAGCTAGAGAACTGACCACCCTGGTGCTCTCATGCCTAGGGTGGTCAGCTTTTTTAATAGAATAGCAGAGGGACTGGCAGGAGCACCAGGGATTTCTCATAAAGGAAGCAATACAAAGAGAAGAGGAGAGGTTTCTCATACAAGTACATGGTACAGCAGGCATATATTGGAAATATGAAATGTTAGGTTTACAAACACTTGTGTGTCACCCCGCTGGCTGTGCTGTGCAGCAGAGATGTGGAAATCACAAGACTAGCCGTGCAGAACTATTAGTCCCTCAGCAGGTAAAATGTGTATTTTGGCATCCTAATCCATTTTTCCCACTTACAATCTTTTTTTCCCATCCTGTAATCCCTCGCCGTGTGGTGACAATGATTGATTTCACCGCTGCGATTGTTGGATAAGACGTGTAATATAGAGACGTCTGGGCGGCGATCGGCTCCCCATGTGGTGGAATTATTATCCCGCGTTGTTTCTTGTATCATTTACATGGCAGTGATTGGAGGAAATAAATGCCGTCGCTCTTTATCTGCTATTAGGTGACACGATTCTCTGCAGAAAAGTGTGATTCACGCTGCAGGCGGGGGAGCCAGAAATAGATCTTCTCATTAGCCGCACATAGCGCAGTGCGGGGGCAGACCGATCGCCCATCCACGCCGGACAGCTGTCTACACCGAGAGGGCCCCTCCATACACACAGGTGTACTACAGGCGTGGCTTACCATGGAGCTCACTGTCATATATTGCAGAATAAGGCAGCCCAGGCAGGATTTGTTTTATTTCATTCAACCAGCAAATAGAATGGAAGAAAATTTAATCCATTCCCCCATCCAGACACTCGATGTATATAGGGGAACCCCTCCTGTGGAGCGATTGTATTCTGGCTGCAGAAAACAACTTGAGTACAACTAGTTGGTGGCTGCATTCGTTTTCTTTTTTTTAGGGCCCCCTCCCCTAATTTACACCGGGTGATCCTGCCAGTAACACTCCTCCTGTCCTAAGGGGGCAGCACCTATATGAATGAGAGAAGCAGTTTTGTCACTCTAGGATAGTGCTACTACAAAACCTTCCTCTATTTATCTCCATTGCTGACATGTATGAAGAGACTGCTGACATGTATGAAGAGACTCTCAGGGACAGATCACGTGTATAAAGAGACTGTCAGAGTCTGATCACATGTATGAAGAGACTGATCACATACTGGAAGAGACTGATCACATGTATGAAGAGACTGTCATAGGCTGCTCACATACGGGAAGAGACTGCTCACATAGGGGAAGAGACTGTCATAGACTGAACACATACTGGAAGAGACTGTCCGAGACTGATCACATACTGTCTGAGACTGATCACATACTGTCTGAGACTGATCACATACTGTCCGAGACTGATCACATACTGTCCGAGACTGATCACATACTGTCCGAGACTGATCACATACTGTCCGAGACTGATCACATACTGTCCGAGACTGATCACATACTGTCGGAGACTGATCACATACTGTCGGAGACTGATCACATACTGTCGGAGACTGATCACATACTGTCGGAGACTGATCACATACTGTCGGAGACTGATCACATACTGTCGGAGACTGATCACATACTGTCGGAGACTGATCACATACTGTCGGAGACTGATCACATACTGTCGGAGACTGATCACATACTGTCGGAGACTGATCACATACTGTCGGAGACTGATCACATACTGTCGGAGACTGATCACATACTGTCGGAGACTGATCGCATACTGTCGGAGACTGATCGCATACTGTCGGAGACTGATCGCATACTGTCGGAGACTGATCGCATACTGTCGGAGACTGATCGCATACTGTCAGAGACTGATCGCATACTGTCAGAGACTGATCGCATACTGTCAGAGACTGATCACATACTGTCAGAGACTGATCACATACTGTCAGAGACTGATCACATACTGTCCGAGACTGATCACATACTGTCAGAGACTGATCACATACTGTCAGAGACTGATCACATACTGTCAGAGACTGATCACATACTGTCCGAGACTGATCACATACTGTCCGAGACTGATCACATACTGTCGGAGACTGATCACATACTGTCGGAGACTGATCACATACTGTCGGAGACTGATCACATACTGTCAGAGACTGATCACATACTGTCAGAGACTGATCACATACTGTCAGAGACTGATCACATACTGTCAGAGACTGATCACATACTGTCCGAGACTGATCACATACTGTCCGAGACTGATCACATACTGTCCGAGACTGATCACATACTGTCCGAGACTGATCACATACTGGAAGAGACTGATCACATACTGGAAGAGACTGTCGGAGACTGATCACATACGGGAAGAGACTGTCGGAGACTGATCACATACGGGAAGAGACTGCTCACATACGGGAAGGAAGAGACTGTCAGAGACTGCTCACCTCTTGAGTCTTCTGAGCAGTGACTGGTAGGGAACCGCCCTCTCTGGTGGGTATTATGTAAGTGGAACAGATAAGGAATTCCCCATTACTGATAATGGATCTCGGGGTGGATGACGGACGGCGTCGGGGGTTGGATGACGGACGGCGTCGGGGGTTGGATGACGGACGGCGTCGGGGGTTGGATGACGGACGGCGTCGGGGGTTGGATGACGGACGGCGTCGGGGGTTGGATGACGGACGGCGTCGGGGGTTGGATGACGGACGGCGTCGGGGGTTGGATGACGGACGGCGTCGGGGGTTGGATGACGGACAGTGTTGGGGTGACCATGACAGGATGACACAAGCCGGTGACTCATAGTTCTGACTCCCTCGCCATCCTCCGGGTTATGGGGCAAATAGCGGGCACAATGGACGGCACATCTTCCTGATGAATCCTAATGTAACTTTGTATGGATGGGCCGTGCCCGTCATCCGCTGACATTTCCACACACAAAGGTTCTTATTATCAATGATATACTCCGGAGGAGCTGATTAACCTCCGCTCAGTGCCGGGGACAATTAGAATGTCGGTGACATTTCCGTATACGGCGAGGTGTCACTTCTCTGGATAAACCATCCCCCAGCTTTCACCTTTTTCTGTCTAGACCACATCTCAGACATTCTATTGGACGGGGGTTGGGGAGTTCAGGGTTTTTTGTACTTTTTGCTTATCAGTAAAAATTATAAATGTGTAGAAAACGTGCCACTTGGATTTCTTCTACATAAAATGAAGGAACATGGCTATCACCAGATGGTAAGAGGGTCTAATGCCGCGTACACACGACCGTTTTTCATGACGAGAAAAATGCAGTTTTTTAAATTGGTCATTAAAAACGATCGTGTGTGGGCTCCAGAGCATTTTTCTCGACGAAAAAAATGGCCCTTAAAAATTTAGAGCATGCTCTATTTTTTCTCGTTGTTTTTCTCGTCGTGAAAAACGTCCGTATGTACGCTTTAATGATGGGAAAAAACGTGCATGCTCAGAATCAAGTATGAGACGGGAGCGTGCGTTCTGATAAAACTAGCGTTCGTAATGGAGATAGCACATTCGTCACGCTGTAACGGACTGAAGAGCACGAGGCTGAAAAGCGCGAATCGTCTCTCACCAAACTTTACTAACACGAGGGTGGCGCCATCCGAATGGAACTTCCCCTTTATAGTGCCGTCGTACGTCTTGTACGTCACCGCCCTTTGCTCGAGCATTTTTTTTCACGATAGTGTGTAGGCAAGACAGGCTTGAGAAGAACGTCGTTTTGTTTTCAATGACATTAAAAACGGCCGTGTGTACGCGGCATAAGAGTGAAACTCTGGGAATTTTCTTTTTTTAATAAATAATCCTCAACTGCTTCAAAATTAAAACAAAAAAGCAGCTCTGTCTGAAGTACTCACTATGACGTGGTCCCCGTGTTAATTTCTTTTCACCGCTAGATGTCCTCAATCTTCTACGTTGAATGACACCTGGCATCACTTAACCAGGAAGTGATAATTCAGCTTATACGACTGAGGACATCTAGTGGTGGAAAGGAATAACACAGGGGCTACTCTTTACTATGACACCCTGTCCTCAGTCTTTCAGGTTAAGTGATGCTGGGTGTCATAGAAGACAGAAGACTGAAGACATCTAGTGGTGGAAAGGAATAACAGGGACTACGCTTTAGTAGGTAATGCCAATAGTATGCCTCTCAGGGGGCCGGTCCATGACACCCTGTCCTCAGTCTTTCTGTTTAAGTAATGCTGGGCAGAATTCAACTTAGAAGACTGAGGACATCTAGTGGTGGAAAGGAATAACACAGGAACCATGCTTTAGTAGATAATGCCAATGGGAAGCTCCTCGATGGGCGGGTCCATGACACGCAGTCCTTAGTCTTTCTGGTAAGTAATGCTGGGTGTCATTCAACTTAGAAAACTGAAGATCTATAGCGGCGGGAAGGAATTAACACAGGGACATCACCACAGTGAGTATTATTAAGTTGACTAGCGCCCAGCATCGCTTAACCTGGAAGACTGAGAACAGTGCGTCATGGATCAGCCCTTTGAGAGGGGCATCCTGTTAGTAATACTCACTGTGGAGCTGTCCTCGTGTTCATTCCTTTTCACCACTAGATGTCCTCAGTCTTCTAAGTTGAATGACACCCAGCATCACTTAACCTGGAAGACTGAGAACAGGGTGTCGTGGACCCGCCCCTTGAGGGGCAGCCAGTTAGTAATACTTGAGCACTGTCCCTGTGTTAATTCTTTTCCACCACTAGATGTCCTCAGTCTTCTAAGTTGAATGACGCCCAACATTACTTAACCTGGAAGACTGAGGACGGGGCGTCATGAACCCGCCCTTTGAGGGGCATTTCATTGGCCTTGCACTCAGCATCATTGAGTACTGCCCAGTGGCTAGAGAAGATCCGAAGAGGACCCTGCATCTCACGTGACCGCCATAAAGACATAGGATAAAAAAACAAAAAGCGGAAATAACAAACCCCCATACATGGGGCCAGAGCACTGTAGGGGCAATATCAGGTTGAGTATTGATTTGCGTTTCAAAGAAAAACTCCACTTTTGCTAGAACAGAATGCCTTTGTCTTCCTCTGGATTTGGGGTTCTAAAGACACAAGGTAAGGTAGGGGCGGGGTGTTTACTAAAACTGGAGCAGTTGTGTTCAGTGACCAGTCAGCTTCTAGCTTGAGCTTGTTCAGATAAAGCCGAGTCCTGCCCCCCCCCCCCCAAAAAAAAATGAAAAGTCTGCACCTACACACATACTGTAGCTGCTGACTTTTAATATTAGGACACTTGCCTGTCCTATGTCCTGGAATCCAGCGATGTCGGCACCCCCGGTTCTATACTGCGCAAAGCTGCGCTTTCTTACAGGCCCGGCAGCGGGGGAAGGACGAGGGAGGAGGAGGGGGCCGAACTTCTAAGGTCCGACGGATATGGGGACAGGGTACCCGCTCCCCTCTTCCCCCCTGAAAGGTGCTAAATGTGGCACCAGAGGGGGGGGGGGATCCAATAAGCGGAAGTTCCACTTTTGGGTGGTACTCCGCTATAAGCTTTGAAAACTAAATCTAGAAGCCAATTGGTTGCCATGCACAGAGTGTGTAACTCTCCTGGTTGACCTCGATCATCCTGTGTGAGTAGTAAAATGTCTAATATTCTTTTTCTTCTCCCTGTAGGCACTTTGCCTGCCTGTCCTCGAAGTACATGTGTCCGGGAGTTCCAGCCGTCATGAGCACCTTACTGGCCAACATCAATGCCTACTACGCTCACACCACGGCCTCCACCAACGTGTCCGCCTCTGACCGCTTCTCGGCCTCCAACTTCGGGGTGAGTTCCGCCCCCCCCCCTCAGCTTGTTGTCCACCCTCCATACAATGCGTTTTTCTTCTCATCACTCTCTATTGAACTCTGTGTCTTTTCTCGCTACAGAAAGAACGTTTCGTGAAGCTCCTGGATCAGCTGCACAATTCTCTGCGGATCGATCTCTCCATGTACAGGGTGAGTTCAGAAATAGCAGCAAACACAAAGAGATGATTGCAGATTGCAAGCGCTCCCTCGCCTCTCCCCTGTAATCCCGCGGCGCGGCAAATGGCTGAATCCTCCCGGCTCCTCCGTGTAATTAACTATCTCCTGGAAGAAGATGTACAATCGGGGGCTCAGAGCATCCGCCAAGGGAGAACGGAACCTGTGATTAGTGTGTGATACAAAGCGCTCCAGCTCTAATATTACTAGAGGCACCGCTATTGGTGACAATTATAGAAATGGGAGTTACTTAAACCTAAATATAACCTGTCATATCGCTTCATTACACTTCCTGAAAGGGAGAAAATAGGCTCTTAGATTAGAGAGACTTATCAGAGGCTTCAAGATCAACTAGTCAGTCACTGTAAACTTGGTGCCAACACTACAAAATGCCTTCATTAGCTGGAGAAGTCCTGTCTGTGTGCCTCTCTGAAGCTAGATTCACCTTCAGGGCTTATCCCTGCAACTTTCCATATTTCTGCCCAGTAAAAGTGCCTTTACTAGCCACAGAGGTGGTCTCAATGGATGGTATAGCTTAGCCCTGAGGTCTTTGAAGTCAAGTCCAGGGCTGCCACCAGGGGGGTACAGACAGTACACCTGTAAGGGGCCCGGAGGTCCCCAGGGGCCCAGATGGCAACCCCCCTTTTTTTGTAAGGGGCCCAGAGGTCCCCAGGGCCCGGGATGGTAACCCCCTTTTTTTTTTTATAAAAATAAAAAAAATGTATTTATTTTTTTATACATTATTACTATTATTTTTTTTTTGTAAGGGTCCCCCGGGCCCCGGATGGCAACCCCCAACCCCCCCGCTTCTCAATTCGCGGCTGCCCCCCCCCCCCGCTTCTCAATTTGCAGCGGCAGCACCCCCCCCCCCGGTTTTCCTCTGCTCCAGGGGGCCCATGCCTGAAGCTGTGTAAGGGGCCCCAAAATTCCTGATGGCGAACCTGGTCAAGTCCCAGCTACAAAGTGACTCTCCGTAAAAGAACTCACTGTGCTGAAAGAGGAGCTTCAGTCTCCCCCCCCCAAAAAAAATTGCACCATCCTGACCTGAGTCGATTTTTTCAGTTGACAGATACTGTAGCATCCGACTTTAATGTAAGGACCCTTACCTGTCCAGGGATCCAGCACCACCAAAAAATAAAAATAACAAACATGTTATACTTACCTCTACTGTGCACCATGTTTTGCACAGAGTGGCCCCGATCCTCGTCTTCTGGGGTCCCTCGGCGGCTCTCTCGGCTCCTCCCCGCATCAGCTAACCCCCGTTATGGGAAGGGCTCTCCCAAGGGGGTTAGCTTGCGGGCGCGCTCCCGTGATACAGTCGGCGGCTATAGCCCTGGACAGCACTATCCTGAGCGGGTAGCTGTCCAGGCGCTGGTACAGGCGAGGATAGTGCTGTCCAGGGATCCAGCACCATCCTCACCTGAGCTGATTCTTCAGTTGACAAATACTGTAGCTTCTGACTTTTAATGTAAGGACACTTACCTGTCCAGGGATCAAGCACCATCCTCACCTGGGCCGATTCTTCATTCGACAAATACTGTAGATGCTGAATTTTAATGTAAGGACAATGCAAGGACACTATCTATCCGGGGATCCAGCGCCATTCCCACCTGAGCCAAATCTTTAGTCAACAAATACAGTAGCTGCTGACTTTTAATGTAAGGATACTTACCTGTCCAGGGATCAAGCACCATCGTCACCTGAGACGATTTTTCAGTCATCTTCGGGTGCAGGCACCAGCATCTTAATTAGGGGAAACTGGCAGTGAAGCCTTGCTTCCCACTGCGCATGTGCGATCCGCGCTGTGCTTCGTGAATTGTCCCGCAGTTATCTGGGGCCTGTGATGTGTCCCAGAAGGCTGCTGGGAAAGGGGGGGGCAGAACTTCCGTAAGCGGGTAGCTGTCCAGGCGCTGGTACAGACGAGGATGGTGCTGCCCAGGGATCCAGCACCATCCTCACCTGAGCTGATTCTTCAGTTGACAAATACTGTAGCTGCTGACTTTTAATGTAAGGACACTTATCTATCTGGGGATGCAGCAATATCCTCACCTTCAGTCAACTTCGGGTGCAGGCACCAGCATCTTAATTAAGGGAAACTGGCAGTGAAGCCTTGTGGCTTCCCACTGCGCATGTGTGAGCCACACTGTGCTTCGTGAATGGTCCCGCAATTATCTGGGGCCTGTGATGTGTCCCAGAAGGTTGCGGGGGAAGGGGAGATGGAGCAGAACTTCCGCACGTGGGTACCTGTCAAAGCCACATACCTGCCCCCCAACAAAAGTGTGTATTGTTAAAGAGGAGAGGGGGAGGATGCAAACAAGCAGAAGTTCTGCTTTAACCTGGATGTATGCTGTATTAGTGTGCAGGTGAAGGTGCTATGGCTTGGGTTCCCGTATACCCTTCAAATAGACTGTATGTAAAAGCCGACACTCATCCCTATGTTGTACAATCCTCTTAGGTCACAGGATAAAATCCACAAATAAAACCTAGTCGACGCGTTTCAGCCAAGGAAGGCTCTAGTCATCTAAGAGGTCTTTGAGGTCAAACCCCAGCTAAAAAAAAATGACTCTCCAAAAAAGAACTCACCATGCTCAGTCTAAAAGGATTCAATATCAGTGTCCAGGTGATTGTGCTACAGCTTGGGGCTCCTGTATAGACTCTGTAAAAGCCGGTGTTCTAACGATATGGTACCTCTATCGGATAGGGTCCAGGCTGGACTGCGCAGGCGCAATCCGAGCCAACGGAAATCTCTGAGGCTGAACAGCTGTTCGTCAGCTGTAGAGGCTCGCTCCCGATGCTCGGGGCTGGTTATACACTCCGCTCGCTCTATACAGCAAGGGGTGGATGCTTTTCTCAAAGGGGCAGATATGGTTAGAAGAGGCATGATGGGCAGTGCTTTATGATGGGCAGTGCTTTGAGAAAAGCACTGCCCATCATAAAGCACTGCCCATCATGCGGCCTCTTATAACCATATCCGCCCCTTGCTGTATTGAGAAAAGCATCCACCCCTTGCTGTATTGAGATCCGAGCATTTCTAACCATATCCGCCCCTTTGAGAAAAGTATCCGCCCCTTGCTGCCGCCCCTTGGTGTGTATAACCAGCCCCGAGCATCGGGAGTGAGCGCTGTGTCTACAGCTGACGAACAGCTGTTCAGGCTCGGAGATTTCCGACCCTATCCGATAGGGGAACCATCTCGACAAAACACCGGCACTCATCTATGGGCTGATAGATAAAACAGTGTTGACACGTTTCAGCCACGGAAGGCCTTAGTCATCTAGAACTAAGGCAATCTTTGGCCAAAACGTGTCAATACGATTTTATCTTGTATTTTACCCTGTGACTTAATAAAGAGGATTGTACAGCCCATGTACGAATGCCAGTTACAAAGAGAGACTAGTTTTCAGAAAGGCACACGGTGGGGAGTTTTGTGATTGCAAAATGTGAGTTTGGCCTCTGTTTTTAGGCAGAATCTAAATCGGCTACATACGGTACATTCCTGGTGCAACTAAACCGTGTACAAAATCTTGTTTTTTCCTTTAGAAAGCAGCAACAGCCTGAATAGAAAAGCCTGTCTCTTGCCAGAATGCAGGGAAGGAGCTTTGCTGTCTGTGTGGAAGCAGTGGTCTCTTTGCAGCGGTCAGACATGTCCACTACTGAGTCAGACCTGGAGAACTTTATCTCTGACTCAGCAGGGTGGCATGTCGGACCTTTGCAAAGAGGGCACTTCTTCCACAAAAGCATGCTGGAAATGGCCAAGCTTTTCTACTTATACTGTAGTTACTTGCTCTGTCTGGAAGCAGTGGTCTCTCTGCAGAAGTCAGACATGCCCGCTGTTGAGCCAGACCTGGAGAGCTTTAGCTTAGACTCAGCGGGTTGGAGTCTCGGACCTTTGCAAAGAGGGGCACAGCTTCCACACAAGCATGCTGGCAGTGGCCAGGCTTTTCTACATAGACTGTGTCTGCTTCCTCTGTGTGAAAGCAGTGGTCTCTCTGCAGAGGTCTGACACACACAATGCTAAGTCTGAATACAGACAAAGCACTAAAGTAAAATTTGTTCGCAAAACAAGCTACTCTCACATGTCCCCTCCTCCTACTTATCCTGCCTACGCTGTGTAAATAAGATCTTTATACTTACCTTTTTTTCAGTCTGCTCCAGTCAGATCACATGATCCTGCAACTCAGTCTCCCCTGTCAGTGAGCAGCAGCTGAAGGGGAGAGGAGGGAGCACCGGTGTTCCGTCAGAGTAGGCAACCCGTGAAAATCGTGTAACGGAAGTGATGTTTCGTCATGGCCATCTTGGTACACCCCACACTCAGCCGCAGAGAGCCTACCGTCTGAAGTCGCCAAGCGGACATCTTTTTACACCCACCGGAGTTTTGCATTTCACACTTATTTTTACCACTAAACTGAGCTTCTATCATGAAATACAGGATTTAGAAGTCAGTGACACTGTTTTGGTGTTGAATTCTAAAAGCAGCGGTGTTCTGTCAGATTATCAAACGTGTGAGATCAGCAGGCTTGCCGCTGCTTTTAAGATTCAACATCAAAACAGTGTCACGGACTTCTAAATGCTGTATTTCATGATAGAAGCTCAGTTTAGTGGTAAGAATAAGTGTGAAATGCAAGACTTCGGTGGGTGTAAAAAGATGTCCGCTTGGCGACTTCAGACTGTAGGCTCACTGCGGCTGAGCGCGGAGTATACCAAGAGGGCCGTGACAGGAACGTCACTCCCGTTACACGATTTTCACGGCTCAACTAATCTGATGGAACACTGGCAGTGGCTGGGCCATAGGACCTATATGTGACATCACCACCTGTGGAATTCACAGCCCCCTGCAGATTGGGAGCCCTAGCTCTGACTCAGCAGGGGAGTGTCAGACCTTTGCAAAGAGACTGCTGCTTCCACATAAGCAAGTGTTCTCTGCAGCATGCTGTCAGTGGACAGGCTTTTCTACTTTAACTGTGTCTGCTTTCTTTGTGTGGAAGCAGTGGTCTCTCTTCAGAGGTCTGACACGCACATTGCGGAGTCAGGGCTAGAGGTCTCCAGTTAGCAGGGAGCATGAGCTTTGCTATCAGCAGGAAATGCCTACCCTTGCTGCCAGGAGATCCCCAGGCAATGCTTCCCCATGGGCAAGTCTCATAAAGACGCCTCTCGAGATTCTTGGAAAGACGGCAAAATGGTGAAAATAAGAGATTCTAATGGGTACAGGTACAAGCACTCACTTTCGCCCCCTAGAGGTAACCTAAATGGGCCACTGATTCAAGGACAGAGGGTGGAGGAGTGTTTGTACCTGGTGTCTGTAGCTATCTCATACAACAATGATCCTTTGATCCCCATTATCACATCTCGCCCATGTCCCATCCTGCATCCCCCCAGAGCCGTCCTTCACTGAGAACAAGGCCACAGGGGAGCCTGACAATGCCGAGTGATGTGAAGCTTTACATTCATAATAGATGAGCCGTCATGAAAGGGAATGTGTCTGTTTGATTCTTGCTTTATGTTGCAGACAACGGCTCGCTTTTGTTGCTTTCTCACCCCATGTGCATGGCGGCGGCTCACCTTCCCCAATGGGGACAGCAGGAAAAGTAAAAACCACAAACACAAAAGCAATGAACGTCACCCTTAAAGAGACTCTGTCACCAGACCATTAATTAAAAAAATAAAAATAAAATCTTCCTATACGATGAGGGGTGGAGGAGCTTGGACAGCAAAGTCTAATTAGACTCTCTAAAAAGAAGAAGTGAGGGTTGTGATGTGCCAGGAAGGAGGGGACTGTGCCAGGAAGGAGGGGACTGTGCCAGGAAGGAGGGGACTGTGCCAGGAAGGAGGGGACTGTGCTAGGGAACTGACTCAGAAGTCAAATTTCCTAGGAGGTTCAAAGGTACATTCCAAGTTGAGCTTTTTAGAAGGGGGTGAGCATTTGAATTTTCTCAAGGGGCCACGTGAGAAACTGGCACCATTGTAGAGGGCCAATCCAATATTTATATACAGTGGAACCTCGGATTACGAGCATAATCCGTTCCAGGAGAATGCTCGTAATCCAAAGTACTCGCATATCAAAGCGAGTTTCTCCATTGAAGTCAATGGAAACGAAAATTATTTGTTCCGCATTGACTTCAATGGCATGCAATACCGCATGCGGCCATCGGTGGGGGGCGCCGGAGAGCTTCAGAAACGGCCGGAAAAACCCGAGGACAGCTCGGCTGACCTCGGCAAACATCGGAAAGGTTCGGGAATGGAGTATTTCCGTGTCCTTCTCGAGCATTTCCGAACGGCGCCGTTCGTCTCCGCTCGGCTCCGGCGCCCCCCCCACCTCAGGCCAAACGCGGTACTGCACACCGCTTTGGCCTGAATCCTGCTCGTTTTGCGAGACAACACTCGCAAACCGAGTTAGGATTTTTTCAAATATAGTGCTCGTAGTGCTAAACGCTCGTTAACCGCTTTACTCGCAATCCGAGGTTCCACTGTATTCCCTCCACTGTTCTACATGCCTACGGCATATGACGTCCTTTCCGTAGCAAGGCAGAAGTAAAGGCCGGCTAGTGAGGACATCGTTTCTACTAATTACTGGTGGCGTGGAGGGGGGGGGCGGGACTTGGCAACACCTACCTACGTGCCCTCATCTGCTTCATATCCTTGTTGCCCACCTCTTATGGTCCTCCCCAGTCACTTTGAAGGGTCGTGCTGCCACTCCTACACATCCAATGCTAATTAAGGGCAGAATTGCGACTGCCGCCATCTTGGCGACCACGGTGGACCAACAAATGCAGAAGCACAGTTGCCTCCATCTTGTTGACTGGCCAGCTTGGATCTAGGGATTTCTGATTGACCTCATGGGGGGGTAAAACAGGGACAGCCAAAAGGCCGGATGTGGCATGGGGGCCGTAAAATGTCCATGTATATTTTAGAAGCCCAGCTGTGCCTTGTCCTTCTGACTTCAGTCTTGTTGGCCACTGTTATCTCTTCTGCTCCAGGGATTCAGCCACACATGCCCCATCTTATTCTGCTAGAGAACACAGACAGCAGGGACCTTGCAGTCGTTCACCCCTTGCATGACCACTGTGCCCGTGACACCCCCCGAGCACCCTGCCCCCTCCTCTAACTGCAGCTGCGGGACTGGTACACTACACTTGATGGATCTTAGAGCTCTGGCTCGACCGTTTCTCAACCAATCTGTCTTCCTGTTCAATAATGAAACATTTACCATCTGTTCTGTACAGACTTCCAAAGGAGTTGGCCTGAAATGTTTATCAACACTTATGCGCATTGACGAGTTACTAAAGACAAAATAAAAAGAAATTAATTTGTCGTTTACGTTGAATCACAGCTCTACTTCCTCCTACAGGGAATGGTGCAGTGGTTTTTGTATATTTACATGTTTTATTTTGATCAGTACTACAAATATGGTTACAAAGTAAAGTATGTTGTTTTTATTTTTATTTTTTTATTTAACACGTTCAGCCACTAGATGGTGCTCTTGGCTCTGTGCCACTCTTTCCAGGCTCTTCTTAGCTCCACTGGTGGGGGAAAAAGCCTGTTGCTTACATATTTCAATAGCTCAAGCTGACTTTACACAACCTTTTTTTTCAGAAGACTGTGTGTAATGTTTCAGAATATCTGCAAGTAATTGCTGAATTGCTGGCACCCTGCTGTAACATTGTACTTTTACAGATCCTGATGTTTACCCAGTGTGATACCCAAAAATTGGAACTTGCATAAGTCTCGGCACCAACACCCCACATTATACATGGAGTGTTGCCTACTGGCAAGTCCATTTTTTTCGGGTCGCTGTGACACACTGGGGAGTTGTGCAGGCTCAGTAGCCATGCAGTTTAGCAACGGGGGGGGGGGGGTCTGCTCAGTACCAGGACAGGGTCGTCTGGCATCCAGGGCAAAGGAGCCAGAACTGCGCCACCCCCACTGTTAATACATGCTGTAGAATGGGTGTACCACGCTGCATCCATTTTTGGTCCCCTTTCTCATCTGCCCTCAGGGCAGCTGCCCACCCCTTGTTCCGGCCCTGGGTCTGCTAGTCCTGCACAGGTTTATTTCACAGCAGTTTCACTAGACATTCCTGCACACAAGCTGTGGTTTCTGGTTGGAGGTAAAAAAGGCCGTGTGCTACTCTTGGTAGTGGAAATTAAGCACTTGCATATTTCTGTCACTGGGGAAGGGCAGATAAGCAAATCGGCTCTGTAGGAGGAGGCAAGGATAGGTCACAAAGGAAGTACAGTAAGCTCAGATGGTGTCTTCATCTTGGGGGACACTGACAGAAGCAAGGATGGGTTATTCAAATAAAAGAATGCATTTTATAAGTAGGTTGCTATATTTGTGACTTGAGCGTCTTTTTTCTGCATAGAATTCCTCTATATCAGTACTGCGCTGGCTGCAATAGAATGTCACATTGCTGCAAGTCAAAACTCAGATTTGTAAATCTTCAGCATAGCAAAGTGTGAAACTGCCGAGACATAGGCCCGGGGACATCTGTACGTCTCCCAAGAAGAGCCCTCTGCCGGTGTTGGTTCGGTATTTGGGTTATGTAAATGTTTGCTGAAGTTTGTTACTTTTTCTGAAAGTAGAAAAATGTTTCTAGTAGCAATGGCCAAAAAAAGAAATATATAATTAATGCACAGGGAGTCTTTTCAAAGGGGACCTGTACTTGGATGTTACCAGCGATGCTGAAATTAATAAATATTAGAAGAGCTGAAATAAATGATCCCCTAGAGCAGCATTTCTCAAACTTTTTATCCCAGAGGAACCCATAAAATAATTTTCAGATCCCGGGCAACCCTTACTAAAACCAAATGCCTCTTACATGGTGGTCCATAAGAAGAATGCCACCCTTACAGACAGCTAAAATTATAATTAGTGTCACACACTGCTGTTTTTTTTGGCAGGGCTGGCCCAAGACATTGTGCTGCCTGGGTCCAAGAATGAACTGCTGCCCCCCCCCCCCCCTAAAAAAAAATCATGCCCATCAAAAGGCCCTCAAATCTATAATTTTATATCATAAGTCAAATTAAATTTATCAGGAAGTCAGATTTACATGCAACAGCACCTTGTCTATATGCAAAATTATATCACATACCATTATGTTCAATTCCAAGGGGCGGGCTAGGGCAGTATTGGGGCAGGCTAGGGCAGTATAGGGGCAGTATATGGGCAGGCTGGGGTAGTATAGGGGCAGGCTAGGGTAGTATATGGACAGGCTAGGGCAGTATAGGGGTGGGCTAGAGTAGTATAGGGGCAGGCAGAGCGGCCCAGGGGGCAGTTGTCACTCATCATGACACACAAAACTACTGGAAAAAAATCTTGGTCTTCAATTTGCTGGGTAAATAGAAGAAGAGAGGTGGCTGGTTCAATTTGCTGCCCCTCTCAAAGTTCTGCCTGGGTCCAATAGACCTACTGGCACCCATGGTAGGGCTGGCCCTGGGCGTTGGTCCTATAGGTTTGCAGGCACAGGTTACTCAACTAAATCTCAAGGAGCAACCTCTAGAGCAGAGTTCTCCAAACTGCAGCCCGGAGGTCGGATTTGGCCCTTTCCTTGCCTTTATCCCGCCCTTGGGTCATTATTCCACCAACTGATGCCAATGATAAGGCACCATTCCCTCTGCTGACTCCATCAATGGAGCTCTATTCTTCCAATTGATATAAACAATGCGGCACTATTACTCCCAATAAAACCAATGCTGGGGCATTTTCTAATCCCACTGGCCACAGTCCAGCCCCCCTAAAACCTGAAGGACCGCAAACTGACCCTTTGCTTAGAAAGTTTGGAGACCCCTGCTCTAGAGGAAACCAAGGTGGAGTTAAAAATGAGCGCTGTCGTTTTATTTTCTCTCCAGTGCTGGTTACATGTGCCTAGGCAAGTCTTTCCCAACCTTTTCAATACAGAGGAACCCTTGAAATAACTTTCCAGTGTCAGGGAACCCCTGCTAAAAATTACTATATCTACAACTCGTGACACGTTAGTGTGATGGTCCGTGGGAAGAATGCTCCTTACACTTGTATTTATTGGGAAGATTTCCAACCTTACAGATAGTTTAAAAGATTGATGGTGTCAGTGGGAACTTACCTGAGAGGCAGAAATTGCTCATTGCTCAAGGAACCCCTAGCAGCCTTTGGAGGAACCCTAGATGAGAAACCGCTGGCCTAAGCACGCGGTCATATCATCTCTCTTCAGGGGCTGACCACCTCCTACTCCAGAGCAACAGGAACTATGTGACTATATGTCTAGGTCGGGCTTTCTCAACGCAGGGGAAACTCGAGTCACTTTTTTTGTGCCTGATCTCCCGGTATTTGGGGACCCAGTACCGGCCGGCCGTAGATCCACTGGACCCCAAACTTGGCACACATGTATCCCCACTTTTCCTCTACAAGTGTGCAATGTTTGTTGTCCGGGGGACCTACAGCCTGGGAGCACCGATTTTTCAAATCCAGGCACCCCTTCCTAAGACTCCCATGTTAAACGGTAATTTCTCTGGTGACTTTGGGGACTCGGTACCAGCCATTCGTAGGTCTTCTGGACCCGGAACTTGGCACAAATATAGCCCCACTTCTCCTCTACAAGCGTGAAAAGTTTTTTGTCTAGGGGACCAATGGCCAGGGAACACCGATTTTTTTAAAGCCAGGAACCCCTTCCATAGACTCTCATGTTAAACGTCAGTCTAGTCATGGGCACAGTGAGGCATGCACATGGACACAGTGAGGCAAAGTGAGGCATGCAGATGGACACCCTAGGCTTATACTCGAGTCAATAAGTTTTCCCAGTTTTTTGTGGTAAAATTAGGTGCCTCGGCTTATATTCGGGTCGGCTTATACTCGAGTATATACGGTACTTAATAAAAACATTGAACAAGAATAAATAAAATAATTGAACAGAATAGGAAATAAAAGAATAGAAAAAATAGAATAGACAACAGAGGCCAAAATGGATATAAGACCACAATTACACTATCGCAACAGACCCCTCCAAAAATAAAAATATACGCGCCCTGCCCTTTGATAAGAGAAAATTTCATTCCTACTACTTCCCCCTCCATGACCCTCTTCCTTTCCTATGTTCATGATGTTTCCCGAGCAAGCAAGCTCTTGACTCTTGGGTTGGATTGTTGTAAATCTCATAAATTAAAGACCCGTATGCCGAGTACGCACGACCATTTTTAATGACGAGAAAAATGCCATTTTTAAAAATGGTCGTGAAAAACAGTCGTGTGTAGGCTCCAGAGCATTTTTCTCGACGAGAAAAATGCCCAATTTTTTTTTAAAACCTGCTCTATTTTTTCTCGTCGTTTTTCACGTCGTTCTTTTTAACGTCCTGAAAAACGGTCGCGTGTACGCCTTTACGAGGGGGGAAAAAAAACACGCATGCTCAGAATCAAGTATGAGACTGGAGCGCTCGTTCTGGTAAAACTAGCGTTCGTAATGGAGATAGCACATTCGTCACGCTGTAACGGACTGAAAAGCACGAAGACTGAAAAGCGCGAATCGTCTCTCACCAAACTTTATTAACACGAGGATCAGCAAAAGCGCCCCAAAGGGTGGCGCCATTCGAATGGAACTTCCCTTTTATAGTGGTGTACGTCACCGTGCTTTGCTCGAGCGTTTTTTTTTCATGAATGTGTGTATGCAAGGCAGGCTTGAGAGGAAACACGAAAAATCACGTTGAGAAAAACTTCGGTTTTTTCCATGACATGAATAACGGTCGTGTGTACACGGCAATAGGCTGCTAAACCGACCTTCAACCTCAGGTCAAAATGTTATATATTTCCACGTATGAAATAAAAAAAATAAAAATAAAAAAATACTGATGATGTTTTTAGCTGTCTTATGAAAAGACTACTCTCCTGTTACACAATGACTAGGATTATCTTTGTTTAGAAGATGTTTATACTGTTCAACATGTATGAGATGTTCACCCATATGTAAAATTAATAAAACTTGTTTTGGGGGGAAAAAAAAATGAAAAAAAAAGAAGAAAGAAAAGATAGAATAGAATAAAACTGATTAGAATAGAAAAGGTAATAGAATAAAATAGAATGAATATAGCCTTCTTCTAAAATTCTAATTAAGAATAAATTCAAATTTTAGAATTTTAAATCGATTTTACAATAACGAATCTATGAAACAAATTCTGAAAACGAATCGTACTAGCATTATATGACAAAACAAAATTATTCATTTAATGAACAAATCCAAAACGAAACACATTTTTCTGTTAGTCTGCATTATGTTGTGCTGACAGTTTGGCATATTGAGTCTCATCATTGTTATTGATTGTTTTGCAGAACAATTTTCCTGCCAGTAGCCCAGACAGGCTCCAGGATCTGAAGTCCACTGTGGATTTATTGACCAGCATCACGTTCTTCCGAATGAAGGTGAGACATGTGCCGCATGTAGAGCGCTGTTACACCATTGGGTGTTCGGGGTACATGTAGTGTGTTATATGAAGATCTGCAGCTGTAGAGTTTTCCCTGTATGTCTCTTTCTGCATGCATGGTCAAGATGGATTCTTTCTCACCACTTTGGCTAAGTGAACCGGTTTCCATTTATTTTTTATTTTTTTTAAGCAATTTGTTTAACCACTTACCCACTGCCGGCCATCATATGATGTCCTTGATTTGAGGGGGGATATCTGAATGATGGGTGCAGCTACAGGCATCATTCAGATATCATCTTTTTCAGCCGGCGATTTCCTACACCAAGGATAGGCAATTAGCGGACCTCCAGCTGTTGCAGAACTACAAGTCCCATGAGGCATAGCAAGACTCTGACAGCCTCAAGCATGACACCCAGAGGCAGAGGCATGATGGGACTTGTAGTTTTGCAACAGCTGGAGGTCCGCTAATTGCATATCCCTGCCCTACACCATAAGAATGATCATAGCGGGCTGGTCAGCCACTTGATCGTTCTTACGGGAGGCGAGAGGGGACTTCCCCTCCCCCCCCCCCCCCCCTCCTGCCGCCCTCCGGGTTCTTCTTCCGACTCACCGCTACGATCGGTGAGTCGGAGAACGGATCCGCCAGCCCCGGATGTTTACCATAGAGATGTACGTCACACCCAGTCTCTGCATTCAAACAAACGGCACCGCCTCGTTTATTTTTTATTTTTTTCAGCCTAGAGGTGAGATGTGGGGTCTTATTGACCTCAGATATCACTGTAAAGAGGACCTGTCATGCCATATTCCTATTACAAGGGATGTTTACATTCCTTGTAATAGGAATAAAAGTGATAAAAAAAAAATATATATATTTTTTTAAAGTGTCAAACTTTTTAAAAAAAATGTAAAGTAAAATTACCAAAAAAAAAAAAAAAGCGAGCGTGTGCAATTTTGAAGCGTGACATGTTCAGTATCTAATTATTCGGCGTAACTTCATCTTTCACATTATGCAAAAAAATTGGGCTAACTTAAAAAAAAATTCTGCGCAAATATTGTGCGAGATAAAAAGTTGCAATGACTGCCATTGTATTCTCTAGGGTCTCTGCTAAAAAAACATATATAATGTTTGGGGGTTCTATGTAATTTTCTAGCAAAAAAAATTATGATTTTTACATGTAGGAGAGAAATGTCAGAATTGGCCTGGTTGGCAAGTGGTTAATCAGTGGTGCCACAAAGTACCTAGTAAGACTATAACTTCAGGACCATGCTCCTACCACGTGCCACACTCCATGTCCTTTTGGATCATTTTTTTCTCCACCTTCTTACCCCAGAGGAACCCATGAAATATTATTTAGATCTCAGAGAACATCTGCTAGGACCAATTCAATGAGGATCAGTGCCAGAATGGCCCATAAATTGGTGTCCAATGGGGGTAATACTCCCTTCCAGACAGCTAAAAAGATCAATGGTGGTATGTTCCGGGTTCTACCAAATGGTATGGCCCTGGTGCAGTGGCAAACATCATCAAAAGGGAGGTCAGTCAGCCACAGCTCTAGCAAACCTCTGGCAACCTCAGGAGGAACCGTGGGTGGGATTGGTTGATTTAGATCAGGGGTAGGCAACCTCGGCACTCCAGCTGTGGTGAAACTACAGATCCCATCATGCCTGTCATTGTCAGGGTTTTGCAAGGTCTCATGGGACTTGTAGTTTCACCACAGCTGGAGCGCCAAGGTTGCCTACTCCTGATCTAGGGTGTCTGAAAAATACAATATATATGATGTTTGGAGGTTCTAAGTAATTTTCTACTGATTTTAACTTGTAAACAACAAGTTTGAAAAATAGGCCTGGTCCTTAAAGTGGTTGTAAACCCGGTAAAAAAAATTTTTTTTTATAACAACCTGGAAGAGAAAGGCATAATGAGCTAATATGACTAGCATAATAGCTCATTATGCATCACTTACCTTAGGTCGGGGCCCCCGAAGCCGTCCTCGTCTCCCTCTTCAGCCGCATCCATCGCTGCGGCGATAGCCAGAAGGTTACTTCTGGGTATCGCCGCACCAGCCAATCACAGCGCCGCTCCGACGCTGTGATTGGCCCGAGCGGCGGAGACATCACTCTGCGCATGCGCGCGAGAGATGTCACATTCGACTACGCCCAGCGATTGCTGGAAAGTAGCCGATTTTGTGAATGGGATTAACCCCATGAATGTGCCGTTGTCTACGGCGTGCATGCGCCGTAGACAGTGGCGCCTGTCATTTTTAGTAAATATCTCCTAAACCGTGTAGGTTTAGGAGATATTTCTTGCACCTACAGGTAAGCCTTAATCTAGGCTTACCTGTAGGTGCAAGTTGAAAAAGTGGGTTTACAACCACTTTAAAGGGGTTGTAAAGGTTAATGTTTTTTCACCTTAAAGCATTCTATGCATTAAGGTGAAAAAACATCTGAAGATTACCGGCCCCCCAGCCCCCCCGTTTTACTTACCTGAGCCCTGGAAAGTCCTGCGTCGTGAACACGCTCCTCCTCTGCCCGGGCTTCTCGGCTCTTCATTGGATAGATTGATAGCAGCGCAGCCATTGGCTCCCGCTGCTGTCAATTAAATTCAATGACCGTGGGGGGGGGGATCGAGTCCTGCACTAGGCAGCTATGGATGCCGAATACAGAACTCGGGAGCGTGCCCGCAAGGTTACCCCCTTTGGAAAGCGCTTCCTAGAGGGGGTTATCTGAGGCGGGGAGGAGCTGAGAGAGCCACCGGGGGACCCCAGAAAACGGCGTTCGGGGCCACTCTGTGCAAAACAAGCTGCACAGTGGAGGTAAGTATGACATGTTTGTTATTAAAAAAATATAAAAATCTGAACCTTTACAATCACTTTAAGTAGTTAATACAGCATTAGATAAGTGATTTTTAAACACAAGCAGTGTAAGTACCTGAACTTTCTTTGGTATCAGCCTCTTGCAGTCCCTATACAGCAGAGCTTAGACTGGGCGACAGGGAAACAGCACCAGGCGCCAATCAGCTAGGCTACCGTGCTCATGTGCAAACTAATAGGAGGAGAGAGCAGAGTGACAAAGAGAGCAGCTCATCAGTCTGCTGCTTCTCCTTTTATTATCCAGTCATAGGCTGTGGGGGGGGGGCGCAAGACCTGGAAGTGTTACTGAAATGCAGCAGAGAAGAAAACGGACCTGTGCTGCGTGGCAGAGCTGTGTAAATCTCAGGAATAGATGGGCATCAATACAAATCCTTTGATATGTATTTTAGTGGCGTGCCCGGAGTTCAGCTTTAAAGCCGCCCTCCGCGATTCGTCCCATTAGAGGAGTCGGCTTGGTTCTTGTGAAGTGAGACGATTGCAGCTATCAGCTCCGGGTTGAGCGCACAGCGTGAGACGCACAGGAGTCGGGGAGCTGCTCATTCCCTTCTGTGTGACGATGCCGAATGTGTCAGCCGTGTGACGGAGAGAGAGACGGCACCTGGGACCTTCAAAGAGGGCGCTTTGCATCCCGCCTTTGTTTTCTGGGATGGAGGGCGCCTCTGGAGCAATGAAGATAACGGATTAGTGAAGATTATTGAATTACAAGTCGGATTCATCTTAGACTGCCATTGAGGTCTGATCAGTGTGCAGGCAATCATAGGGTTAATAGTACCTTTACTAGCTGAGCAGCTCCCGGTATAGCCCACCATGTGGTACAGAAAAGGAGGGTTGTCACGTCTAATACACATGGCGCTTTCTGTGATTTTAACCACGTCCGCCCCGGAGGAATTGGCTGCTCAATGACCAGGCCATTTTTATACGGCCCTGCGTCGCTTTAACTGACAATTGCGTGGTCGTGCAATGCTGTACCCAAACAAA
Source organism: Rana muscosa (assembly GCA_029206835.1). NCBI lineage: Eukaryota > Metazoa > Chordata > Amphibia > Anura > Ranidae > Rana > Rana muscosa. The sequence continues at coordinate 1,253,786,420 of CM055116.1, forward strand.
ATTGACCTCCTTTTTTCCCACAAATAGAGTTCTCTTTTGGTGCTACTTGATCATCTCTGCGATTTTTATTTTTTGCTCTATAAACAAAAAAAGAGTGACAATTCTGAAAAAAAAACAATATTTGGTACTTTTTGCTATAGTAAATATCCCCAATTTAAAAAAATAAATAAAAATGTTTTCCTCAGTTTAGACTGATACGTATTCTTCTACATATTTTTGGTAACAAAAATTGCAATAAGCGTATATTGATTGGTTTGCGCAAAAGTTATAGCGTCTACAAAATAGGGGAAAGATTTATGGAATTTTTATTATTATTTTTTTTGACTGGTAATGGCGGCAATCTGCGATTTTTATCGGGACTGTGACATTATGGTGGACAGATCGGACGCTTTTGACACATTTTTGGGACCATTGACAGCTATACAGCTATACAGTGATCAGCGCTATAAAATTGCACTGATTACTGTGTAAATGTCACTGGCAGGGAAGGGGTTAATACTAGGGGGTGATCAAGGGGTTAAATGTGTGTCCTAGTGTGTGTTCTAACTGTAGGAGGATGGGACTGACTAGAGGAGATGACAAATCGTTGTTCCTAGCTAGTAGGAACTCACGATCTGCCTCTGCTCTCCTCTCAGAACAGGAATTTGTGTCTTTACATGTCCCTGTTATGGCTCTCGTGCGTGGCCAGCAGTCATTGCGACCGGTGGCCACGAGCATCGGCACCCCCGCAGCACAGCGGATGCGCGCGCCTGCTATCCCGCTTAAAGGACCCGACGTACAACTATGAAGGTACACGGGATCGTGTCGACCTGCCGCAGTATAATGATGGCAGCTGGTCGGCAAGTGGTTAAAAAGTCTTGTGTACCCCAACCTCCTATCACAGATAGTACTACCCTGAGCTATACATCACATTCAGCCCGGTGCTAATAGCCGATTGGTGTCTGTGACTCCATTTCTTAGAAGTGCGGGTGGCATTCCAAATAACTCTATATGTCATGACTATAGTGATAGCAGTATTGAGGATGTAATGCGCAGCACAGCATATAACATACTGTACAGACAGTATAGCATGCGATAGTTACAGTACAGTATAACGATAAGGTGTTGTCACGGGACCCCGTCGCACTATGCTTGAGTATACAGCCTACTCCAGTCTGAACATCAGAGAACAGATATTATAGCCAAACATACAACACTAGCCGACAATAGCTTGTAGGAACATGGACTTTTTTATTGGACAAAGATACAGGCTTTTTATACACTTGAAAAGTAGGTTTCCCCCTCCTGATCATATTACCCTAACAATACAAACTGTAACCAGAAACATAAATTAACATGAGCTAATTAACTAGTCATTTACCCAGCCTAGGTGACACAGCGGTCGTCTCCTAGCTCACAAACTACAATACACATTATCATAAGTATAAACACAGAACACATATACACAATAGCAAGAGACCACCAGTAGCAGACTGTCCGTCTCCTACATTGTACAGAGGCCAGTGTGATCAGCTCTTTCAATTAACATGTGTAGTTCAGAATCAAATAAACCAGGAATAGTCTGTATATTTCCTGGGAGATATTGTGGATAAATATCACTGTCCCATCTGAAGTCATCTAAACCACATTCTCAATATCCATTAGTAGCTGTCCATCATTTTCTCGGTCACCCTGTGCCCCTAATAGACACAGGCTGACTTATACATAAGAGGGGCCTGGGGAGCTGAAACAATGGTCTCCCAACCTCTCCAAGGGATTCTGAGTTCCACGGGCCCCCCACCCAAAGCGACTCCCATCACAGGTGTCCCTAGAGTCATGTTCACTATAGTTTATAGTAGGGATGTCCTGATACTAGTATGGGTATCGGCACCGATACCAAGCATTTGCCTGAGTACTTGTACTCGGGCAAATGCCCCCGATGCTTCACCCATTCTCTCCATTCATTTTCAGCGCAGCTGAGGCTGCTGAGAAAGGGACTGGAGAATCTGTGTCCCTAGTCCCTTTCCCTGTCTCAAAAGGGAGATGTCAGAGGTCTGCTAAGACCCCTGATATCTCACCAAAGCCCCCCAACAGGGCTGATAAAAAATAAATAAAAATTAATTGTAAAAAATAATAAATAAAATAAAACACACACACTGGCACTGTCCACCCCCCCCCCCCCTTAAAAAAAATAAAGCATTGTAAAAAATTATTTATTTATTTTTTACAATGCTAAAATAAAATATATTGTAAAAAAAAAAAAAATACTGACACGTGAGATTAAAAAAAAGTATCGGTATTCGGTATCGGCGAGTACTTGAAAAAAAGTATCGGTACTTGTACTCGGTCTTAAAAAAGTGGTATTGGTACAACCCTAGTGTATAGGATGGGCCAGCTCAGAGGGTCACTTGTAGCACCATGTAGAAATGTATAGAATGGGATGGTTTGGCGTGTATCACATACAGGACTGTGTATAGGGTGGGGATGGTTCAGACTATGTCACACCACAGTGTACAGAGTGGGATGGTTCAGAGAAGGTAGCATAAAGCACAGTGTACAGAGTGAGACTGTTCTGAGAATGTAACATAAACCACAACCACAATGGGCACACTTATGCTTGTATGAATAAACATTGCGCCTTCTATCTGGGACTTGATGTGAAGCTACACCTTCTGGAGGGCATGAATTTTGGGCTGATTCCAATCCATGGCAATAGATTAACTGAGGGCCTGCTTGCCATAAAGGGAGCCAATCTACCTTAAAGTTATACCGCCCTATTTCTTGGCCTGCAGCACCTAACATGGAATAACATCATCCTTTATGACAGGTGCACTTTACTTTGCTTATTGGCTGTGTGTGCTGAGATCTATAAAGTCAGTGTAAGTCCCGTGTATGTGAGCCCCTGTCTGCTATGGTTGGATGATGATTGACTGATGTATAAGCTGTGATGTCCTCCGCATGCAGTCATCAAGATCCTCTGTGTCTTCCTGGACAGGTACAAGAACTACAGAGCCCGCCGCGCGCCAGCCAGGTGGTCAGAGACTGCGTCAAGGCATGCCTCAACTCCACTTATGAGTATATCTTCAACAACTGCCATGAGCTGTACAGCCGCGAGTACCAGGCCGACCCGGTACGTATCTTCGTATGGAAACCCTGCTTCGTCCTCATCCGCCTCCCGTCCATATCGATTTTATCCGTCCATAGCCATTTTATCCCCCCTCTCCCCAAAGCAATATGTTCCCTTTAGGGAAGCTTTCATTTCACACTAATTCCCCTTTTCAAAGATTTTCCCGACCATTTATGCTTGGTAAAGAGAGAGAAATAAGAGAGACTATGCTCTCTCAGGGTTGATGGGAATTTATTTGGAGATAATATGTCTGTTATTAAGGCGAGCACACAGAACAAATTCTTTAAGAAAGTATAAATTTATTAAATGGTATAATTTAAAAGTAATATTACATATTTAGAGTTGATGCATGAGATGAGACGCTTGATAATGCAGGGAGCCCACATGTTTCGCAATGTGCTTCTTCAGGGCACTTCATACATCTATGATTGCATCTAGTTTATACAGGATATAGAACATGTCATTAGTAAAATATGAAACAAGCAGTTGTAAGTTATAACAAAGATAAAAGTTTTTTTTGTCATATCTAACACTATAAACTGGCAGCAAAGGCTGTCCGTGCTCACCTGGTCTATAAAATCGAACGACTCAAGCACATCATCGCACAGGCCTCACCCTCGCCAGAAACCCACCTGTGGCTATGGACCTATTGGAAGCTAGATCCACCAGGATGGCAAATGGGGATATTGGATCGTTGTAGCAGCCGGAGTGGTGCATTCAATAAAATCTATGAGTTTAATAAAGTAATTATAGTACAGTAATCATAGTAACTAGATTAAGTGCAATTAGGTGTCATTTTATAATGGCTACTAATGTATTACGAAGGCTAGTTAAAGCTAGTAATAAAGCTACCAAGTACCCAGTATGTGTTTTATTCAAAGAGAATATTTTAAATCTACTATTATATGGGTAGCCCTAATTGTACAGGGTAGTAATCAGGTTGGAGGAAGAAAAATATTTATATTCTCATAGTGGTGCTTATTTTTTCTAATGCAGCTGATGTTATAAATCCGGAGAGTTAAGTAGGGAGGGGTGCCACACAAAGGTTAAATTAATCTGATGATGATAATAAGGCCTCATGCCCACGGACGTTTTTACAGCTGTGTTTTTTACAGCTTAAAAACGCCTGTCCATGTTATTGTAAATATTTATATATTTAAAAAAAAAAAAAAAAAGTCGGAGCTAAAAACGCGACCGCGCGTTAGTGCGCATTTTTTGCGCGTTTTTGCGCGTTTTTTGACGCTCGCGTTTTTTTCTGCCTAATTCTGACGCTGAGGAAAGCACTGGCCCTGGTTTTTTTTTACAGCTTACAAACGCCTATGCTCTTTACAGCTCAAAAACGCCTAGGTGGGCATGAAGCTATAGACTAACATGGACAGGCGTTTTTAAGCTGTAAAAAACGCTCATAAACGCGGCTGAAAAAACGCCCGTGGGCATGAGGCCTAAGGCTTATTTGGAACTACATGGGGAACAGAGGGTATGTGTGTAAGTAGGTATATTGCTACATAGTAGAGAAACCCCTAAATGTGGAGCAACGCATATAGAGCCCCATTGGTAAGTATACTCAGATAGCTTACCCAGGGAATGGTATGATGGCCATTTAAAGGTACTGTGTGGTGGTCAGTCCTATATGTGTCTGCCCAGCGTCCGGTACACTCATAAGGAGATATCCCCGGCAGTGGAAGAGGTTAAATTGTAATTTGGGTGAGATAGCCTACATAACCCCATGTAGAGATTAGCCTAATGTGAAGAGTAGCCTACCGAGTCCCCCATGGTTGGTTCCCTTATCTGGCCAACAAAATAGTTGTAGACCTGTAAACCACGGTGTATGAATTGTTGGTCCGGCAGTGACAAGTGGTTCACTGTGCTGATGACCTCAAGATGCCTGTGTCGGCGTGGAGGCCGGCACCGCCATCTTAAATGTCTACGATCCCACCGGAAGTGAAGGATCAGACTTGACCCCCTGATATCACTTCCGGTCCGGGCGTCCCTGAAGGCGCTCATGCGCACAAGTACTGACGCAGCCGTCATCGGGCGTGGGCGCAGTCGGTCACATACTAGGGTTAGTATGGACGGGAAGTGAGGAGGGAAAGGAAACTCCCTCCTCATCACCAGGGACACACAAAACATCCTCACCAAAGCCATAAACCACAGGGGGCCTCTGCAACAGGTGATCCCCAGGTAACAGTGCAACTGTCGTCCCAAAATAGAGAAAAGATCATTTTAATTAGTTACCATATATACTCGAGTATAAGCCGAGTTTTTCAGCACATTTTTTTGTGCTGAAAAAGCCCCCCTCTGCTTATACTCGAGTCACATTTTTGCACCTGATCTCCTGGATTTTGGGGACCCGGTACCGGCCGGCCGTAGGTCCCCTGGACCCCAAACTTGGTACACATGTAGCCTCACTCGTACACTACAAGTGTGCAAAGCTTGTTGTCCAGGGGACCTACGGCCGGGGAGCACCAATTTTTCAAATTTGGGCACCCCTTCCATAGACTCCAATGTTAAACGGTAATTTCTCTGGTGATTTTGGGGACCCAGTACCGGCCGGTCGTAGGTCCTCTGGACCCGAAACTTGGCACACATGTAGCCCCATTTCTCCTCTACAAGTGTGCAAAAAAATTTTGTAGTAACTACGGCCGGGGAGCACCAATTTTTCAAACCCGGGCACCCCTTCCATAGACTCCCATGTTAAATGTCAGTCTAGGCATGGGCACAGTGAGGCATGGACACAGTGAGGCACAGTGAGGCATGCAGATGGACACTCTAGGCTCATACTCAAGTCAACAAGTTTTCCCAGTTTTTTGTGGTAAAATTAGTTGTCTCGGGTTAGATTCGGGTCGGCTTATACTCGAGTATTATACGGTAAGTAAATAGTGATTTCTGCTTTGAAAACAGTTTCTATAGTACATAAACAGAAAAAAGACAGTACATATATAACGGAGTCAGAACATGTATCAATCCATTATAAGGATGTCAGCATTGGGTATAAAACATCATCTATAAACATCAATGAGTATGTAATACGCACTTGATGATGATAATGAGTCACAGAGCAGGAAACAAAAATAGAACACATACATAAATAAAGAACAGAAACATTATAACGATAATCAAAAAACTGCAAAAATACATTGAGAATTATCATTTATGCTTGGTACATTTTTTGTACTTTTCAAGATTTCAGTAAGTATGGTTTAGTTTTATAGTAGGTGGTGGTCAACCTGAAAATTCATCTAGAGGATGCATGATAGCGGCACATTTTCATGTCTTTTAGATGAATTGCTTGAAATAAGGCCACGCATTCCACTGACCGGGCTGTAACACACCTTCACCTCCGGACATGTTGGTCCTGCTGCATTTTTTTCAGTGTAGAGCATGGCACACTGAGGAGAAAGTGGGAGTAAATAGGCCCCCATCATTGGTGTCTGGGGCAGTAATAATAACCTCTAGCACTGGTGTGTGTGTGTGTGGATGCTATAAATAACCCCCAGCATCGGTGTCAGTGGCTCAGTAATTACCCCCAGCATTGGTGTCAGTGGCAGTAATAATAACCTCTAGCACTGGTCTGTGTGGACTCAATAATAAACCCCAGCATTGTTGTCATTGGACACAATAATAACCCCCAGCATTTGGGTCAGTTGACATAATAATAACCTCAAACATTGGTGTCAGTGGACACAATAAAAAAGAAAACCCTAGCATTGGTGTCAGTGGAAGCAATAATACCCTCCAACTTTGGTGTCAGCGGACGCAATAATATTCCCCATTATTGGTGTCAATGGCTATAATAAAAAGCCCCAGCCTTGTTTTCAGTCGCCTGTAATGAAAACCCTCAGCTTTAGTGTCCGTGGACACAATAATAACCTCAAACATTGGTGTCAGTGGAAGAAGTTATAACCCCCAGCATTGGTGTCAATGGCTGCAATAATTACCCCCAGCATTGGTGTCAGTGGACGCAATAATAACCCCCAGCCTTGGTGTCAGTGGCCACAATCAATACCCCCAGCATTGGTGTCAACAGCTCAGTAATTACCCCCAACATTGGTGTCAGTGGCAGTAATAATAACCTCTAGCACTGGTCTGTGTGCACTCCATAATAACCCCTAGCATTGGTGTCAGTGGACACAATAATAACCCCCAGAATTGTTGTCAGTGGACACAATAATAACCCCCAGCATTTGTGTCGGTGGATACATTAATAACCTCAAACATTATTGTCAGTGGACACAATAGAAAAAAACAGCATTAGTGACATTGGAAGTAATAATACCCTCCAACCTTGGTGTCAGCGGACGCAATAATATCCCCCAGCATTGGTGTCAGTGGCCGCAATGAAAATCCCCTGCCTTGGTGTCTGTCGCCTGTAATTAAAACCCTCAGCTTTAGTGCCGTGGACACAATTTCAACCTTAAACATTGGTGTCCGTGGAAGCAGTTATAGCCCCCAGCATTAGTGTCAATTGCTGCAATAATTACCCCCAGCATTGGTGTCAGCGTACTCAATAATAGCCCCCAGCCTTGGTGTCAGTGGCCACAATCAAAACCCCCAGCATTGATTTGAACAGCTCAGTAATTACCCCCAACATTGGTGTCAGTGGCAGTAATAATATCTTCTAGCACTGGTCTGTGTGGACTCTAAACCCTTAGCTTTAGTGTCGTGAACACAATAATAACCTCAAACATTGGTGTCAGTGGGAGCAGTTATAACCCCCCAGCATTGCTGTCAGTGGACACAATAATAGCCCCCAGCATTTGTGTCAGTGGACACAATAATAACCCACAGCATTTGTGTCAGTGGACACAATAATAACCCCCAGCATTGCTGTCAGTGGACACAATAATAACTCCCAGCATTTGTGTCAGTGGACACAATAATAACCTCCAGCCTGGGTGTCAGTGGCCTGTAATTAAAACCACCAACGTTAATGTCAATGGACACAATAATAACCTCCAACATTGGTGTCAGTGGAAACAATATTAACCTCCAACCAGCCAGTGCTGTTCCAGTCAATCACATTTACGCATTTCACCCCGCCCATCGGGCCTTGGTCACAGAGGTACACATCACCATGGTGGTGTCTTACTTTGGTATACCCACGCTTTTGAATCGGTGAACAGATGTCTGCTCCCATACCCTAAACACCAACAGGGAAACTTTTATCCACCGGCTTTGAGCGGCGCTACAAACTTTCATTAGGTATAGAATTAAAAGTTAAATCTTTGTTCCAAAATTAGGACTTTTCTCCAGGGGGACCATACTATTTGCTCTTTAAAAAAGGTTCCTCAAGAAAGGGTTGAATGTTATTGTTCTGATTTCTCCTCCTCCAGAACAAGAAGCAAGATCTACCTCCTGAAGAGCAAGGGCCTTGTATAAAGAACCTGGACTTCTGGCCCAAGCTGATCACGCTGATCGTATCGATTATCGAGGAAGATAAGAACGCCTACACTCCCGTCCTAAACCAGTAAGCAGCTCCCGCCGCTGTCCGGGTGCTCCATGTTCGTCTTCACCTTTTGTCTCCTTCTAACCCTTCTGTGCTTTGTAGAGCGGTCATCTCCTGTCAGTCTGTCTTCCTGTCCGCTTTGTCTCTTGTTGTATAAGTGACGTCGGCCAAGCTTCCTGATGGCAGGGTGAGTGAGGGGGGAACCGTTGCTCGTGCTTGCCTGCCGCCTGAGTGCCGGTGCATTGCATGCTTACCATGTGAATGGCGTGACCAGGTTTGGAGGACCATCGGGAGGGTGTGGTGGTGTCCCTGGTCCCTGTATAAGCTGCAGCCAGTCGGCATGATGAGTTGGAGGATGATGGAACTCCAGAAGATTTGTTTCATGTATAGTGGAGTCCGATGGACTGAGGATAGCATGGTAGATCATACATCAGACCAGCAGTGTCCACCTGCCCAAAGTGTTGGCGCTGTAGGACGGAAACTTCAGGATCTAGGATCTTCCAGTGGGTTTGCTTTGTTTTTCTTGGCTTTGTATGTTGGCTGAGCTTACATCCAGAAATTGCATGTCTCTCTAAAGGGGGGCTGTTGCTTAAGGTATAAAATACAGACCTGAATTTACCCAGAACTTAACTTTATCTCTCCTATTCCACCTGTTCCCCTGGGGGTTTTTTTGTTTTGTTTTTATGGCTGTGTCAAATCTGCTGCCTTTTTTTCCCCAAAAAATACCATACAGAAACCCTTTTAACAAAGGGTTACTCTTCTAATGCCGCGTACACACGATCGGAAATTCTGACAACAAAGCCGTGGATTTTTTTTCCGACGGAATGTTGGCTCAAACTTGTGTTGCATACACACGGTCACACAAATCTTGGCGGAAATTCCGAACATCAAGAACGCGATGACGTACAAGACGTACAAGACGTACGACGAGCCGAGATCAATGAAGTTCAATAGGCAGTTCGGCTCTTCTGCTTGATTCTGAGCATGCATGGTTATTAGAGCGTTGGAATTGCATACAGACGATCGGAATTTCCGATAGGAACTTTTTCCGTCGGAAAAATAGAGAACCTACTGTTAATCTTTTGTTGGCGGAAATTCCGACCGCAAATGTCTGATGGAGCCTACACACGGTCGGAATTTCCGACCAAAAGCTCACATCGAACATTTGTTGTCGGAATTTCCGATCGTGTGTACGCAGCATAAGAAAAAAATGTATGGGTGCTTTTGGATTTAATTTTTTCCAGTCATTACTGGGAGTTATGTATTTGCTTTTAGACTTTTGTAATGTATGTTCCTTATAGAGAAGGCAGTAGGAATATAGAGTCTCCCTCCCCCCCCCCCCCCCCCATTTGGCACTAGGATGAGCACGGGTCCTTGGCATGGGAGAGTGATGTTAGGGAGTCTGGAGCGGAGGTAGACCTTCAGAGGTCATCCAAGACACTGGGTGACTAAGCCAAGCAGAATTTCACCCCTAAATGGGGATAAACCCGCACAACCAAAGCAGTGGAGCACTTTCCCTGCTTGGTTCCTTTTTCTTTTTTTCTCTTCTGCAACTTACAAAGCTGTTTTGCTGTCAGAATCCTATGCTCCATGCTTCCAGCCTTTGGGAGAGGGGACAGGACAAGTAAAATTCCTGCACTATTGGAGGCTTAATTGCAACCGGGTGCCAGGCATAGCAAGGTTAGGTGGAAACATCCCCATCATGGGCACACAGCTCTATGACTTATGTATGCCCGGGATGCTGGTGGATCCTATTTTGAAAATTGCAACAGGTCCTCTATTAATTTTGCATGCTTTTACTTGCCAATATTTGATTCTGCTTTGATCTATAGTTTTAAATATGTTTTCTCTAACTTTCATCTACTGCATTAGTTAAGTTGCAGATTTAAAGCAGAACTCCAGTTTTCCATCTCCCCACTCCCTGACTTTCTCAACCTGTGTATTTACAAATGAGTAGTCTACTTCAGGGGTCTCCAAACTTTTTAAACAATGGGCCAGTTTACTGTCCTTCAGACTTTAGGGGGGGCCTGGACTGTGGTCATTGGGAGTAACAAATGCCACAGCGTTAGTGGAAGTAAACCATCATTAGTTTTATTGGAAGTAATCGTGACCCATTATTGGTAAGGGTGGAAGGAATAATGCCCTATTTTTTTATATCATTGGGAAAAATAGCACCCCATCATTGGTGTCTGTGGGAGGAATAGAGTGCCCCAACACTGGTATCAGTGGGAGGAATGGTGCCCCATCATCGGTGTCTGTGGGAGGTATCGTGCCCCAACACTGGTATCAGTGGTAACCTCCTCCACATCCCCAAGTCCCGCTACAAATCGAAGGGAGAACGAAGATTTGCAGTCCAAGGACCACGGCAACGGAACGCTCTACCCACGGACATCAGCATGGAAGAAAACCATCGGGCCTTCAGGAAAAAACTTAAGACCCACCTCTTCTGAAGGTTTAGGACGTCTATGGAGGCAAAGCGCCTTGAGGCGATTTAGTTCGCATTTGTAGCGCTATGCAAGTTATTCACTCACTCAGTGGGAGGAATGGTGCCCCATCATTTAGTGTCAGTTGTGGATGGAATCGTGCCTCAGAGGCCAGATAGACGCAAGCAAAGGGCCGCAGTTTGGAGAACACCAGTCTGCTTGTCTGAGATCCAGCTAGTTTAGTGAAATCACAGGTTTCTCCTCTTCTTTGGGCGGTCCATGCTATTGCACAGAACGGTGGTAACGTGGTGATGTGTAAGCATCGTACTGTGATTCGAGGCCAACACAATGACGCACCCCCAGGACATGTTTCATTTACAGCCAGGACTAACTGGAAATGGGTTTAATGACACAAGAGGTTTGGATGAGCAACAACTACTAAAGGAGAGTCTTATGAGGACCGCTCCAGAGGGGGGTGAGTATTGCACAGCTGATTATGTTTTCCACTCCTGGCCAACACTTTTTTTTTTTTGGTCCAATAAACCTGCAGTTCTGCTTTAAGGCTAATTTTACTATAATTGATCATTTTAGCTGTGACAGTTGAAAACAGAAACTTGGCTAAAAATAGTGATCCTTATGGTATAACAAGTGCATTCGGTCTTATAGAATTGAAACTTTAGTCCAGCCTTTCTCTAACTTTTTAGCATGGAGGAACCCTTGTAAAGCTTTCTGGGCTCAGGGAACTCTTTGCTGATAATTTTGGAGTCGAAAAGTTTGTGCCTCTAATGTGACTATTAAAGTGTTGCTTCTTTTTCGATTTCTGGATTGAGGGTTAAGAGGATTAGAGCCAAGTTTTCAGCCATGATTGTGGCCATTGGGGAGATTTGCCCTCGCTTGAGACCCAAGAAGAGGGGTACATCCCTCTAAATTTGGAGCAAAGCCTACCTTGGACATTGGTGACTGGTACATGTTTTCCCTTTAGAACATCTCCTCTCTTCCCATCTTTCAACGGCAATTCTAACATTAGATATTACTCCTCACTTTATGTGGTTTCTGAATATTTCCAATGGGGAAAAGGCTGACTGGGTCTCTAAGTTTGCATCACTATATCCTAAATAGAATGCAAAATACGGGATGCAGTTGAAGTTTAAGCAAGGTCCAGTTTGAGGTGTTGGTTTTATCCACAAAGTTATTACCTTCATTGTAAATTAAGTACAGTTGTTCCTAGTCACCACATGTCTTGTCTGTCCTGAAATATTGGTTAAGTCCATATAATTGCCCCCATAATGGGTTTCGGGATCAAGAGTACTCTATAAGGTTGGTTGAACGGCCTCACAGTATTTTCCAGTTTTTGGCAACTTTCTGAACCTTACACCTGTTTGGGAAGCTATCCTTTGCCCTGTGCGTTGACTTACGAAGTGATATTTACTTTTTTCCTGAAGGTTTCCCCAGGAACTGAGTGTTGGAAAGGTCAGCGCCGAGGTCATGTGGAACCTCTTCTCACAAGATATGAAGTACGCTATGGAAGGTAAGAGGACAGCTAGATTATGTGTTGAGTCAGGATCAGATCAGAGTCCATCTGTATGGTGGCTCAGTGCAGTACTGACCTTCCCTATATATTCTCTAATACAACCTTACAAGATAATCCATTGCTTTCTGAAGATGTTTGGAATAGAAATACTTGGATATTGTTTGTTTGCTACTCTGATGTCTTTGATTTTACTCCAGATGGTCTTTTTGTTCTGCCATTTTCTCTCCACCTTGTGCCTTTCGAAATGTTACTTAGTTAATATTATATGCCTAATCTTATTGTAAACCTTGATAGGTATAAACTGAAACCGAAAAGATGACGTCAAAACAACACAATTTTGTATGTCTCTCTGTCCATCTGTGCCTTCATTGTGTCTCTGGATTTATTTAGTAGTAGAACTTTGTTTTCACCACCTTGTAAAACCCATAACAGCTCCAAGTGTGAATGGGCCGAAAAGAGATCCTGGAGAGGACTCTGTTCATGGTGTTTGGTGTCTGATTTCTAAAAGTCCGCCAAAGAATAGCTTCTCTTTGCTTTTTTTTTTTTCCCTTCAAACCCCAACTTGGAAAGTTTTGATGTGCAGCTACAACAAAGGTGAAACCCAGCAGATTATTTATATAATTAATAGCCAGAAACATGTTCAATACCGCATTGGACCCCTTTTACCCCAGTGGCTGCTACATGTTTTTTCAGTGAGTTCAGAAGGATCTTGTGTTGTCCTAGTGTTAAAGAAGAATTCCAGATATGGATATTTTTACATGGTTACACTGGACCATGTAACTATGCATATACCATACCTGGCCCATCCCTCTGGAAGCTGAAAATCACTGTATTAGGCACCATTACTCCAGCGATCTCCACTAGCTTCTGGGTCCCATGGTGAATGACTGCCTTACTCCTGCTTAATGGATGCAGGAGGTCACCCACTAGATGTGGGTGCCCTTTTATAAAAACAAAGTGTTCTCTGATTGGATCTGGCAGAGACTGTGGCGTCACTGACCCACCACTTCTGCTCATCCAGTCAACACTTCCTATTCGTTAAGAAAATGCAAAGTGATCTCTGAATGGTACCCGTTGCAAGCTGGCCACGAGTAGCGGTGTAGTAGCAGTGTCTACTACAATGATTTCCATCTTGCAGGGGATCCCACAGGTATGGTACAATGAACAGGAATAACACTGTACAGAGGTTCCCATTCATTCATAAACTAAAGCATAGTAAACACCGTTTACTGTGCCCCAGCTATAAATGAATGAAAACAAACAAATTTGCCCCCTTACTTCTCTCCATCAAGACAGAATCCTTACGGCAGCCGACGGGAGGTGGAAAGGGGAAACCTGGAAGCACTGTGGGGGGGGGGGGGGTTGGGGGCAAAAAAGCACACAGGGGCCTGGGCCAGTAGCAACGATGAGCCGGCAACCCAATAGCTTATTCTTAAAGAGGTTTATTAGCACAACAGCCATGAAAGATCCAAAATAATGTTCATGCGTTTCGGCCAAAGCCGATCTCTTTTCGTTTCGGCCGAAGCCTTCCTCTCAGCCAAGGCCAGTAGGACAGGGATAGGGAGGCAATGGGTGTGGGATGTGGAGGAACCGATGCCCTCCATTTTCCTAATGCAGACACTGAATGTCTGCAGGAGGGAGAGGAAGAGCAGTGGGCCTTCAGCAGCTACATGGCGACAGGATCGGTTCCTCTACATTCTGCTGCCCCCACCACCCTGCTATCCAGGCGTACAAGGGGGCCGCAATGGCGACCCCTGTACATACATCTCCTGCTCCTTCCCGTGTAGATCCCTGTAATGCGAGCAGTGGGGTGTTGCAGTATGTAAACAATTGCTGCTTTTTACCACTTCCAGGCCAGGCAGTGCTTATAGGAGCTTCCATTTTGAAGGAAGGAAATTCATCCTTAACAGGTGACCATCAAGACCAAGTTGCATCTCATGGTTGCCCAAAGTTGATGGGTTGGTGCTGCCCATTCAGCAGGATAAGATAATTCTTTGTCATTATATTCATACAACGAAATTTAGTATGTACATATTCTTGCTTGAATTTCTTATTTTTTTTTAAGGTTATATAAGATGTAGAATGATCAATAAACAGTATAATAAAAGCAAAGCATGCACCAGTCTGTCCTGCAAGATTGTAGATGGTCTATTTTTCAGGCCAACTGATGAGTAAGGAACAGGGCCAGACAATCCTTGTCCTGATTTCTGGTCCTGAGGCTGATAATTTGAAGTGGATCAATCTTCCTCTTGGCTGTGTATCTCCAATGAGTGAATGAACGACCTCTGACCTGCGGCATTGCAAACCCTCGCCTTCTGGCTATCTCCTGCCAAGTTCTTCTTCCCCTTTTTATTTTATTCTTCCATCCTACATATAAGTCATCCAGGGGTCACACGACGGGGCACCACAGTTCACGCTAATTGTCAGAGTAATGAAGGGCAATGCCGACTCGAGGTGTAGACCTATCCTTCTAATGATTTCCTCCGGATCACATAAAAGAACCCCATGTAATGAGCCAATCTCTGTTCTATCCACTATGACCTGATCTGCCATCGCCTCTTTGTTACCAGTGTCAGGATGAATAAGCAGACGGCCGCCGTTTATGAAACGGTCTTGGTTTGCTTGGTCAGGTAAATAGCAGGATAATGTGTCCGCCATGCTGCTCTTTAACCATTTCAACTCTCATACCCCTTATGAGAGCAATTTTTACATCTTCACGATTGGTGGGTTTATTTTTCAATAACTTTGAGTTACCTAGACCAGCTCTGGTGTCCCTTATACCAGGTCTTTGCACTTGGGGGGGGGGGGGTAGGTTGAAAGGACTTGCCCCATCATGTGACCGTTGTAATTGGCTATCATAGTGGTCGCATGATCGGGAGCCCATCCTGCCGGCTTCCAATCATTAGCAGAGAATGTGAGCTGTCTTTGACAACTTGGTCACTGTGCTGGGAGCGCACAGAAACCTCAGCCGTCCATATGTGCAGCAAGTGGACATTAACCACTTAAGGGCCGAGCCTCTTTTTGACACTTGTTGTTTACAAGTTAAAATCAGGTTTTTCTGCTTGAAAATTACTTAGAACCCCGGTACTCAGAGAGTAACCATTGGTCGGACTTTAGAGGCATAGAAAACAATGGAGAAGTATAAAAAATAACAATATTTATTGAAAAAAGTACATGGTATAGTCACAGTGCTCAAAAATGTAAAAATCATATAGAATGATACAATTTGTACAGTGAGCCCTTGTGCATCTATGCGTTTCACCGTTGGGCTTCTTCAGGACACGATCAAGGTTCAAAGAGGTTACACGAACATTTCTGAGAATAGTATTGTTTTATGCTAAGAAAGCAATAACCTTCCATTGGAAGTCTCCATCCTTGCCCACTATTGCCTTCTGGCTCACTAACATCAACCATGCTGTATCATTATACAAACTGACATATGAGGCTAGAGGGTGTCCGAAAAAAATCAGGAAGGTTTGGGGCTACTGGGTTGATTCTGAGAGCACTGTCTCTCCTGCACCTTAAAAATGTGACTGAATATTGTCTTCCTGATGTATGCCAATTGTTTACCAGCTTTCTAAAAAACATTTTTTGCACTGTACTGGATTGGGCGATGTTCGCTCCATGTGTGTCTGTTTGTTGCCTGTTGTATGTCATCAATAAAAATGTACCTTTAAAAAAAAAAAAGGTTCAAAGAGGTGTTCTAAAGAAGCCTAACGGTAAAACGCGTAGACGCACAAGGGCTCACTGTACAAATTGTATCATTCTATATGATTTTTACATTTTTGAACACTGACTATACCATGTACTTTTTTCAGTAAATATTGTTATTTTTTATACTTCTCCATTGTTTTCTATGCCTCTAAAGTCCGACCAATGGTTACTCTTTGAGTCCCCTTTTTTCTTGTTTCCTCTCTAATCTACGGATGTGGCAATGTGAGTGCTTCCTTTTTTTTTTCATTTTATTTAGAACCCCCTCAAACATTTATTTTTTCAGACACCCTAGAGAATAAAATGGCGGTCGTTACGATACTTTGTCGCACCGTATTTGCGCAGCGGTCTTACAAGCGCAATTTTTGGGGAAAAAATAAAATTTTGGGATTTAAGAAATAAGACAACCACCGTAAAATTAGCCCAATTTTTTTTTTATCTCGTGAAAGCTAATGTAATGCGGAGTAAATTGATACCCAACATGTCACGCTTCAAAATTGTGCCCGCTCGTGGAATGGCGACAAACCTTGACCCTTAAAAATCTCCGTAGGCGACGTTTAAATTTCTTTACAGGTTGCATGTTTTGAGTTACAGAGGAGTTCTAGTGCTAGAATTATTGCTCTCACTCGAACAATTGCAGCGATACCTCACATGTGTGGTTTGAACACTGTTTTCATATACGGGCGCGACTAACGTATGCATCCGCTTCTGCCTGCGAGCTTGGCGTGACGGGGTCATCTTCCCCTCACTCGACTCCAGGCCCGTCAGGGGAAAGGACGCAATCGCCCCCAATTAAGTGATTTTGCGGCGAATCCGCCACAGAGACCACTTTTAACTTAAAGCGGAGTTCCACCCTAAAGTGGAACTTCCGCTCATCGGATTCCTCCCCCCCTCTGGTGCCACAATTGGCTCCTTTCGGGGGGGAGGGAGGGACAGGATACCTGTCAAAGACAGGTATCCTTACCCACTTACTGGAGTCCGGCCGCGGTGGTGAAGTCGCGCGAGGCTCCCTCCTCCTCCTCCCCTGGCCACTTTTTTTTTTGCCCGGGGTTGCCTGGAACACCACTTTAAAGAGAACCGCCCGCTCTTTCTGAAAAGAAAGCTGCTGCCATAACAATGGTATTTAGCATCAAAGTACCGACGTACAGCTACGGCGATTTGCGGTAAGTAGTTAAAGCCCACCCTCCTTGCCGATTCACAATGTGTTACATGGACGACAAGAAGTTAAGAAGTCTATAGGCAAAAAAAAGCCTAAATATATATATATATATATATATACATATATATAATATATATATATATATAATGTTTTTGACCAGTGTTCAGTTAAAAAAACAAAAAGTACGGTAATTTCACTGTAAATAAAAAGTATAATTTTTTTCTATAATTTGTCTCATTTAAAATGGAACTAACATAATGTTTTAGGATGGCAAAATGATTCACAAATTAAAAACATTGTTTTATTTTTATTTTTTTGCACATGTTCTTGTTATGCAACACCGAAAAAAGTAACAAAGGAATTTAAATGATTTTTTTTATATATAATAAAAAAAAAAATGGCAAAATAAAATCAGCAGAAAAATAATAGCGAAGGGGAGGAAGGAATTAAATGGGGCTGAATTAACTAGGAATACTTTTTTTCTTGAAGGTTTTACTGAACTAATTTCATATTACAGATTAAATGCCAAACGTCTGATTTACATACAGTGTGAATTAAACAGCCACTACAATGAAACAATACATTGTTATATCGTATTTACTCTATATGACACTGGTGCAGCATTAGATTTGAAGCTGCATCCACTTAGCTGAGTATAGGGGGGGGGGTGAGGGGGGGTTTGTTTGCTTTTTTCCCTGTTTGGTAATCCCATATTTTTCTTGTAGCAACCACTGTGCTATCATCACCATTATTCCATATACTGTACACATGAGTACTGTTATATTGGGACTTTGTGTATAGCACTGGAGAGACGTGCACCTCTTAATAAACCAACCAACTTTATTTAAAAAGCAGATAAAAATTGCAAGGGGTATAAAACCCTAAAAACAGCTTTTTTTTTTACATATAAAATACTATAGATAGCCTGTTGACAAATATATTGTCATGCACATAACTTAGGACCTAGATTTTCCGTGAATAACTCATGTCGAGGAAAATAAAAGTGCATATTGGGTATAGACGTATCATAGTCGGACATACCTTATATGTTCTTTTTTGGGACGGGGGTTTTTACAACAGGAATTGTGGAATTGAATCGTGAAAAACGTATGACCTACACTTTAGATCAGAAGACGGGACTTGTATATTTTGGTTTTGTAATGTTTGTATGTTTATGGCCATGTATTTAGGTTATATTTCTATTCTTCTAGTAGTAACAATAGGTCCATTAGTTCTACACAACTGAAGGGTTAAAATAATGATCACTTAGCTAGTTGGGTTACACGTGTGTGGATCACTCCCTGTGTTGGTATTAACCACTAGTGGTAGTAGTGTAGTGGCTAAGATGAATCTGTGCAGAGCATATTCACTGACAGCTTGAGGAAGAGCAGGGATGCTTGAAACCGTACAGTCGCTAATACATTGCATGTTATTTGAATGGAATTCTATTTGGAAGTAAATGAAATTGCATCTGGAGATTGTATCCTTGTTTATTGATATCTAGTCAAGGTGGATGAATGGGAGCCCACAATTGATAGTCTTCCCTTTTTGGACTACTTAGACAAGGAAAGTGACTCATCCTACAAGTGTATGTGTGTGTGTGATATATATATATATATATATATATATATATATATATATATATATATATATATATATATATACATACACAGTGGAACCTCGGATTACGAGCATAATCCGTTCCAGGAGAATGCTCGTAATCCAAAGTACTCGCATATCAAACTTGGTTTGAGAGCAATTTGATTTGCGAGCAATTAAAAAAAAAAAATTCTGACTCGGTTTGCGAGTGACTCGCAAGACGAGAAGAATTCAAGCTAAATAGGCCTGCAGTACCGCATTTAGCCTGAG
Organism: Rana muscosa; assembly: GCA_029206835.1. Classification (NCBI taxonomy): domain Eukaryota; kingdom Metazoa; phylum Chordata; class Amphibia; order Anura; family Ranidae; genus Rana; species Rana muscosa. Next base: position 1,253,805,665 of record CM055116.1, read on the forward strand.
GTACGGGGGCGCAAGAGCCGAACAGCGCCGATCGCCGCCGTTCGGCAATGCTCGGAAAGACACGGAAATAAACGTAAATACTCAGTTTCCGTGCCTTTTCTATGTTTGCCAAAGTAAGCCGAAGTGTCCTCGGGCCTTTTCGCCCGTTTCCGAGGCTCTCTGGCGCCCCCCACCTCTGGCCGCATTCGGTATTGCAACCCATTGAAGTCAATGCGGAACAAATTATTTTTGTTTCCATTGACTTCAATGGGAAAACTCGCTTTAATATGCGAGTACTTTGGATTATGAGCATTCTCCTGGAACGGATTATGCTCGTAATCCGAGGTTCCACTGTATATGTTTGCTTTGCTATATATAAAGTCCTGATATAATATAATATTACTCTTTTCCTTGCTGACCTGTTGGCCATGTCCCATAGAGGATGATGTCAGAGGGTGGACAGATGTCTCATTGTCTGTAATTTTCAGCATCTCAAGTAACCATGTACAACCAATATAACTATAATAGATGTTGGAGATGTTTTGGCCCTTGTCCTTCATCCATCATTGTGTTTGTGATTTCCAGTCATCTTTCTAAACAACGTATGAAAGCGCTGTCAATGTGTCTGGTCCACCTACCTTCCCATACTAAGTCCATCACCCTCTAGATGGAGGCGTAATGATAATAGTTTGGGTCAGCTGCCGTTCCTGGATATCTGCCGACATTCTTTAGACACTGATTAATGGTATATTAAATGGGGGCTTGTAACTTTCTTGTCTCTCCTTTCTCACCTGTGATATCCAAGTCCTGGATAAGATAAGTACACTACATTGGCTAAGTGGTAAGTATCTCTATAGTTCTGCCCTCAGGGCTGCTTGTAGTCTTCCTTCTGCTTTTAGAAAACATACGTTCCTCTCGATCTATAAGACTAGCTGAACTTCTTAAAGGAGAACTCCATCCAAAGTTGTCATATCCTTTTGGTTGGAAGGTTATCGGGATCAGGATTGCTTCTGACATCTAGATCTGGTACTGTAAAACAGCCCTCTCTCTGCTCCCATTGCTAGCTTGGGTGTTGGGGATTCCCTCACAATTCTGAGGGATCGGAGGAGCAGGGGGAGTGCTCACAGTAGTCTGCTGCTATTCCTCCTCTTTGGTGGGGCACTAAATCAATCATTTTGGGCACAAGCTGTCCATATCCAGCCAAACCAAAGTGAATAAATCAGGGTGGAGATCTACTTTAATATCAATCCTGAGAAACATTTTTGGTAATATTATATACTATACATTTTATACCTCCTCTATCCGCTTTTACGTCTCATATAAGACTGGAGCATTTTTGAATATCCATTCTAACCAACAGCAGCCAATTGGATTTAAACTGTCCTATATAGCGCTGTTCGAAAGCCACCCTCCTGTTACTGTAGATTGCAATTTATAACTGTCTGTCTTAAACCATCTTGGCAATTGCTGTAGTGTGTAAAAACAACATGACCAACATGGAAAACAGAAGCTGTACAAGATGAATGCACCAAGAAAAATGGTTGATTATTTCCTGCAGTAGCCATGTTTTTAGGTCTCTTATTTCGGGGCTGTTTTTGGTAATGGTGAGGGCTCCAACCTAGTCATAGCCAAATTGTTGTTGAAAAAAATACAATGGTGAGCCAGTATAAATCTGCAAATCTATCCACATTTTCCTATTGAAATATAGAATAAAATGGGTAATGGGTCAAATCAGGGCTGGATTACTCATTAAACAAAATAGGTACGTGCATAGGGCACTAAGGGAACAGGGCACCACAGCTTTTTTTTCAATCTATGGTGCTCCTAAAGCAGGGGTGACCTCAAGCATGTTTGAACACGAGTTAAAAACTCGCCTAAACCCGAGCTATCTCGCCAGGAAGCTGTCACTATGGACAGCCAATCATATGCGGAGGAGGACTTTCCCGCCTTGTCACATAAATGCGCTCCTTGTATACACGTGGCAGTGGGGAATACCTCCAATGCTTATGAATGTTCGCAGTGGCAGCTTTATGGAGGGATAGCTAAGGTGGGTTCAGACTTGTGTCCAAACACACGCTTGAGCTGATCCCTACCCTAAAGGATAGGTTCACTTTAAAACTGCACTTAGCATTTTACCCTTTGCCCTGACTGATCCCACCCACCCCCTTCACAGATGTGTATACATATGTCACAGCCTCTGTTTACATCCCACTCCATAAGTCCTTTCTCTCCTGGCCACATAAGCCTGCATTATAGCTCTATAGACCTCTATGGGCTTGTCTATCTTCGTCTTCTGGTCAGTAGATGAAGATAGGTTGAGCCCCATAGGTTTAAACATCTCCAGCCTCATAGACTTCCATGGGCTTGTTTACCTTTGTCTTCTGGCCAGTAGATGAAGGTAGTTTGAGACTCATAGGCTTTCATAGGTTTAAACTTCTCCAGCCTCATAGACCTCTATGGGCTTGTCTATCTTCGTCTTCTGGCCAGTAGATGAAGGCAGATTGATCCCCATAGGCTTAAACTTCTCCAGCCTCATAGACCTCTATGGGCTTGTCTATCGTCATATTCTGGCCAGTAGATGAAGGTACATTGATCCCCATAGGCTTAAACTTCTCCAGCCTCATAGACCTCTATGGGCTTGTCTATCTTCATATTCTGGCCAGTAGATAAAGGTAGGTTGAGCCCCATAGGTTTACACATCTCCAGCCTCATAGACTTCCATGGGCTTGTCTACCTTCGTCTTCTGGCCAGTAGATGAAGGTAGGTTGAGCCCCCATCGGTTTAAACATCTCCAGCCTCATAGACTTCCATGGGCTTGTCTACCTTTGTCTTCTGGCCAGTAGATGAAGGTAGGTTGAGCCTCATAGGCTTAAACTTATCCGGCCTTTTATGTGCTTGTCTACCTTCATCTTCTGTCCAAGAGATGAAGGTAGGCAAGCCCCATAGGCTTAAACTTCCACAGCCCTATAGACTTCTATAAGAGAAAGGACCTGTGGCGCTGAATTTAAATGAACAATGGAGGACACCAGTTGCCCTTAATCTGGTCTTGGGGCAAATGTAACTATTTTATTAGTAAGCCTGCAAATTTATAAAATTATGTGTCAGAACAGGGCCACTTGTAGCCAAAACTATACCTGCTTAAAAAAAGAGTATTCTGCAAGTATTCAACTGGGCTGATGGAATTCGTGCTCCCCCACTGCTCCCAATGGTTCCTGCCGCCTGCTCATATGTCACTACAGGAAGTAGGAGTCATTGGGAGGAGCCACTGCATGCTGGGGGGGGGGGGGAGAAACAGGTATTCGACCCACTTGAGTGTCTGAAGCAACGTTTCATGACATGGTCCAGCAGAAAGGGAAGTATATTCACTCTTCTTTTAGCAGGTATAGTTTTGAATACAAGTGACCCCTGTGCAGATAAGATCACTCTGATTCTTGTTCAAGGCCGGAACTGGTTTGCCTGCTCGGTTAACATCTCCCATGGCATTCACTCTTTGTATTGCAAATATACAGAGGTTCGTTGAACATTTGCTTTTCCAGTAATGAATGTAGCAGGAATATGAAATATTGCTCCAGAAAATCCCTCCGTTTCCCAGAAAATCTCGTAACCTACTTCAAGCCAAGAGAGATAATTAATAGCTGATCGTTCCCATTATGTGATTTAATGGTCCCATTGTACTGTCAGTCACAGGCTATTCAGATGTGATTATTCCCTATTTATAAAGTGGTAGTAATTTACATGATTATGCTCAGATGAAGTGCTTTACAGATATTGCAAAGACAGGCAGAAGAGCGAACGCCGGCCCGGCTCAGTATTGTTTATAGTCGGTGTTAAAAGGCTCGCTTTGGGATCAATGGAAGGGTGCTCTTGTTGGTTTTACAATTAATCTCTGCCCATTTCAAGGATTTTAGCAGAAAGTTTAGAGCTTAAGTGGATACCCTTTATTGGTTAACTTAAGTTATTAAAGATGCAAGCTGTAGAGAGGCAATATGTCCCTTCTCCAGCTTTTTAAGGTTTGTATGAAGCCTGAAGACGGGATCTAAAGCATACCACTGTGACCGGTTATGTTGCTTTTGGTGCCACTCAAAGTAGAGGTGAAAGCATGTCCTTATACCAATCCAGAGGGCTTGTTCATATAAAGAAGAAAGGATCGCCGCTACTCCCGACCGGCCTAGATGATTAAACAATAAAGAGCGGCCTCAGCCTACATGTCTCCAGTAAACCACACAGCCAACGCTGTATCTTGGCCTAGGCCAACAAGGCCCAGGCCTAGGGCAGCACTTTGCAGGGGGACAGCATGATAATAGTCCCCGCCGGCTTGTGCTACACTTTTAGTGCAGTGCCAGTCTTATGAGGTGATCTGGGCCGCAGGACAAATTGGTCTGGCGCCCCCATAAAGCGGCCGACCTGGTGCCGATATGATAGGGATTGCGCAGACAAAAGGGACACTGACATGGTCACCTATACCTGGCAGGTAGGTAGTAGGACTCTCCTGCAATCCTTTGCTTGTGTCAGTTGTACATATTAAGGAATCTTATTTTTATTGCTGATGAGAAAAATAAACAGATGGATTTATTTGTTTCTGCCCCCAATCCTTCCTTTGCTCACTGCCTGGACTACATACCTTCATCACTGTGCTACGTGTTTTCTGCTGCACCACTGGCATGGTTATATCCTCTTAGTCCTCCATAAATTTAGCAGAAATTTGTGCTTAAAGTAGAACTATAGGCAACACTTTTTTTTTCCATTTTAGATAGAGTAAGGGAGGGTTATAGCCCCAGTTAATTATTTTTTTTGCCATCCGTTCATTTCCCTTCATTTCCTGCCCCATAGCCAAACAGAAAGTGAGAGGAATTCTCTGCAGATTAAGGGAACCCCCCCCCCCCCCAAGGCCCTCAGAACTAGTGTCCCCACTGGAAAATTTCAGGGCAGGTCTTAAACAGGAAGGGGTGTGACCTTGACAGGAAGGGGTGGATCATATTTAAATTAGGGGGTGCACGAGTTTAGTCAGGCCTAGGGCAGCACAAAACCTAAATACACCACTGCCACACACCCTGTCATAGGGAACGACGATCAGTGACGTCACGCGCCAAGCCACGCCCCCACACAGTAAGAATCACACATTAGGTCACACTTAACCCCTTCAGCGCCCCCTACAGGTTAACCCCTTCACTGCCAGTGCCATTTTCACAGTAATCAGTGCATTTTTATAGCACTGATCGCTGTATAAATGACAATGGTCCCAAAATTGTGTCAAAAGTGTCCGATCTGTCCGCCATAATGTCGCAGTCACAATAAAAATCGCTGATCGCCGCCATAACTAGTAAGAAAAAAAAAATTATTAATAAAAATGCCATAAAACAGTCCCCTATTTTGAGGACGCTATAACTTTTGCGCAAACCAATCAATAAACGCTTATTGCGATTTTTTTTTTTTACCAAAAATATGTAGAATACGTATCGGCCTAAACTGAGGAAAAAAATAGTTTTTTTATATATTTTTTGGGGATATTTATTATAGCAAAAAGTAAAAAATATTGCATTTTTTTTAAATTGTCGCTTTTTTTTGTTTATAGCGCAAAAAATTAAAACCGCAGAGGTGATAAAATACCACCAAAAGAAAGCTCTATTTGTGTGAAAAAAAGGACGTCAATTTTGTTTGGGAGCCACGTTGCACGACCGCGCAATTGTCAGTTAAAGCGACGCAGTGCCGAATTGCAAAAAGTGGCCCGGTCTTTAACCAGCCAAAATGGTCCGGGGCTGAAGCGGTTAAATACACTTTTTTTTTGTGTTTCACATTTTCTTTTTGTACACTTAGGTATTTTAGTTTTTTCGCACAACCAGATTAACCAGTTGCTGACCACGCTATAGCCGATTGACGGCTACAGCGTGGTCATCCAGTTCTGGGAGGCAGTCATATGACAGCTTCCTGCGATCGTGCTGGGTGCGGGCGATGCAGACACTCCGAAGACAGATTGAAGTAAAGAGCCAATCAGCGGCTCTTTACCACGTGATCAGCTGTATCCAATCACAGCTGATCATGATGTTAACAGAAGCCGGTTACCGGCTTTCTTCACTGCTCCTTCTCACGCTGTCAGCGTGTGGAGGAGAAGAGAAATGAGCTGATAATCGGCTCCTGCAAAAGTGCGGTCACTGCTGCCAATTAGTGCCCTCCACTGCTGCCAATCAGTTCCCACCAGTGTCTCCTCGTCAATGTCACCTATTGGTGCCACCTACCACTGCCCATCAGTGCCACATACAGCATCAGTGTCCATCCATACTGCCTATCAGTGCCCACCAGTGCCGCCTCATCAGTGCCCATCAATGAAGGAGAAAAATTACCTGTTTGGAAAATTATATAAACAAACCATGATTACGTTTTTTGTTTTTTAAAGTTTTCGGCATTTGTTTATTTCACAAAAAATTAACAAACCCAGTGGTGATCAAATACCACCAAAAAAAGCTCTATTTGTGTGAAAAAAAATTATAACAATTTAATTTGGGTACAGTGTTGCATGACCGCGCAATTCCCATTCAAAGTGTGACAGCGCTGAAAATTGGCCTGGGCAGGAAGGAGGTAAAAGTGGCCAGTGGGCAAGTGGTTAAAAAAAAATGTGAGTGCAGTCCAGTGGAGAAGATCTGAACCCGGGCATGGTTCAGTTCAGCTGTTCCCGACGTGAGTGCACCCTAAGACACCTTTCACCCTATTCAGGTATCTCTCTAAAGGAGAAACTCTCAGTGCAGTAAACTGGAAGTCACTGCAGGGGATTCCTTGAACTCCAACAGACTTCCTACAAAGGCAGTGTGCCAATTACATGAACAGGGAGATGAAGATTTGGGAAAAATTGTCTGCAGACTCTTGCCATGGTTGTAGGGAGGAGGAAATCATGCCTTGCTGCAGGTTGAAACTGGAGTTTGCTGACTTGTCATTCTAGTATTATAGCATGTGAATTTAATACATTTATTTCTTCCCATCATTAACAGGAAGATTATTTTTTACAGCTTTATCTATGGGCATATCCATTAAAGGGCTGTGACCTATAGCAACCAATCTGCAGCCAGTTTTGTCCTGACTGCTCTGTATTGGTAAAAGCGGGATTCTATGAGTGATAGCACTTTGTACAATAAGCCGAGCTGTCCCCGATGTTCTCTAGTTTTCCCATAGTCCCCTTCCTCCCATGCCTATATATCTGCCTCCCATGCCCATATATCTGTCTTCCGTCCCCAAATATCTGCCTCCCGTCCCCATATATATCTGCCTCCCGTCCCCATATATATCTGCCTCCCGTCCCCATATATATCTGCCTCCCGTCCCCATATATATCTGCCTCCCGTCCCCATATATATCTGCCTCCCGTCCCCATATATATCTGCCTCCCGTCCCCATATATATCTGCCTCCCGTCCCCATATATATCTGCCTCCCGTCCCCATATATATCTGCCTCCGGTCCCCATATATATCTGCCTCCCGCCTCCATATATATCTGTCTCCCGTCCCCATATATATCTGCCTCCCGTCCCCATATATATCTGCCTCCCGTCCCCATATATATCTGCCTCCCGTCCCCATATATATCTGCCTCCCGTCCCCATATATATCTGCCTCCCGCCTCCATATATATCTGCCTCCCGTCCCCATATATATCTGCCTCCCGTCCCCATATATATCTGCCTCCGGTCCCCATATATATCTGCCTCCGGTCCCCATATATATCTGCCTCCCGTCCCCATATATATCTGCCTCCCGTCCCCATATATATCTGCCTCCCGTCCCCATATATATCTGCCTCCCGTCCCCATATATATCTGCCTCCCGTCCCCATATATATCTGCCTCCCGTCCCCATATATATCTGCCTCCCGTCCCCATATATATCTGCCTCCCGTCCCCATATATATCTGCCTCCCGTCCCCATATATATCTGCCTCCCGTCCCCATATATATCTGCCTCCCGTCCCCATATATATCTGCCTCCCGTCCCCATATATATCTGCCTCCCGTCCCCATATATGTCTGCCTCCCGTCCCCATATATATCTGCCTCCCGCCTCCATATATATCTGCCTCCCGCCTCCATATATATCTGCCTCCCGTCCCCATATATATCTGCCTCCCGTCCCCATATATATCTGCCTCCCGTCCCCATATATATCTGCCTCCGGTCCCCATATATATCTGCCTCCCGTCCCCATATATATCTGCCTCCCGTCCCCATATATATCTGCCTCCCGTCCCCATATATATCTGCCTCCCGTCCCCATATATATCTGCCTCCCGTCCCCATATATATCTGCCTCCCGTCCCCATATATATCTGCCTCCCGCCTCCATATATATCTGCCTCCCGTCCCCATATATATCTGCCTCCCGTCCCCATATATATCTGCCTCCCGCCTCCATATATATCTGCCTCCGGTCCCCATATATATCTGCCTCCGGTCCCCATATATATCTGCCTCCCGCCTCCATATATATCTGCCTCCCGTCCCCATATATATCTGCCTCCCGTCCCCATATATATCTGCCTCCCGTCCCCATATATATCTGCCTCCCGTCCCCATATATATCTGCCTCCCGTCCCCATATATATCTGCCTCCCGTCCCCATATATATCTGCCTCCCGCCTCCATATATATCTGCCTCCCGTCCCCATATATATCGGTCTCCTGTCCCCATATATATCGGTCTCCTATCCCCCATATATTGGCCTCCCATCCCCATATATCTGTCTGTGTGTGTGCTTCTCTATCTCATATCTGTCTCTCATCTGTCACAAGCCCCGGCCGTCTTTCGAATCCGCATGGTCCACTTTTTTGGTGGTAAGAATTTATTATCTGTAGATTTAACACATGAAAGAGACTTGCTAATACTCTGACCTCCCCCCCGATAGACCTATCGAAGAGACTGACCAGTTTTATACTTTGTAGTTCTAACTAGGAATTAATGAAGGGTTCTTTACTGAGCGCTGTGTCCCACCTCCCTCCATAAATACAGATGGCACTGAAAAAAAAAACACCTTTTTTTTTTACTAATGTGACCCCTCCATCCTTGCCCCTCTTCTTTAAGGAAAAAACTGTTTTACTTTGTTCACTTAATATTTTAAAAATGTTCTTAAATTTGCTTACAATACATTTTTTTTTAATTTTAAATGCCAACAGCAACTATATAGTGTATGGATTATTGCATGTCATAAAATGTACCAATATTCCTCCATATAATGATCTAATATTATTAAAAATGGTCTTTAAAGCTACAAGTTGATGAAAATCTGCTAAAACTATTATATAAAAAGTTTTTATTACACTAAAATTAAAAGTTTTTTAAGGTTCGCAGAATTAAACTGATCTTGATTTCTACCTCTTAAATTGCCAATCATGTACCTCCTATTATCAACCCACCAACCTAGCAATGGATTGTAATTAATATGCACCTCATACTTTCATCCCAATACAAGGAAATCCAACACATCAAATAGATTAATATGGTGGGACAACCGGATATAAAATAAACTCTACACGTTTCTTGGACCACGGGAAAACTTCTTTAGGAGGCCATTGGAGGTTGAATAATCTAGAAATATAACAGTGCATCATATTGGTGCAAAAAAAAAATACCAAATATTACAGGTGCGTCTTGAAAAAAATAGAATATCATCAAAAAGTAAATTTATTTCAGTAATTCCATACAATAAGTGAAACGCCTATATTTTATATAGATGCGTTACCCAGAGTGATATATTTCAAGCATTTCTTTCTTTTAATTTTGATGATTATGGCTTGCAGCTAGTGAAAACCCCAAATTCTATGTTTCAGAAAATTAGAATATTACAGAAGACCAATAAAAATAACGTTTTTTTTAAATACAGAAATAATCTCTTACTGAAAAGTATGTCCATGTACAGTAAGGAATGCACTCAGTACTTGGTCGGGGCTCCTTTTGCATGAATTACGACATCAGTGTGGTGTGGCGTGGAGGTGATCAGCTTGTGACACTGCTGAGGTATTATGGAAGTCCAGGTTGCTTTGATAGCGGCCTTCAGCTCATCTGCATTGTTGGGTCTGGTGTCTCTCATCTTGCTCTTTACAATACCCCACAGATTCTCTATGGGGTTTAGGTCAGGCGAATTTACTGGTCAATCGAGCACAGTGATACCATGTTCATTAAACCAGGTATTGGTACTTTTGGCGATGTGGGCAGGTGCCAAGTCCTGCTGGAAAATGATATCAGCATCTCAATAAAGCTGGTCAGCAGAGTGCTCTAGAATTTCCTGCTAGAGGGCTGTGCTGCCTTTGGACTTTAAAACACAGAGTACCAACACCAGTTGATGACATGTCTCCCCAAATCATCACTGACTGTGGAAACTTCACACTGGACCTCATGCAACTTGGATTCTGTGCCTATCCACTCTTCCTCCAGACTCTGGGACCGCGATTTCCAAATGAAATGCACGATTTGCTTTTATCCGGAAAGAGGACTTTGGACCACTGAGCAACAGTCCAGTCCTTTTTCTCCTTAGCCCAGGTATGAGAGGCTTGACACAAGGAATGTGACCATTGTAGCCCATGTCCTGGATACGTCTGTGTGTGGGGGCTCTTGAAGCACTGACACCAGTCGTAGTCCACTCCTTGTGAATCTCCCCCAAATTCTTGAATGGGCTTTGCTTTGCAATCCTCTCAAGGCTGCGGTTATCCCTGTTGCTTGTGCACCTTTTTCTTCCACTCAACTTTCCATTAATATGCTTGGATACAGCACTCTGTGAACAGCCAGCTTCTTTAGCAAGGACCTTTTGTGACTTAATGAAACAGTCAATGACTGTCTTCTGGACATCTGTCAAGTCCGCAGTCTTCCCCATGATTGTGAAACCTACTGAACCAGACTGAGGGATAATTTAAAGGCTCAGGAAACCTTTACAGGTGTTTTGAGTTAATGCGCTGATTTGAGTGGGACACCATGAAAAGTGTGAACTTTTTCACAATAGTCTAATTATCAGAGATACAGAATTTTGGGTTTTCACTAGCTGTAAGCCATATCCATCAAAATTAAAAGAAAGAAATGCTTGAAATATATCACTCTGTGTGTAATGAATCTATATAATACCGGAGTTTCACTTTTCGAATTGAGTTACTGAAATAAATTAACTTTTTGATGATATTCTAAATTATTAAGATGTAACGGGTAGAGTTTATGTTCGGTCATCCACTATATGGATGCATTTGATGTGTTGCCTATCATCCTTAAAGAGGAAGTAAACCCTCTTAAAAAAAAATCCTAAAAAAACAAACCCCTGCCAGACAAAGGCATAATGAGCTAGTATGCATAGCATACTAGCTCATTATGTATTACTTACCTCCGATCGAAGCCCCGCAGCAGTCCTCGTCTTCCCCTCCGACCGCCGACATGTCATCCCGGAGTTACTTCCGGGTATCGCGGCTCCGGCGCTGTGATTGGCCAGAGCCGCGATGACGCAGTAACGGCATGGAGACTGTAGCAACGGCACAAAGGGTGCCATTGCTTCAGTTTGCCTCAGTGCGCATGTGTCGATGACTAAGGCACATGCAGACACAGGGGGATATCTCCTAAACTGTACAGGTGTAGGAGATATCCTGGGTAGCTACAGGTAAGCCTTAATATAGGCTTACTTGTAGCATAAAGTTATAAAAAAGGGTTTACAACCACTTTAATGGATGAAGGTTTGATGCGTATAATAAGTACAATCATTGTCTAGGTTAGTGGGTTGGTGGTATGATTGCCAATGTGGGGTGGAAATCGGGATCAGTTTCAATCTGTCAACTTTTAATTTTTGTTGAATAAAAACTTTGTGTATAAATCTCGCTGATATTGTTACCAATAAGTACCTTACAAATCCTGGTTTTCTTTTTGAAATAATATCAGAACATTTTATAATAGTCCAAAGTTTAAACTAGGAATAGGGGGTTATCTTGGTTTCCCGACACAATAAACACTTTATAATGTACACAAGTAAGTTTGGTGTGTTCTTCAAATAATTGCTCTAGTCACTTAGGCTGCAATCACGGAGTGGAAAGAACTGCAGTAAATAATTTCTCTTCCTTTTACCATATTTCAGGTACATTTTGCATTTATTATAAAAAATATATTTAATGTTATTGGTGTTGCCTGTACTGAAACAAGCAGTCATGCTTTTATGAGCTGTTACCGATCAAAAAAAAAAAAAAATGTCCTTGGCTTAACTTCCACAGTAAAGTTTGTCATGAAGATATGAAAAAGACTACGACTTGAAGGGGTCAGTTTTAATTGGCTGTGTCAACCAATCATTTCGCAGATGTCATTGCCGATCTTTGATGGAGCAATTTCTCCTGAACGTTGCTTAAATCTGTGCCACCATCACAGCCTCTCTGAGGGTCACTGTGTATTATTACTGCATGCATGTCCCATACACATTCCATGCCGGCATCCAGATAGGACCAGGGCCACATTTCTGCACCATCATGGGCTTGTAGCCTAAGGATGCCAGCGGTGGCACACAGCCACCCACCTCCCCTGGCAGTATCCAGCTATGACCAGGGCTGGATTTCATCTTTGTCAACGTTTGCTGTGGCTTTGAGTTGGCCAGGGGGTGTCACACAGCTGCCCCCCTTTCTATAACAGAAAGGACCAGGACCAGTTTTTTGGCATCAACAACTTATGCTGTTGCCAATGGCGGCACACAGACACCTACTTCTTCACTGGTAGCCTGCTGGGACCAGGAATGTATTTCAGCATTAGCTGTGGTCTAGGGATGCCAGAGGTGTCACACAGCCTACCTTTCTTCTATTACAGGTAGGACCAAGGCCAGATTTCTGCATCATTTACATATTAGGGCTGCCAAGGGCAGCACACAGGCACCCACCTTACCTGGCAGTATCCAGCCAGGACCAGGGCTGCATTTAATTTTTGCCAACGTATACTGTGGTCTAAGGCTGACAGGGGTGTCTCACAGCTGCCCCTTCTATTACAGATAGGACCAGGGCCAGATTTCTGCATCTGAATTTTTAAATTCTGAATTTAAAAACTAGTTGGGTGGGACTTTATATGAGGCTATGGCCATCCGGCACACAAGCCTCCATCCCCGACAATATGGAGAAGGAAAGGGAGATTGGGGGGAAAAAAGGGAGTGGTGGGACTTTATATGAAACAAAACACTTGGACAGAATGAATCAATCAATATAGTATAAATATAATATTTATTAATAACATGCTTGGGCATAGTGCAATATAGGTATGCAGAAAAGATCAATAAATATGTTACAATGTGTAATAGAAACATGATTGGTATATCACATAATATTCTAATAGTAGCAAAATAAAAATAGTAACACATGATAAACGATGAAACCAGCAGTAAAACCAAGAATGACATATAACCGTGATATATAATAAAATGCAATTCATGATTTAGACAACATCAAGCCCATGGTAGTAGACATGATCACTGTGACATGACAACAGTTGTGTAGGCCCGACGCATTTCGTGAAATGTCTCCACTCATCAGGAGCAGCTAGGGACTGGGATTGCCTAAAATGAATAGTAAATAGCTAATTAATGGTAATTAATTAGGGAGGGAAGAGAGGAAACACAGCTCAGTGGTCCTAACACTCCTATTGGGAAAGCGTCTCCCCGGGAGCTGAAGTGGCAGCATAGCGGCGGCAGGGGGCGCCCAATTTTTAGGTAATAATATAAAGATTGGGCGCCCCCTGCTATGCTGCCACTTCAGCTCCCGGGAGACGCTTTCCCAATCCCCTAATGCCTTCTATCAACCTTGTTATTGTCTACGTTGCTCTACCAATTACCCAAATAGGTAAGAGTGTTAAGACCACTGAGCTGTGTTCCCTCTCTTCCCTCCCTAATTAATCACCTTTAATTTGCTATTTACTATTCATTTTAGGCAGTCCCTAGCTGCTCCTGATGAGTGGAGACATTTCAGGAAACGGGTTGAGCTTACACCATTGTTGTCATGTCACAGTGATCATGTCTACTACCATGGGCTTGATGTTGTCTGAATCATTAATTGCATTTTATTATATATCATGGTTATATGTCATTCTTGGCTATACTGCTGGTTTCATAGTTTATCATGTGTTACTATGTTTATTGTGCTACTATTAGAATATTATGTGATATACCAATCATGTTTCTATTACACATTGTAACATATTTATTGATCTATTATGCATACCTATTTTTTACTATGCCCAAGCATGTTCTTAATAAATATTATATTTATACTATATTGATTGATTCATTCTGCCTAAGTGTTTTGCTTCATATAAAGTCCCACCACCCCCTTTTTTTCCCCCAATCTTCCTTCCTTTTCCAGATTTCTGCATCATCAACTTACGCTGTGACCTAGTGCTGCCAAGGGTGGCACACAGACACCTACCTCCCCACTGGTATCCTGCTAGGACCAGGGATGTATTTCATCAAAGCCAACGTTCGCTGTGGTCTAAGGCTGCCAGGGGTGTCACACAGCCGCCCCTTCTGCTATTACAGATAGGACCAGGGCCAGCTTTATGTATCATCAACATATTAGGGCTGCCAGGGGGTGGCACAAAGATTCCCACCTCGCCGCCGGTATCCAGCTAAGATTAGAGCTGGATTTCATTATTGCCAACATGCATTGGCTTGTAAAATGTCTGGCAGCCCTAGACCACAAGGCAGATGATGCAAAAACTTGGTCCTGGGCTTAGCTGGATACTGGCAGGGGAGGTGGGTGGGCTGTGTGCTGCCCCTGGCATCCCTAGGCTACAGTGCCTGTTGATGATGCAGAAATGTGGCCCTGGTCCTATCTGGATGCAAACGGGGAAAATGGATTGAACATGTGATAAATTATTAGTAAAATACAAAATAGTGGCGTACACTGAAATATAATATAGGACACTTGTCCAAAGAAGTCCTTTGAGCTGTTTCTCTGTGGTGAGGTAACAGTCTTATGTACCCTGGGCTGCCTTGCAAGGGGAGCTGAAGCTGAACCTCCAGAGCATGTAAAGAGAGAAAAGACAAAGGCAGGCCCGCTTGAGTAAAACTGTGTAATTTTAATGTACAATAGCATCAAAACGCTCACTCTGAAGTATCTTTATGACGGCATATAGGAGTCCAGTGAGATGTCCATCTCGGCTCGTGCCAACAATGTCCAGAAGCAGTCTCCGTGTGCAGGGGAGCAGGTATTCTGTCAAGTGGATGATTTTCAGATCTCGGGCGGCAACCAGAGGGAGGCCTGGAGCGCAAGCTGCGCGTCTCTGCTGGGTGCTGGAGCGTGGCGTGAGGCGGGATGACGTCACGGACCGTGATGCAACGCGTTTCGGTGTGTGCGCTTAGCTTAATCAACTGCCTGCTGGTCTCAGATCGCCTCCTCTCTGGTGTGGCTCACGTGTGTCCAGCCGATCACCCAGTTCCTAGTTGTTGTGGATTGCATCAGGCGTTCACATCGATGCATTCTCTCGATAAATTATTAGTACATGGTGACACTTGAAGAGGCCGTGATGGTGGTGAAGATCTGAGCAAAGTTTACGAAACATGGCTCCAGCAAAAGCCTGCAATGACATCTGAGAAATGATAGGTTGATGCAGCCCAATAACCACCTCTGATGCTACCGGAGTGGTGTCATGTCTAATACCACCATTTGCTTCCCACACTTCAGAAACACTACATGAGAGAAAAAATGGCAGTCATTTTCCAACATCCCCTTTTAATATAACCAAGAAACAAGTGTTTTTCTCCCATGAGGCATTCAGACTCCATTCCCT
This sequence comes from Rana muscosa, assembly GCA_029206835.1. Lineage (NCBI taxonomy): Eukaryota > Metazoa > Chordata > Amphibia > Anura > Ranidae > Rana > Rana muscosa. Next base: position 1,253,821,401 of record CM055116.1, read on the forward strand.
CACCCAGCCAACAGGTGTAGCCAACCCTTGGTGGTCCCATTCTTTGGCCTTCTACAGCCATGGTGGTTTCCTGTTCCATTAAACACTTGTGGAAATACATTATATGGCCAAATGTATGTGTACTCTCCTTCAAATGATGGAGTTCATGAAGTTCAGGAACTGTTAATACTACGGCATACAAAAACATTGTAGATGAGTGTGTACTTCCAAACTTGTGGAAAAAGTTTGGGGAAGTCTCTCTTTTTTGTTCTAGCATGACTATGTGTACAAATCCAGTTCCATAAAGACATGGTTTGGTGTGGAGGAACTCCTTTGTCCTGCACAGAGCCCCAACCTCAACCCCACTGATGAGCTTTCCAATGAATTGGGAACACTGAATGTAAGCCAGGTCTTCTCGTCCAGCATCAGTACCTGACCCCACCAATGTCCTTTTGGCTAAATAGTTACAAGTTTAACCGCTTGCGGACCAGCTGCGGCAGGTTGGCTGCGCTGGGCGAACCGTCGTAGCTGTCCGTCGGTCGCTTTAAGCGGTGTTAGCAGGAGTGCCCGCCCACTGAATAGGGTTGCCACCTCATCCCTTTAAACCCGAACACATATGAATTACACAGGTTCTGAGGCTGATTTAATGCAGATAAAGCACCAAGTGAGTTTAATTCAATCTTATTTTTATTATATTATATGCAAGAGAAAGACAGAAAAAGACATACTTCGTCTTAAACATTACAAACAGTGATAGGATACACCATCAACAGGCATCATGTATGACAAAACAAAGCAGGGCTAAGTTACACATATAAGGGTTGAGCACCTGTGTAGGAGGACCTCCGTGGGATTTTTGTAATATCGGTCCCTGTACAAAAATAAATGAGGTAAGGAAACCTTTATCTGTATTTCTGTGAAGGGGATCCTAGTTCCCCCGTATGTAACTTATCAGATGAGATTATACACAAATCTGTTTGGAGAATATGACGTATGGTCACTCATTGGGTTATTGGCATTAGGTAGATCGAAGCCCTGGTACGTTGTCTCACTGTATTCCTAGAGGTGTAATTAGATATAGAGAAAAGAAAAAAAGAATCAGGGTCAGGGGCAGATAGGAGGGGACAAATAGGTAGGGGACAGGAATCAGAATCCTAATCACTCCATTACGGTCCCACGGCGGACCCGTCCAGGTCACGCCCCGCCCAGGACACAAACTCAGAGGAGTATCGGAACACGGACCACGAAGTCCATGTGAGAGAGAACTGTTCACTTTTACCACTCTCCTCCGCCAGCAAGCGCTCCAGGTCTCTAATGTGGTCCACCTCAACAGCCCAATCTCCCAGGGAAGGCATGGTTGTCGATCTCCAATGACGGGGAATCACTATTCTGGCCGCCGCCAAGAAGTGTCGCAATACATCATTTCTGATGGATTTAAATGACCCCGGGATTATAGACAAGAGGGCCACCTCGGGTGAAGGCTGGATAGAGGTCGCCATCAGTTTGCAGTAAAGTGTGAAAATTCGCTGCCAGAACCTCCGCACAGGAGGGCACTCCCACCAGATGTGGAGCATGGTTCCCCGGGAGTCGAGACACCGCCAGCAGGCATCCGACACTTCCGGATTGAAGTGATGAATAGATGATGGACATCTGTACCATCTCGTTATTAGTTTAAACCCCTTCTCCTGGGTCTTAGTGGCTAGGGATAATTTGTGTGTGAGGATGAAACATTTTTGCCAGTCAATAGGGGAGATAGGGTGATGCAGATCTGTCTCCCAGGCCACCGTGTACGGTGGAAGGTCAGGGGAGTGGATATCGAGCAGAATGGAGTACAGTTGAGATACAACATGTGTTGGAGGCTCCACCTGCATGAGCAGTTCCTCGAATCCCGTCGGTTCAGCAAGAATGTCTGTAATAGACGGGAAAGTCCGGATGTAGGAGATAGTCTGTTGCCTCTGAAGCCACTGCATGGGGTGACGGGGGGTCGGACCGGCAGGGGTATCTGACCGCAAAGTGGGGTCTGCACGAAGGACCTGGGCAAGTCGCCTATGATCCTCCTTTCGCCATGGTCCGAGTCCTGTTACAGACATAGCTGGCGGAAAGGCCGGGGTCCCAAAGAAGGGAGTCATAGGCCCCATGTGGTTTGATAAGCCCCTTCTGGACAACATGCGGTCCCAGATCCGAATCGTTTGACGGGTAAGGTCATTGAGAGGGCCTGAACCCCCCCCCCCGGACCGTGGGCAAGGTCCACGGGAGAGTGGAGAGTTCAATTGGGTTCATGTGGCCTTCCAATTGGACCCAAAGTTTGGTGGAAGAGTGGTGAAACCAGTCTAGTATGCGGGTAAGCACCGCTGCTTTATGGTATAGGGAGGCAATTGGGGCTCCAGCCCCCCCCCCCGAGCCTTTGGAAGAGACAGTGTTTCATACCGTATCCTTGGACGGGCCGCATTCCAAATAAATCTGGAAAACAGCTGGCGTATTTTCTTGAAGTACGAGTTGGGTATGTGAATAGGGATGGTCTGAAACAAATATAGGAACCTAGGGAGAACGTCCATTTTCAGGGCATTCACTCTACCCAGCCATGAGAGCTGTTTGGACGCATAGTTGGTTAAATCTGCTTGGGTCCTAAGGAGTAGGGGGGCAAAGTTCAGGGAAAAAAGTTGGGAAGCATCCGCCGGTATTTGAATTCCGAGATACCTTATGGAGGGGGAACCAGTTTTGAAGGAGAAAGTAGACGCTAGTCTTCGTAGGGCCGACGTGGGCAGAGATATGTTAAGGATTTCCGATTTATTGTAGTTAACCTTGAAGTTGCTAACTTCTCCAAATTTCTGAAACTCTTGCAATACCGAGGGCAAAGATGTGTGTGGATGTGTCACGAACAGGAGCAGATCATCTGCAAAAAGAGCGAGTTTCGTATGTGTGGGCCCGACTGTTATGCCTTGGATAGAGGGATTGTTACGTAGAGCAGTAGCCAGATGTTCCATAGTGAGAACATACAGGAGGGGGGATAGTGGGCATCCCTGTCGTGTCCCGTTGGATACAGAAAAGGCTGGAGAAAGCGAGCCATTCAGTCTAATCCTAGCATACGGAGAGGAGTAAAGGGACATTATTCTCGCCATCATATTAGTTCCCACACCTATTTGTTGCAGGGATACTTGAAGGAACTGCCAGTCGACTCGGTCGAATGCCTTCTTGGCATCGACTGTTAAGAGGCAGAGTGGGATATCGTGGGACCGGGCATAGTTGGTTAGAAGAAGGGTCTTCAGGGTGTTATCTCTAGCCTCACGGCCACTCACAAAGCCGACCTGGTCTAAGTGTATTATCCCAGGCAACAACGGTTGTATTCTATTGGCTAGAATTTTAGCAAAGACTTTCAGATCGACCCCAATCAAAGAGATCGGCCTGTAGCTTGCACATAGAGTAGGGTCTTTGCCTGGCTTTGGGATGAGGGATATGTGGGCCTCAAGTGTTTGTGAGGGGAACAATGAGCCCTCCGACAAAGAGTTGAACATCTTAGTTAGAAAAGGTGTGAGGAGGGCGGCAAAAAGTTTGTAAAACTTAGGAGTGAAGCCGTCTGGGCCCGGGCTCTTTCCACTCGGCGTACCCGCTATGGCTTTGGCAACCTCCTCTTCTGTGATTGAGCCTTCCAGATCAGCGATGATGTCATCATCTAATGTGGGGAGCGCGGTTTCTGAGATATATGACACCTGGTCTTCCACCCTGGAAGAAGGGGAACCAGTCCCTTGAGTCTTAGATATATTGTACAGGGACTGGTAGAAGTCCCTGAATTCCTCCGCCATCTTAGTGGGTGAGGAGACCAATTCTCCCTGCGCCCCCCGAATATGGGGCACAAAGGTGGAAGTTGCTTTTGGGTGTAGGGAGCGAGCCAATGGCCTACCACATTTATCTCGAAACTTATATTGATGGAAAGCGAGCTTATCGGCATATGTGCGTGCAGAGGCTTCATAAAGCTCTCTGAGTTGTGATCGCACCTTAGAAACGTCTGCCAGTGTTGTCACTGTCGGGGATCGTTTATGTTCAGTTTCTAAGTTCCTAAGCTTTTGGTTTGCTGCCTCAATGGCGGCTGAGCGCTCCTTTTTAAGACGCGTACCCATTTGGATAAAGGCACCTCGTAGAACTGCCTTCAGTGCCTCCCACTGAAAGGGCAACGCTGTCGTATCCGAAGCGTGGTCCGCAAAAAAGTTAGATATTGTATCCGAAACCCTTTTCACACATTCTGGATTCGTAAGCAACGAATCGTTCAAGCGCCATGACCACTCCCTATTCGGAGTGGAGGGGAGCGAGAACGTCATATGTATAGGAGAGTGGTCAGACCAGACCATTGGGTCTATGGTGCAGTCCGGGGACCAGTCCAGACAGCTATGGTCACTCATTAGGTAGTCTATGCGACTATAGGTGTGATGGACATGGGAGAAGTGGGTATAGTTGCGGGCCGTGGGGTGCAACACCCTCCAAACATCCACTAGACACAGATCGTAAAATGCCAGTTTTAGAGCCCTCAGTTTGGGGAAGGAGATACACGATCGCGAGGTGGAGGAATCTAAAAGTGGTTCAAGAGGGGTGTTAAAATCTCCCCCCAGTACGAGCTTACCCTCCATGAATCCCGACAGAACCCTCAAGTATTGTAACGCGGCCGATACTTGGTTAATATTAGGGAGGTAAATGTTGGCTACCGTAAATTTGGTACCCCATAACATGAATTTCACAAAAACATACCTCCCCTGTGGGTCAGAGAGATGATCAAGTACCTCTATAGGGAGCGTCTTATGAAAAGCCACAGACACTCCCCTGGCTTTCTGGGTTGGGCTAGTGCTGTGGAACCACCTGTTGAAATATCTGCTGGAGCAGGAAGGGGTGGAGGCAGAGTGAAAATGTGTCTCCTGGAGAAGAAGCACATTGACCTGGCGTTTGTGCATTTGATACAGGATTTGTCCTCTTTTGGTGGCAATATTAAGCCCATTGACATTGTAGGAACAGAATTGTAGCCTAGGGTGTGAGATCACAGTGTGGGCCATGATGGAGCGACAGGGGGGGAGGGTGAGGGGAGGTGAGAGAGAAATAAGGAAAGAAACAGAAAAGGGGGAAAACACAGCAGGGGAGGAAGATAGGAGGTAGAGCGATGTGGGGAAGAGATTGAACAGAGAGAGCACCTGGGGAAGGTGGCTCAAAAATACTAAAGTGTGCGCAAAAACGTAACACTTCGTGAAATATCACGTAGTAGGCACGAACTGTGCCAATCCTATTTAGGGGGAGAGAACGGGATTAGAACAGCTGAGTTGTGTTCCCGACAACCTAGCAGGCAGAAATAACATAACTGTAAAGTAACACACCCAATGACCGTGGTATTTAAAGCTCACCTGTCTAGTCACTAAAGAGCAGTGTCAGATTAAATACCATTGGTACGCTCGAGTACAATAAACAATCAAAAATGACATAAAAAAGAAAAAATAACATCAGTGAAGAACAAGGTGCATACAAACTGGTGGCAAAATAAAGGCACAGGTATTCCCGCGTAATCATGCGGGGGTAGGAAACATCAATTGCTACATTTATAGCAGCATTAACTATGATTGTCATCACGGCTCAGCTCAGATATCTGTGTAAACGCACAGAAGGTGTCAGTGCCAAGGTCAGCCAGTTTCAAGCCCCAGGGACATAAATGCCCAGAGCCCGAGGGAAGACCCGGAGGTCCCCGGACAAGCCAAAGGGCTATGTCCGGGAAACCCCAAGCCAACCCGCAGAGCCAGAGCCGTGAGAGAACATATCAACATCACTGGCCGCTTTTCCAGAGCCCCAGCAAGTACAACCGCACCAGCCGAGGGCAGCGAAGTGCTCTTCGAGCCATGTGAGACAACTAAACCGTCAGCAGCATTTAAATAACATCGTTAGCAAGAGTCAGTGGGCTGAAAATGCAAGTACACTGTGAAGACATAACAAAACAGGGAAAACAGAAGGTGGACCTGGCCGGAGTCTCATAAAAGAGCTGTATCCACCTCAGACGCGGAGACCCGTTGTTTGAGGGCATTTAGTTCAACATGGAGAGAAGTTTCCATTTTGGAAGCCCAGGAATCAAAGTCAGCTCGGAAGGCAGACAGTATGGCAGTGGATGTGGCGCCTGGGGAAAGCGTCTCCGCTGAGACAGTGTCCTCGCCAAGGGCAGTGGGATCCATCAGAGGAGTTGGGTGTGTACCCGGGCCGGTCCCACCGGCAGAGAAATCTGCAGCAGTCGGGGGAGGAGGTTTTGGTCTGCCTGAGGTTCGGGTTGACGAAGGTTTGTCCTTCCCTGTATGGGAGTCCTGCGATGCTGTGCGTAGCAGGTACCGTTGAATAGTACCTTGTTGCAGTTCAGCGGAGTCAGCAGAGGTAGAGCTGGAAGCCGCCATCAGCCGGTTGGGTGTGATTGGTTGGGAACGTAGCCTGCGGTCGTCGGGAGAGCACAGAGCTCAGCGGTACATGTCTTCAGCCATCCATCCTCAGCCACGCATCATCAAAGGTGGAACGGATGAGCAGAGGATGCGACCCGTGTTGCAGATGGGGATAAGTGCTTACTGTGATGTTACTGACCTTTTGGAGTGCCTGTGCATGTGCTGCAGCACAGCGACACGGCAGCCTAGGCAGTACCGGTGGCCGAGGAGGGAGTGGATTGAGGTCAGTGGTAAGAGTTAGCACTGAGTCCGGGTGGAGCAAGATGGCCGCTACACTTCTTGTCAGTGTGTGACTGGAGGAGTACGGGGAGGGCGAGATGGATGAGGTATAGGCTCAGCTGCCCCGTAGGCCAGAATAGCCAGGATTTGATGTATAGGGTGAAGCAGTTTCAAGTGGGCAGGGGGGGGACCCAGCAGCACTATGGTCGGGTGTAGCAAGATGGCCGCCCCTCAAGCCTATGGGATCAGGGCTCCCACCGGGTACTCCTGTCTGTCTGCCAGCCGGGGGGGGGGGGAGATTAGCCTAGGTCTAATGTCTTGTATTTCACCCCTGCCCCGCTTACCCTGTGTGGGATGGTCCTTCTTGCTGGATGCTGCGTTGGGTGTAGTGGGAGCAGCAAGATGGCCGCCGACTTCCAGAGGTAGGCCGGAGCCGTGGACTTTCCTAAGGCTGGCCGCCGCGGGTGTGTGAGGCCGATCGTTCCGGGATCTCTCAGGCAGCTAGCTCCATCCAGTGCAGGCACAGGTGTGGCCGAGCCTCTCGCCGTAAACCCCGCCGACCGCGGCACTCCAGGCCGGAGGATGCTGATGTTATTGCAGGCCGCAAGATGGCTGTCAGGCTTCGGAGCCGACCACGGGCCGGGAAGAAGACCGAGGGGGTTCCTTACTGTGCAGACCCCCCCATCCAAGCCTGGATGGAGACGCAGGGTGTCCGGTGGGTATCCGTAGACCCCCTGGGAGGTGTTGGAGGCTTTGTGGGCCCTAAGATGGCGTTGGGCCCGAGCTGCATGAAACTGGCCTGGCAAGTTCTGAACGGCCGGCCCAAAGTCAAAAATGCACACCGGATTGCAGGTAGGAGACCCTCAGGAGCAATGGGGGTAGATTTGGAGTATCATCCAGGTAATAAGTAACGAGGATGGTTATGGATGTATGGTATGGTTGCAGAGCTCAATGTCTGCACGTCTTCCTCAGTCAGCTCCCGGACACGCCCCCCACCAAGTGAGTTTAATTACCACCTTAATCAGCCACAGAACCTGTGTAATTCATATGTGTTTGGGTTTAAAGGGATGAGGTGGCAACCCTACCGCTGCATCGCGGGAGTACTGATGCTCGTGACCGCGAGCGATCTCCAGGCACGAGAGGCAGAACAGGGACGTGTGCGTGTAAACACACACACATATCCCTGTTCTGTGAGCTGAGGAAATGCAGATCGTGAGTTCCTAATGGTTAGGAACCACGATCTATCATATCCTCTAGGTCAGTCCCCTCCCCCTTCAGTTAGAACACACACTAGGGAACACAGTTAACCCCTTGATCGCCCCCTAGTGTTAATCCCTTCCCTGCCAGTGACATTTTTACAGTAACCAGTGCAATTTTTTTTAGCACTGATCGCTGTAAAAATGACAATGGTCCCAAAAATGTGTCAAAAATGTCCGATGTATCCGCCATAATGTCGCAGTCCCAATAAAAATCGCAGACCGCCGCCATTACTAGTAGAAAAAAATAATAATAAAAATGCTATAAAACTATCCCCTATTTTGTAGACGCTATAACTTTTGTACAAACCAATCAATAAACGCTTATTGCAATTTTTATTACCAAAAATATGTAGAAGAATACGTATCGGCCTAAACTGAGGAAAAATTCACTTTAAAAAAAAAAAAAATGGGGATATTTATTATAGCAAAAAGTACAAAATATTGTGTTGTTTTTTGTTTTTGTTTTTATTGTTGCTCTTTTTTTGTTTATAGCGCAAAAAATTAAAACCGCAGAGGTGATCAAATACATCCAAAAGAAAGCTCTATCTGTAATAATTACAATGGTCCCAAAATAGTGTCAAAAGTGTCCGATGTGTCCGCCATAATGTCGCAGTCACGATACAAATCGCATAACTAGTAAAAACAAAATTATTAATAAAAATGCCATAAAACTATCCCCTATATTGTAGACGCTATAACTTTTGCGCAAATCAATCAATAAACGCTTATTGCGTTTTTTTTTAATGTATCGGCCTAAACTGAGGATAAAAATAAATAAAAATGTGTTTTTATATATTTTTTGGGGATATTTATTATAGCAAAATGTAAAAAATATTGCATTTTTTTCAACATCGTCGCTCTTTTTTTGTTTATAGCGCAAAAAATTTAAACCGCAGAGGTGATCAAATACCACCAAAAGAAAGCTCTATCTGTGGGAAAAAAAGGACGTCAATTTTGTTTGGGTACAACGTTGTACGACCGCGCAATTGTCAGTTAAAGCGACGCAGTGCCGAATCGCAAAAAAAATGGCCCGGTCATTGAGCAGCCAAATCTTCCGGGGCTGAAGCTGTTAAATAAAAAGGAAGAGTGGAGGGTGTTGCACCATGAAGGATGGGGTTCCATATTGATGGCCATATTTGTGGAATGGGATCTCCAAGAAGTAGTCAGATGATCACAAACATTTAGCCATGTAGTGTGCCTCTCTCACAGCGCTCAGTGAAGCACCCTACTAGTTTCTTATAGTAATCTCAATACATTTCTATCTAATTCCGTTTTATTTTCTCTGTAGTGTCTTCACAGAGAGATCCTAGATCTCTAACATAGCTGAACTCAGGAATATCGTAGCTCATTAGACCTGTTCTTTTTTCACTTTCTAATGATTCTTTATCCTACAGGATACTTTGAAGCCCAAGTTCCATTAACACTCTGTTTAAATAATAATTTGCCTTGACTTTATTCATTTTGATGCACCTGTGTGCTAAACTAACAACGTTTTCATTCTCAGGATTTTTTTTTTTTTTTATGGCTTAAAAAAAGGAAAAGCTATGACTCTACCACTTAATATGGAAATGTGAATGTTGGGTAAATGCTGGAGATAAGCCGGGATACATACATGGATCGAAATTCAGCCGGGTCAGCAGGGACTGGTCAAGTTTCAATGCATCTATGGGGGCACAAAATTCGATCCACCAATTGACATCTGAACAACCAGCCTGTCGGATGAATGCCATCCGATTTGCGCCGTTGGCTATTGCCGGCAGTACTGATCAGTGTATTCTGATGGCGGGCAAGTCTCCCCCCCCTAGTCTGAACACAATAGGTCAGCAGGTGGAATTCTTCCATCTACCTCAAATGTGTACATGTGGTAATCGGGTCATTTTTTTTTCGTTCAACCCACTGGTTGAACAAAAAAAAATAAAACTGTGACTCATCTATTGGCTACTTAAATCTCCTGACAGTATCTTCTATCTCTCAAAAACAATGAGATGAGATCCATGTGCTGGCTTTGCAGGTCTGTACATCTGCTGTGCCCATTATGAGGGGTTCCCACTATCTCTCTTCTGAGTTCCTGGGTTTAACAACCCGCTGTACCCATTATGAGGGGTTCCCACCATCCCTGTGCTGAGTTCCCAGGTCTGTAGTACACCTGCTGTGCCCATTATGAGGGTTCCCACCATCCCTGTGCTGAGTTCCCGGGTCTGTACACCTGCTGTGCCCATTATGAGGGCTTCCCACCATTCCTGTGCTGAGTTCCCAGGTCTGTACGCCTGTTGTGCCCATTATGAGGGGTTCCCACCATCCCTGTGCTGAGTTCCCGGGTCTGTACACCTGCTGTGCCCATTATGAGGGCTTCCCACATCCCTGTGCTGAGTTCCCAGGTCTGTACACCTGCTGTGCCCATTATGAGGGGTTCTCACCATCCCTGTGCTGAGTTCCCAGGTCTGAACACCTGCTGTGCCCATTATGAGGGGTTCCCACCATCTCTCTCCTGAGTTCCCAGGTTTAACAACCCGCTATACCCATTATGAGAGGTTCCCACCATCCCTGTGCTGAGTTCCCGGGTCTGTACACCTGTTGTGCCCATTATGAGGGTTCCCATTATCTCTGAGTGGAGTTCCCAGGTCTGCTGTCTGCATTATAAGGGGTTCCCACCATCCCTGTGCTGAGTTCCCAGGTCTGCACACCTGCTGTGCCCATTATAAAGGATTGCCACTATCTCTGAGTTTAGTTCCCAGTACTGCGCACCTGCTGTGCCTATTTTATACTGGACCCCTTCCATACCTGCCCTCGGTTCCTGTGTCTACACACCACCTGTGCCCATTATGAGGGGTTCCCACCATTTTGCACAGAATTCCAAGGTCTGTACACCTGCTGTGCCCATTATGAGTGGCTCCCACCATCCTTTTCCTGAGTATCTGGGTCTGAACACCTGCTATGTATCCTCTGAGGGGCTTCCATCAACTGTGCTAGATGTGATGAACACTGCATTTATATGTTTAAAGAGCATTCTTAAAAAGTAAAGAAGTGTTGACCTGGAGGAATATAATACAGTTCACCAACTTGCTGTGACTCGTACATCGTAAACGGGGCACCATGCTAGCTGTGATGTGACCTTTGCATGTGCCCCTCAGCCAAGTAGAAGTGATCATGTCCTTGCTTCTACTCACAGAGGTCTAATTAGCCGGCATGGAGAGAGCCATACAGCCTAATCGGCACCGAAGATGGAAGCTGATTGGGCAAGAAATGTCTGTAGTTGGTGGTGTTTCCTCAGTCTGGGAAATGTCACTAATTGGCCGGGTACCAGTTAACCAGGCGGTAGTCTGTGCATCGTTGTTTTCCGCTACTTTACTGCTCATGAGATGTATAGTGTTCTCATCATGGATCGAGCAGAAGGTGCAGGCTGGTAACATAATACCAACCATTGTGCAAAGCCTGCCATACCTGGTGCATTCTATAGGACAGGGGCGTACTAGACACGTCCTGTGTACTTTGGTGATGTTTTGTTTGGGTGGAAGTGGTAGGACTAGTCTTCACCACTGGGTGTAAGTGGTAGGACTAGTCTTCACAACTGGGTGTAAGTGGTAGGACTAGTCTTCACAACTGGGTGTAAGTGGTAGGACTAGTCTTCACAACTGGGTGTAAGTGGTAGGACTAGTCTTCACCACTGGGTGTAAGTGGTAGGACTAATCTTCACAACTGGGTGTAAGTGGTAGGACTAGTCTTCACAACTGGGTGTAAGTGGTAGGACTAGTCTTCACCACTGGGTGTAAGTGGTAGGACTAGTCTTCACAACTGGGTGGAATTGGTAGGACTAGTCTTCACAACTGGGTGGAATTGGTAGGACTAGTCTTCACAACTGGGTGTAAGTGGTAGGACTAGTCTTCACCACTGGGTGTAAGTGGTAGGACTAGTCTTCACAACTGGGTGTAAGTGGTAGGACTAATCTTCACAACTGGGTGTAAGTGGTAGGACTAGTCTTCACAACTGGGTGTAAGTGGTAGGACTAGTCTTCACCACTGGGTGTAAGTGGTAGGACTAGTCTTCACAACTGGGTGGAATTGGTAGGACTAGTCTTCACAACTGGGTGGAATTGGTAGGACTAGTCTTCACAACTGGGTGGAAGTGGTAGGACTAGTCTTCACAACTGGGTAAGGTATTCCTAATTGATCTGCATGTACAATATCTTACTGTGATAATGGCAGCGTTAACCGGTGCCAAGGCAGCATTTGTTTTAGGCAATACGGTTAAAAATTTGAGAGTTTGAATTTCCAGCAAGCAATCACCATGCAAACTGCTCAGTAAGGCCAAGTTCACAGTTGCAGTCAATAAAGCTCCTGAAAGCCCGAGTGCTTTCACACTAAAGTGCCTGAAAAATGCCCCAGTGTGAAAGGGGTCTTAGCGTTAATAAAAAGAGCCTGAAAGAAGCCTCATCTGCAATCCCAATGGGAAAGCCCGAGTGCTTTCACACTGAGGCGAGGCGCTACGCTGGCAGGGCGTCAATGTCCTGCAAGCAGCTTTTTTGCAGCGCTTTAGGAGCGTTGAATACACCGCTCCTAAGGTCCCTAAAAATAGCGCCTAAATGCCGCCTGAAAAACTCCTGCCCTGCAGTCTCAATGTGAAAAACGCCCCAGTATGAAAGGGGTCTTAGCGGAGCTGTACCGGCGTTTTTCGGGGTGCTGGCAGTGTGAAAGGGCTCTGAAAGCACTCAGGCTTTCACATTGGGATTGCAGATGAGGCTTCTTTCAGGTGCTTTACAGGTGTTTTTTTTTAACGCCAAAGCGCCTGAAAAATGCCACAGTGTGAAAGGGGTCTAACTGCTGCAAAAATGATATCCCTTGTCACATTCGGCAGGCAGTACCACCGCTAATCGTGACCCGTTCAGGTGAATAGGGTTGAATGTACGTTCAATGTACACTTACAGGTGTTAAAACAGGTGGTTAGGGGGGTGACCTTTTACCTCCCCAGCCACTTGTAAAATGCCCTCTGGAATGTGATCCATGGTGGATTGCTCTTCAGAGAGTGATGGAAGCATAAATGAGCCCTAAATCCTTTATACATAGACCCCGTATATTGCGATTTGATGAGGATCTCGAAAATGTCAGACATTGTTTTGAGTCCTATTCTCCATCATTTTTACCTTGCCGTGGTTGTTTGATGGATGTAGAGCCCCCAACTCTGTGCTGGGCGAGTCCTCGATTGTGTCCTCCAGTGGATATGGGATTTTCCTCCATCATGGCCGAGTGGGGTTCTGTTGCCACTTAGTGTTGCGAATGATTTGCTATAACCTTGGTCTGATTATTCTTTCTTTAAAAGAAAGAGGTCTTGAAGTATCTAATATATCTTCCTGAAAGCCATCCATGGTACAGGTCCTTCTCAAAAAATTTGCATATTGTGATAAAGTTCATTATTTTCTGTAATGTACTGATAAACATTAGACTTTCATATATTTTAGATTCATTACACACAACTGAAGTAGTTCAAGCCTTTTCTTGTTTTAATATTGATGATTTTGGCATACAGCTCATGACAACCCAAAATTCCTATCTCAAAAAATTAGCATATCATGAAAAGGTTCTCTAAACGAGCTATTAACCTAATCATCTGAATCAACTAATTAACTCTAAACACCTGCAAAAGATTCCTGAGGCTTTTAAAAACTCCCAGCCTGGTTCATTACTCAAAACCGCAATCATGGGTAAGACTGCCAACCTGACTGCTGTCCAGAAGGCCATTATTGACACCCTCAAGCAAGAGGGTAAGACACAGAAAGAAATTTCTGAATGAATAGGCTGTTCCCAGAGTGCTGTATCAAGGCACCTCAGTGGGAAGTCTGTGGGAAGGAAAAAGTGTGGCAGAAAACGCTGCACAACGAGAAGAGGTGACCGGACCCTGAAGAAGATTGTGGAGAAGGACCGATTCCAGACCTTGGAGGACCTGCGGAAGCAGTGGACTGAGTCTGGAGTAGAAACATCCAGAGCCACCGTGAACAGGCGTGTGCAGGAAATGGGCTACAGGTGCCGCATTCCCCAGGTCAAGCCACTTTTGAACCAGAAACAGCGGCAGAAGCGCCTGACCTGGGCTACAGAGAAGCAGCACTGGACTGTTGCTCAGTGGTCCAAAGTACTTTCTTCGGATGAAAGCAAATTTTGCATGTCATTCGGAAATCAAGGTGCCAGAGTCTGGAGGAAGACTGGGGAGAGGGAAATGCCAAAATGCCTGAAGTCCAGTGTCAAGTACCCACAGTCAGTGATGGTCTGGGGTGCCATGTCAGCTGCTGGTGTTGGTCCACTGTGTTTTATCAAGGGCAGGGTCAATGCAGCTAGCTATCAGGAGATTTTGGAGCACTTCATGCTTCCATCTGCTGAAAAGCTTTATGGAGATGAAGATTTCATTTTTCAGCACGACCTGGCACCTGCTCACAGTGCCAAAACCACTGGTAAATGGTTTACTGACCATGGTATTACTGTGCTCAATTGGCCTGCCAACTCTCCTGACCTGAACCCCATAGAGAATCTGTGGGATATTGGGAAGAGAAAGTTGAGAGACGCAAGACCCAACACTCTGGATGAGCTTAAGGCCGCTATCGAAGCATCCTGGGCCTCCATAACACCTCAGCAGTGCCACAGGCTGGTTGCCTCCATGCCACGCCGCATTGAAGCAGTCATTTCTGCAAAAGGATTCCCGACCAAGTATTGAGTGCATAACTGAACAGAATTATTTGAAGGTTGACTTTTTTTGCATTAAAAACACTTTTCTTTTATTGGTCGGATGAAATATGCTAATTTTTTGAGATAGGAATTTTGGGTTGTCATGAGCTGTATGCCAAAATCATCAATATTAAAACAAGAAAAGGCTTGAACTACTTCAGTTGTGTGTAATGAATCTAAAATATATGAAAGTCTAATGTTTATCAGTACATTACAGAAAATAATGAACTTTATCACAATATGCTAATTTTTTGAGAAGGACCTGTATATGCTCAGAAGCCCCAATGATTGGGTGCTTGCCCGGGTATGGACTGTGCCATTCACCTTCTCTACCTTCCACTTCCCGCAGAGCACGAGAAGCACCGGCTATGCAAGAGTGCCGACTACATGAACCTCCATTTCAAGGTGAAGTGGCTGTACAATGAGTATGTCCGAGACCTGCCGGCCATGAAGGACAAAGTGCCTGAATATCCCGCGTAAGTTCAATGCTCACCCTGTCCTAGCTTGTGGAAGTCTATTTGTTATTAGTGTTTAGTGGATTCCGGTGTATATACTGTATGATCCTCTGACAGGTTCTCTTTCATGTCTTCCATGCAGGTGGTTTGAACAGTTTGTCATGCAGTGGTTGGATGAGAACGAGGAGGTCTCGCTGGAATTCCTCCACGGGGCTCTGGAGAGGGACAAGAAAGACGGGGTATGTCGCCACACACTGGTCACCTGCGGGGTATCGCAGAGATCATGTTTTCAGATCGACTCTCTTTCCTGTTCTACCCCCCTCTGCAGCAATTATTATTCTTTTCCTTTATTTGTATTCTGATCTCTCTGTGAATTCGCTGTCCGCTTGTGTCTGTTTCAGATCTATTTGCTGTGCAGTTTTCACCTGCAGAGCACTAGACTGAGACACCCAGGGATATGTAGTTTTCTTCATAGGAAGTGTCAGTTCTCACACTACAGACAGAGGTCATGCATTCAAGCGGAAGTAAACGCATGGATTACCAGTTTAAAAAAACAGTTACATTTCCGGCACATGCCAAGAATGTAACTGTCACATTGCTTGTGCTGTCAAGCAAACTGTCAAAGCATCCAATGGCTGGTGTCATAACTGATCACATGTGCAGCACCATGGCAGATGATGATTAAACAGAGGCCAAGATGGCAGCTTCCTTGGCTGAAAATGATAGGAGGGTTTACTTCCACTTTAACCGCTTGCCGACCCGCCACAGTATATATACTGCAGTGGGGTGGCAGCTACAGGCACAGCGAGGTACTAGGACACATCGCTGCCTGTTCCTGGGTTTCAGGTGCATGCGTGCTCCTACACCCCTGTGATTTGGCATGGGAGTTCTTCAAGAGATCCTGGCCAATGATTCATGGCCAGGACCTTCTGATCGGTTGTGTCAAATGACAGCCTAGAGCCCTGTGTTTAGAAATAACAGAGAGTTCTATACAGAGGGAACGATCGCTTTGTTTTCTTTCCCTGCAAAGCAGGGAAGTAAACAAATTGATGTGTAGTAAGAAGCAGCACACATTAACACTTGTTAGGCACACAACCCCTTGAGTGTCCCTAGTTGTTAACCCCTTCCCAGCCAGTGTCATTAGTACAGTGACAGTGTATAGTATTATCACTGATGATTGTACAGTGGAATCTTGGATTACGAGCATAATCCGTTCCAGGAGAATGCTTGTAATCCAAAGCACTCGCATATCAAAGCGAATTTCCCCATAGAAGTCAAGGGAAACGAAAATAATTTGTTCCGCATTGACTTCTATGGCATGCAATACCGCATGTGGCCAGAGGTGGGGGGTGCCGGAGAGCCAAGAAAATACTCGGGACAGCTCGGCTGAACTCAGAAACCCTTGGGAACGGAGTATTTCCGAACGGCTCTGGCGCCCCCCGCACCTCTGGCCAAATGCGGTACTGCGCAACGCTGTGCCTTGAATCCTGCTCGTTTTGCGAAACAGCACCCGCAAACCGAGTCAGGAGTTAAAAAAAAAAAATGCTCGTATTGCGAAATGTATGTTGACCGCGTTACTCGCAATCCGAGGTTTCACTGTATTAGTGTCACTGGAGATGTCGGTGGCAGTTATTCAGTTCCCACAAAGTGTCAGTTAGTATCCGATCGCCCGCTGCACTATCACAGTCCCACTATAATCGCCATTAGTAGTATATAAAAATCCCAGTATACTGTATATCCCATAGTTTGTAGATGCTATAACTTTCACATTTATACACTTATTGGGATATTTTTTTTTATTTTTTTTTATCAAAGACATGTAGCAAAATACATTTTGCTCTAAATTCATGAAGAAATTTGATTTTTTTTATTTTTTTTATTGTATATGTTATATAGCAGTAAAAAAATATTGTGTTTTTTTTATCAACATTTTCTGTCTTTTTTTCATTTATATAATAAAAAATAAAAAACTCAGTGGTGATCAAAGGATATAAATTTAGTTTGGGTACAGCGTTGCATGACTGCGCAATCGCCAGTTAAAGTAGCGCAGTGCCAAATGGAAAAATCTGGCCTGGTCATGAAGGGGGGTAAAAATCTTCTGGAGCTGAAGTGGTTTACCTGTGCAGTGCCATGCCTCATGTTTTGAACACCAACAAACTTCTGACCCCGGAATGTGAAGATTTACTGTATGATACGCTGTGCACATGGGCGTCCGCTGAACTTTTTTTTCAGGGGGGGGCATCATTTTAAGGTCATCCATGCTCGGTCCCTTTTTGACAATGTCATGAAGGGGAGGGGCTTAGTCATTATGACATATAGCGCAGGCATGCAAAGGTTTGAGAAACCTGATGCAAAAGCTTAATAGAAGCATCAAGCTGCCATTGTCTGATTAGCAATTTCTATTTTTTTTTTTAAACCCCCCCCCCCCTCTAGCGGTCTAATAGTGCCACTAAAACAATGGTAAAGCGGCGCTTTACCGATAACGTGGCCAGCTGGCAGTGTGAAATAGCTCTTGAGGATAATTCCGCTTCACTCCATGTCTATATAAATATAGTGTGTCTTCAGGGGGTGGGGGGGCAATTGACCCCCCTTGCCCTATGGAGTGGACACCCATGGAGCCTGTGCATACAGTCTATCACTAAATTGCATGATATCGCAGGACCATGCGGCTTGGTGCAGTGCTTTTCTAAGAGTAGTGCAAGCTCTACTCTTTCCGTGGTCCGGTGTATTTGCCCGCCCATTCAAATGGTCGAGCTGTCAAAACGCACCGTAGAGGAACATGCAATACCATGAGCTCCCGGTGTGAGCTAGTCCTTAAATTACCAATAAATACAAATTTTAGAGGTATGTCAACGTCAGGTCCTACAAAACCAAGGCACCAAATATTCCATAGAAGGCTGATATTTAAATCCTCCATATGCTAACCACTTGCCAACCATATAACTTACAAATACGGCAGCAAGGTGGCACTGCTGGGCCAGATCACATACTTGGTACATGATCCGACCGTTCCGGGTAGGGGGGTGTGCATGCGCGTGACCGTCGGCCGGCTCCTGCTCTGATTATACACAGCGGGCGTTGATCTGCAGGTACCGTAGACTCGATGTCCACCGTCACCCGCCAATCATCCAATACAGAGGCAGATTGGCGGTCTGCCATGTAAACAACAGGAGGGAAGGCATGGATCTTGTGTCTCTGCAAAGCAGGGACTAGGATCCATGTCTTCCCTTAGTAAAAGCACCTCCCCCCAACGTAATAAAACACTGGCTAGGCACATAGTTAACCCTTTGATCGCCCCTGGTGTTAACCGCTTCCCAGCCAGTGTCATTAGTACATCAGTGACAGTGCATATTTATAGCACTGATCACTGTATTCGTGTCATTGATCCCCAAAAAGTGTCATTTAGTGTCCGACTGTCCACCGCAATATCGTAGTCTCGCTATAAGTCGCAGATCCCAGCTTATAAGTCGCTGATCCCAGTAAAAAAAATAATAATTAAGAGATAAATAAATAAAAATATCCCATAGTTTTTAGATACTATAATTTTTGTGCAAACCAATAAATATACGTGTATTGGGATTTTTTTAACAAAAATATGCAGCAGCATACATATTGGCCAGAATTTTTATAAAGATGTTTGTATTTTGTTTGTTTTTTATCGGGTGTGCTTTATAGCAGAAAGTAGAAAAATATATATATATATATTTTTTTTTAATTGTTGCTCTTTTTTTTGTTTATAGCACAAAAAAAACAGAGGTAATCAAATACCACCAAAAGAAAGCTCTATTTGTGGGGAAAAATGACTTTTTATCTCTCTCCCCCCCCCCCCCCATCTCTCTCTCTCTCTCTCATTCATATATATATATAAATTGGGTACAACGTTGCATGACTGCGCGCTTGTTAAAAAGAACACAGTGCCGAATTGGGAAAAATGGCCTGGTCATGAAGGGGGGGGGGGTAAATATTCCGGAGGTCAAGTGGTTATGAATTCCATCATTCCCCCAGTCCCAACTATCTATACTAGAACTATCTGCATACAGTAACTAGATGTGAAATCTGACTTTAGAGGACATCCAAAGAAACCAAAACTCAGCCAGCGTGTTTACCGATTCCTCCATTTCCACCCTTCCCCCAGTCCATGAGCTTTAACGGTGTTTCAGATTTTCCAAGAAACGTCCGTATTTTCTGTGCCGGGCCCCCGCCAGATCCTGATGGCCATCAGTAATGAGCACACAAACCTCGGACTGGATGTCAAATCTGATTTACAGAAAGTAATTGGCTCATTGTAATACGGTCATTCCATGTAGCCGCCATCGCTGTGTAATTGCATTGCCCGGTAAATCGCAGGTACAGCTCCTTCATTTCTTAGCTGTAGGCTACTCACGTACACCAGAGCTGGTCAGACCTGTGGTTCCTAATCATCATCCTAAAAATAATACAGAACTTCTCTGAGAAAAGAGGCGTTTGGAAAAATACACAACCCAGCGGCAGATGATCCTGAAGTATTGCCGACTGTTTGGCACTCAATAGCCCAGAAAAACAGATTCTACACCGACCATTATAGTCTCTCTACAATTCATGCCAACCTCCGGCCTTCCCTTCGGTCTTGCACAGTTATACCGGCTCCTCTCCTGAGATTTCTCTGATTTCACTGCACACTGGGAGCTTCTCACAATGTGCATTAGAAGCTGCAGTCAGGTAGAGCCGACCTTATTTCCTGGCTGGAGGACATCCAGCCATCCATTCTATCAATCATGGATAATTCAGCATCGCACGTGGGTGTATGTTTGTCTAACTCCTTTCAGGATCCAGCCCACTGCTTGTATTGGGTCTGAGGGCTTTTAAATGAAGTACTGAGGAATGGTACTGTTATGTTTTCAGAAGGCTATGTACAGCTCTCTGCTTGTCCCTCCCACCAGCTACGAAGTGCCTGTATTGTATAGAGAAGCATGGAGACCCAGTGATGATATCACTGGGACCAAAATAAGGCTAAGCCCAGCCAGCCGGGCCAGAACTTAGCCAAGCCAGTCAGGCCAGAGCTTAGCCCAGCCTGCCGGGCCAGAGCTTAGCCCAGCCTGCCGGGCCAGAGCTTAGCCCAGCCTGCCGGGCCAGAGCTTAGCCCAGCCTGCCGGGCCAGAGCTTAGCCCAGCCTGCCGGGCCAGAGCTTAGCCCAGCCAGCCGGGCCAGAGCTTAGCCCAGCCAGCCGGGCCAGAGCTTAGCCCAGCCAGCCGGGCCAGAGCTTAGCCCAGCCAGCCGGGCCAGAGCTTAGCCCAGCCAGCCGGGCCAGAGCTTAGCCCAGCCAGCCGGGCCAGAGCTTAGCCCAGCCAGCCGGGCCAGAGCTTAGCCCAGCCAGCCGGGCCAGAGCTTAGCCCAGCCAGCCGGGCCAGAGCTTAGCCCAGCCAGCCGGGCCAGAGCTTTGCCCAGCCAGAACACCCGAGCATCGTGCCCTTCTTGTCAGTAGGCCCTTTTGAAAACAGACGGCACCAAATTTTTAGTTGGTTTTAATACGCTGCACATTAAATACATTTCCTGAAGGCAAATTGTCAGTAAAAAGTCTAATGATCACAGCATATTAAACAGGCGAATTCCTGGCAGTGAGTTAAAATGAACAGCGCTCAGCTGGGATTTAATTAACTGAGAATTAAGGAGCAGAATTACAGAATGATCCCCCCGCTACAGTCCTATCTCAGCTTTTACAGAGGCTGCTTCGAAAATCGCACTTCGGTCTTGTGGAATTGTTACATAGGGAAGGATCGGATTCGCCGATTATTAAACCTCAAACATGCTGTGTTCTCAGTGAGAACATCAAGCATTATTAAGCTTGCCTGAAGGTAATTATTGCTGTAATTTTTACCTTTTTTATATGCATTCCACCATATCTATGCACACAGATGAAGAATTATGATTGCTGTTATCCATTGGTTTGCCTGTTGCAAGAGCAGAACAATAAAGTACAGCACCGAGAGATGACCAGGATAATAGGTGGCATGTGTAGTGAGCGTATATACATAATCCTTCCATGACTAGAGGTTATTAAAGTGTAAATTTTTTTAAATGTAATAAAAGAAGTATATATTTTTCCACATCACCATTGTCCTTAAGAGAAAAAAAAAACAAAGAAAATTCTTTAGATAACCAAACCAGAACAAATGCTTTAGATAAACTGTAATACTGTAATTGTCTGATAGACTTCTAGTAGCAAAAAAAAAAAATATAATAATAATATTTTTTTTTACTACTATAATTGTATAAGACAATTACAGCATTATTGTTTATGTAAAGAATTTGTTTTGGTTTTGCATAGCATATTGAATGGTAAGACTGGCAGATGTTATTACTGTCTGTATTCCTGCTGGGGGAATCTCCCTCATCATTATGCCGCGTACACACGACCGTTTTTCATGACGAGAAAAATACCATTTTTTAAATTGGTCATTAAAAATGATCATGTGTAGGCTCCAGAGCATTTTTTGCGACGTGAAAAATGGGCATTAAAAATTTGGAACATGCTCTATTTTTTCTCGTCGTTTTTCACGTCGTCGTTTTTCTCGTCATTAAAAACGGCCGTGTGTGGGCTTTAATGACGTGAAAAAAATGTGCATGCTAAGAAGCAAGTTATGAGACGGGAGTGCTCGTTCTGGTAAAACTAGTGTTCATAATGGAGATAGCACATTCATCACGCTGTAACGGACTGAAGAGCACGAGGCTGAAAAGCGCGATTCGTCTCTCACCAAACCTTACTAACACAAGGATCAGCAAAAGCAGCCCAAAGGGTGGCGCCACCTGAATGGAACTTCTCCTTTATAGTGCCGTCGTACGTGTTGTACGTCACCGCGCTTTGCTCAAGCGTTTTTTTTTCACGATAGTTTGTAGGCAAGGCAGGCTTGAGAAGAATCACGTCGAGAAAAACATTGTTTTTTTCAATGATATTAAAAACGGCCGTGTGTACGTGGCACTATTCTTTGTAACCATTGTCACCAGAATTCAAAGTGAAAGAAAACCCAACATTTTGAGTTGTCGCTGGAATAGTAAAAGAAGAAAGGTTTTTCCGTGGGGAATCTGAAAATAGCTTTTATTGGTTCTCTATCCAAAAATTAATACAAAAAGTTTTGGCTTTAGATATATTTTAAGTAGAGGCACATTGCCATCTACAGGCAGCAGAAAAAGAGTCTGAAGAGGACCTGTGACATCACATGACTGGGCCAAGGACCTGGGAATTTGGAACCCAGAGTTGGGCTTTAAAGGGACAGGGAGGGTCAGGTCCTTCACAATCAAGAAAGCCGTGGCAGACAGATGTGGAGTTTTTAATGCAACTTGCCTAACGCTATATTCAAGGTCATGTTGGCACAGGGCATGGTCTGGCACCAACTTTGACCACCACATATTATTTTTTTTTGCGATTTGAGGTCTAGAAATTTAGGTAAAATTCATGTTCGGCAGATCTGAATCTTAACACTAAACATTATTTGCAAAGCTGTTAAATGATCTGGGTGGAGAACAGATCCTTCAGTAACGTTGTCTGCATGTGCATTATTCCTTCCGTAATCTAGGCATTTGACAATCCCGTCTGTCATATTTGGTCACACGTCTGCATTTTCAAATTTAATTTCAAGTTCTCGCTGCCCATACTGTAGCCTGGGCTTGGGTGGTTAAGCATGGATTGAATGTGAATAAGCTGGGTTCCTGTGGATATTAGATGACCAGAATCTGATATTTCAGAAGAACTGGACAATGATCGGGATGCCAATGCACTGCCCAACACTACCTATCACATAAAATATTGCCTAAACCATGAGAAAAGACAAGCAAAGAGCATCTGAGATTGCCGATGTCAGAGTCCATTAACAGCTGTTTATATCTCCAGTGTTTTCTCTCCGCAGTTCCAGCAAACGTCAGAGCATGCCCTCTTCTCCTGCTCTGTGGTGGACGTGTTCACACAACTCAACCAGAGCTTTGAGATCATTAAGAAACTTGAGTGCCCAGACCCGGTCATCGTGGCCCACTACATGCGCAGGTTTGCCAAGGTCAGTGACCTTTTCAGTATTATGGTATATTGTATCAAGTCTGTCTGATCATGTTGGGTTGTGGATCATGTTGGGTTGTGGATCATGTTGGGTTGTGGATCATGTTTGTCAGGTGAAAACAGGTACTGATGGTGAATGAGAGAACCAGGGTGACAAGGAGGATTCCAGTTCATCTCATGGATGTTCAGTAGGGTTGAGTTCAATCTTTTCCGACCACTCAAGTTGGTCTACTCCAAACTGGCCAAATCATGCCTTTTCATGGAGCTGGCTCTGTGCACAGGGGCACAGACATGCTAGAACAGAAAAGGGCTTTCTTCAAAATTTTACCACAAGATTGAAAGAGCACAATTGTCCGAAATGTCTTTGTATGCCATGGTATTAACTGTACCCTTCAATGGACTCACCTGATCTAAATAATCTGGAAGGGTATCTACAAGTTCTTTGACAGGAAATGTACATAGTGTTGGCAAATCCATGCTGCAGAGAAGGACCCTTGCTCTCTGTATAGAAGCAGTGGTCTCTCAGAACATGGTCTGACAGCCTCCTACTGAATAAGATTCATAGTTCTGCAGTCAACAAAGCTCATTCTCCCCGCTGCTTGGTGAGCTCTGGTTCTAACTCCGCAAGGGGTGTGTTGGACCTCCGCAGAGAAACCACTGCTTCTGCACAGAGAGCAAGGGTTGTTCTTTGCAGTATACATATTCGATTTCATGTGTCTTTACTATTGCTCTCTTCTGACCTCTTGCTATAATCTTTAGAGCCAGAAAGCAGATGTCCACCCCCTGGTTCTTTTGTTTACCTTTCACCTGTCTCTCTCTTATTCTTGGCAGACCATCAGTAAAGTCTTGCTGCAGTATTCTGAAATTCTCTCCAAATCCTTCCAGTCGTACTGCTTCAAGGAGAAGCTGGTGAGTAAGAGCGCCTTCTGCTGGTAACATTGTAGTATCGTCATGTTTGTGTCTCATGGAATTGGTCGTGTTTAAGTGACACCAATAGATTCCATTTCACCGTAGAATAGTTAGAGGATTTCCCATTCCCACTGGGCATAGCCAAGAATCTAAAAAGTCAATCTTTACCAGTTTAGTTCTACAGGCTAAATTAGGTTAGAGTTGTATTAGCCCGTTTTATTTGGCTTATTTCCTGTCTGACTGTAGAGCTGAGTGAGAGGGTAAGAGATCTTGCGCAGTCTGACAGCTGCTGCCCTGTCAACCATCTCCCAGCTCCTGAGTATGCAGCGCGTGCGGCCAGGCAGTAAACTTAATGTGTCCAATACACACACACTTAAGGTCAGTGACTCAGTATGTATTAAAGCAAAGATGAAGGTGACAGCCCAATAATTTGTAGCTTTACAAACTAATGGCCAATAGATGGCTCCCATGTTTCCTAATGATAGGTTCCCTTTAATGATGTCACTTGACTGAGCGCTAATACTTGCAACAGCGCTCAGATGGTTACTGTTATTATTATTATTACATTATATTGTCATTGCTCCCACAATTCCTAATACAATCTCTTCTTTTTCCCAGCCCTGCATATTGATGAACAACGTCCAGCAGCTCCGGGTACAACTGGAGAAGATGTTTGAAGCCATGGGTGGAAAGGAGGTATCAGAAAAATTCATCTTGTCGCAAATTATATATATTTAATTCTCTTCTGTAGTCCTGACCCAGTCCCTGGTACTTCGTAGAAAGCACTGAGCCATTCCTATCAGTTCCTGCCCTAGTGAGCTTTGACATGGAAATATGGTGAACGCTCTGCGCAAACCATGTCTCCTGTGCTAATAAGCACACATTCAGTCTAATGGTATAATGCATCTTAGCTATCGCTCTATTTCCAGCATATGCCCAAGTAAACAGACATGATCACAGCTTATGTTCTCAGAATCATGCTTTTCTGGCTTCTACCCAGCACTGCAATTGGCTTTTTATTCATAGACAACAAAAACAATGACAAACAGGAAGCCATGACCCCAACAGCCAATTGCTTCTTTCATGGGAAATGACATCACAGGAAATGACCTCCACACAAGAAATGACCCCACACAGGAAATTAGTTTATACATAACCAATGAATGATGGCTAGGGGAGTGTTATGGACATGTCTGGACAGGGACCGTGTGTATGTATGTTTCAAACATGGACGCTCTACTTGACCATAACAATTCAAAAGCTCTGTATTACCACTGGCATGAATCCTTATTCTGCGTTGTTCAGAGAACAACGCATACCCGGATTATACTACCGTTCCTGTGGATGGGAGATTATCTGCTGGTGTACGCTACACATCCTGCCACGTGTTGATCAGGCACACAGAGACACATGAGGGTACATCCGCCTATAACCGATAATGTCTTTGCAGAGTGAACACATCTCCCCCAGACGATCGTTCTGTGCATTGCACAGGGGCCCTTTCGCTGGCAGACATATCCCCACTCCGAAAATACCTCTCCCCATCCCCAAGAAGCTTTTCACTATCAGACGGGACTCAACCAGCGTCAGTCTGCCCCAGTCAGCTCTTTAGAGTGGGCTGCGGGAGAACTAACACTGGGAGACACTATGACAATACATATTAAATACATCTTCATATATTTCCACAACAGCTTATACTCTAATGCAGCCTATCTCAACCAGGGTTCCTCCAGAGGTTGCCAGGGTTCCTTGAGAAATAGGCAATTCCTGCCTCTTATAACCACTGACACCAATAATCTTTTTATCTATTTGTACAGTGGGATTATTCCTAATTACCCCAAATATATGATGGTCATAATATTGGCTAAAGCAGCCTTTCTTAACCAGGGTTCCATGGAAGCCTAGGGTTCCTCCAGAGGTTGCCAAGGGTTCCTTGAGAAATGGGCAATTCCTGCTTCTCACTTAAGTAACCACTGGCCCCAATGATGGTTTTATCTATCTGTACAGTGGGATTATTCTTAATT
Organism: Rana muscosa; assembly: GCA_029206835.1. NCBI lineage: Eukaryota > Metazoa > Chordata > Amphibia > Anura > Ranidae > Rana > Rana muscosa. The sequence goes on from CM055116.1 coordinate 1,253,847,422, forward strand.
ATCCCAAATATATGATGGTCATAACATTGGCTAAAGCAGCCCTTCTCAACCAGGATTTCATGGAACACAAGGGTTCCTCTAGAGGTCGCAAGTGTTTCCATGAGCAATGAGAAACATCTGCCTCTCAGCTATGTTCCCACTGACACCATTAATCTTTATCAATATTTGTAACGGGAGGATTCTTCCCAGTGACCACCAATGTAAGGAGCATTCTTCTCAGTGACCATCATGCTAATGTACTGTGAGCTGTAGATATAGTCATTGTTAGCAGGGGTTCCTTGAGACTGGAAAGTTGTTTTTAAGGGTTCCTTCATGGTAAAAGGTTAAGAGAGGCTGCTCTAATGTCTTTTTATAGTCAGATGCAGAATAGTCAACGTTGGAAGCCAACCGCAACCAATATTTTTATGGCATATTACAGAACACTGCTCTGATGTCCTGCAGAACACACAATGCATGTGTGGCGGTTAAACTTCTGAGACCTTTACCTCTTCTTTGCAATAGGAACATACTGTAATGCTAGGTTCACACTGCTGCAAATTCAAAATTTTACCGCAATTTCGTGGCGATTCGGGGCTGCAATTTCAGGGAATGCCAGTCTATAGAGCTGAATTTGCATCGCACACGGATCAAACTCTCACAGGACCCTTTTTTCCCGCAGCTTATATCCGCAACGCATTGATGTGAACGGCACTAATGTTAAACTATGTAATTTAAATGACTTGCGAATTTGAGAAATCGCAACGGCTCAAATTCGCAATAGAATTTGCAGCAGTGTGAACCGGGCCTGAAAGTTCACACTGCTCCTTCCTCCACCAACATAGCTTTATTATGCAAATTGCCACTCAACCAGTTCCTTCGTCTGACATGTTTCACGCCCCACATATGCTAAAAGGTGAGCTTCTGCCTTACCAGCAGAGGACAGAGTGCTGTTGATTACACTGGGAGAACATATTTCCCTGAGTAAACAGTCACCAGAGCAGATCTGCGCCCTCTCCACCACCAGGTAGCAAGGTAGATATTTGCCAGCACACCAAGGATCGGCACAGAGTGGCGTCTAAACGGGTAGTTTATTGCATGATCACAACACAAGAAAAGTGCCTCTCCACCACCACACACGAGGTTGGTGCCTCTACCATCTCTGGGTTGGCCTGGCCCAGAGGGGGGTTTATCACACCTAGTATGGTGACCTTGTTGCCCCCAAAGCTTATTATTACCAGTCTTTGTGGCCTCCAGCTGGCCGCTCTGTGGCCCTTTTCCACTCGGTCTAAAATTTATATGTTTTCTATAGGCTCTGAACTATTCTTCCCAGGGGCCGTGGGGATATCTCCAGTGCGGAGCCAGGCTTCTGTATATTTTTCAGAATCTTCTCTGCTGCTTTAACTAGCTCCTAAATATGGCTGACTGCGGAATGCTGTTGATTATGCTGGGAGAACCGAACTCCCTGCACACACAGTCACTGCCGTGGTTGGTGCCTCTGCCATCTTTAGGTTGGCCCAGCCTGGAGGTGGGGTCATTCACACCTAGTATGGTGACCTTCAGAGGTGGAGGGTGGGTGGCAAAAAGCCATCTGCAAAAGGGGGAGAGAAGGGGGGTAAAAGGGAGGGGTATGGAAATGAGAGATTGCAACATAGTGGCGTTGGGACATAGTGGGATGTGTGGAGTTGGGGGCTGGAAAGAGGGGCATAGGGTGGTTTACGAGGGGGTGGGGGGAATACAAGAGGAGAGGGGGAAAAAAAAGTAAGATAAGTGTAGCGGGGTGTTAAATTTAGGGGAAGTGTCTGAGTGGTAGTTGGGCTCAGACACACTGATTGTTAGGGTTCATGGACCATTTCTGTCCATGGGAGATAGTGTTGGTGTGCAGTTCCCTGTGGCCTGCAGGTGGCACTGTTGCCGTGGGCCGGGGTTGAACCGCTGATGCAAGGTTGTGCCTTTTTTGTCCCCTCTGGGCAGTAGTACGGCGGGGCGGGGAACCTGTTGTGCCTGTCGGGAGAGGGTATAAAAGGGGGCGGCCATCTTCCATAGGGGTCTTCGTCCACGCCCAGGCACCTTCAGCCTGGGTGTGTGTGGTTCGTCCGCACCCAGGTGGCTTCGGCCTGGGTGGGTTCCGTGTGTTATCTCCGGGTGCCCTAGGCCCGGAGGCCTGGTTCCTGTTCCATCCCAGACACCTTCAGTCTAAGATGAGGTACTATTTTCAAAGGCCCGGGGCCCAGCAACCTTCGGCTGGGGTGCGCAAGGAATCGAGAGCTCCAAGGGTGCCGCCTTGCGAGGGGACCCGTATCGAAGATGAGGAGGCCGGGGAGGTAACCCTTTCCGAAGACCCAGCGCAGAGTCATGGTGACGGTGAGGGCCTCTGGTAACTCTCCGGAGGGATGGTTTTCCCCTTTACATGGGCAAAATACTTCAAGAAGGTAGTTCTTCAGGTCAGTGGCAGTGACCTTACTTGCTTCAAGTCAGTGGGCAGTGACTTCATAGGGCAAGGCCCTATTCACCAGGTCAGTGGCAGTGACCCATTCACCAAGTCAGTGGCAGTGACTTCTATTCACCAGGTCTGTGGCAGAGACCAACCTCACGGTCTGTGGCAGAGATCGTGCGCCAAAACTGTTTGTGAAACCTGAACAGTCCGAGGAAATCATTAGAGTTTGTGCCTGGACCTCCTCCCACCTAAGCTGTCCTGTGTCTTGTTCCAACCTGTCTGCTGTTAGAGACTATTTGTTATCCAGTATGAAATAAATATAGAAGTTGGACTTTCAGTTGGTGTGGACAGTTACTTTACTGGGGAAAAATAAAGACTCGCATCTATTCAAGGTAGAGGTGAGAATCATCCTCGGGGGGATCATAACACCAGCCGCAGGCAGGCCCGAAAACTAACACCACTCAACCTCCTTACTCAGGAGGGTACGGGCTTGTGGTGCGGTGTGCCTCTCTCTGCCTGCGAGGAGCCTAATTAAATGCAGGTAAAGACAGGGGTCTGTGCGCTACGGGTGCTACTAAATGAACCTGTTAAGCTGGGGATACACTAGTACAATTTCTTACAAAATTTCTTGCGGAAATTCTTGTGAATATTCTTGCAACATTCATACGAAAATCCTTAGGAAATCTCATAGGAAAATTCTCAGACCATTTGAATATCGTGCAAAAATAGTTCAAGATTCCATTTGCTTTTAACGTTCGATTTTGGAACGAATGGACTTTACCGGACGCAAACCACGTGCACTGTTAGAAATTCGTACATTTCAGAAAAAAATTCCATCCTGCTCCTTCAAATTTTCTTGCCAATACGGTTGAAAATAAACTTCGGTTTTTACGGATACTAATTGCCAGAAGCTGCCTATTTTGTTGTGCTTGCTGATACGGCCAATGGAGGTGTTAGCTCTAATTTTTGGCATTTTTTTTTTTTCTTTACTGACCCAGTGGTCCTCACCCTAATGCACCCACCGCATGTACGATACAGGCTGAGGCACTTTGGCGAATGTACACTTTGTCCCCCTTGTGGTTTTGTATTTTATTACCTCTATGACTTTTGTGTATTCCTATGCTCTGTGATCTACTTTCTATGAATAATAAAAAAAAAACGTTATTTAAAAAAAAAAAAAAAAAGAAAATAAACTTCGGGATGACCCCACCATTGATAAGTAAAACAAACTAACATTCTTAAAACGAAAAATGTTGACGGAAATTCTACTAGCATACACCCAGCTTTACGTTGTCCTAAATGGGCAAACTACAGGGTCACCTACATTTGGGCAGAGTGCAGGTGCAAAAAATAGGTTGTCACTCTGGCAATTGGCCTAAACCCAAAAATCTGGCTACATTAAGAACATTGGGAATTCTCGAAATTCAAAATGAAATTCAGTTAAAAAAGGACGCAGTTGATGCCGGTTTTAGTACATCACAGCAGCCAATCGGATTGGAGCAGTATTCCGAGGAATAATGACCTTGTAATAAACCTGCTCCACCACAAAATTGGTAACGTTTTATTGCCGTATCTTTTGCTCGTTTTCTGGAGACTAAATTTCAGTCTGTTTTTCAGTCTGTTTTTCATTGTTGTCACCCCCAAAGCTATAATTACCAGCCTTTGTGGCCCCCAGCTGGCTGCTCTGTGGCCCTTCTCAGCTCGGTCTAAAATTATATGTTTTCTGGCGGCTCCTGAACTCTTCCTTCCAGGGGCTGTTATGATGTCTCCAGCGGGGAGCCAGACTCGGGCATTTTGTCAGAATCTTCTCTGCTGCGGTAACTAGCTCATTAAATCCGGCATAAAGGCGTTTGTCTGGCTGTGGAGGAGAGACGGGGTCATGCACACAATCGGGGCCAAAGCTGCAAATGTGCCCAGGGGGGGGCTAATCAAAGAGACGGTGCCAAATAGAGTTTAACCCCTTGTGAAGCCTGGAAACGGCCTGCTTTACATTCGTGCTGTGCAGTTCTTCTTATCCTGGTACCCAAAGGAGGAACTGTCCTTAGTGCCCCAAGCAGCCAGTCAGCATGGTTATTTGTCCTACTGTTACCAACCATGAATGAGCTTGAACAGACTGACTTTATTTGTAAAGTTAAAATGAATTGCGCCTAAGCTTAGTTAACGGTGAAATGGTCTTTCTCCAGTTTTCTTTCTCGTACATCACGGGACACAGAGCGACATAGTCATTACTATGTGGGTTATATAGATACCTTCAGGTGCTGGCACTGGCAACTTCCAAAACCGGAAGTACCCTCCCCTATATAAGCCCCTCCCATCCGGGAGTACCTCAGTTTTTTGCCAGTGTCTAAGGTGTTGGCCAAGAAGTAACATGTGTTTTTCACTGAGCTTGCGTACAGGTTCTTTTGGGCCTCAGTAAGCTATTCCGGATCCGACAAAAAAGCTTCATAGCTAAACGGTCGGTACCCGGGCCTTGCAAGAGAAGAGCAAGGTTTTGCCTGTAATGCCTCTCTTAGGAGGGCTGGACCCTGGGATCCAGAGCTCTGGTCATACCCACGACCAAGATGTTTTCTGTGCAGGGTGCTATACAGGTCCAGGGGAGTGGAATCCTTGGGAACCCGGTCCCTGAAGGTTTGATTACAATGCCTGCCGTGATAGGTGAAGTTTGGGCTTCTGTGGACCAAACAGAGTCCTGCGGCGAGGAAAAGGTAAGTGGGGGCCCTCAGGAACTTGGTTCTATTGGGGGACCCCCAAGCCTAATTTGTCTTTCTGCCTGTTACCTAAGGTATTCCCGCTAATATTTTGTGCATGCCTGTTACTACTAAGAAAATGTAAAAAAATTTAATAGTAGGCAAGAAGAAAAAAAAAAAAAAAAAATGGTAAGACCACGGTACCTGTGTTAAACACTAGAGGCCGCTATGGTTCTTTTTTCTTGTAATGTGGATTTTTTTTCTTCCAAAGTCAAATCCAGGCAGTTGGTAAGTTCTCTGCTGGGAAGCTGTCTCCTATGCCCTGTTGCTGCGCTCATCCATCCCCGGGCCCTGCGGCAGGGACCCGGGCTCCCATCTAGCTCCTTATTTTTTTTTTAAAAAAGAGCGCCGAAGGCGCACGTGCCCACGCGCGTGCGCGAGCACGCGCCTCTATATATAGAGGTGATCTGGAAAAAGGGGCGGAGCTGGTGGATGACGCTCGGTGTGCGCCGCGGCGCTACTGCGCATGTGCGGGCGTCCAGCGTGTTTAAAGGCACAATCACAGCTGGCTATTGAAGTGCACAGACAGAGCTAGCAACAGTATAAAGGCACACAGAGGCGGTTGATGCAGGCATCCCCTAGAAAGGCACTTTAGTAGACACCAACTGTTATATAGCAGCAATTGTGCTAGACTATTATCAGTAAAAGTGGTGTATTACGGCTGGAATACCTCAGCTTTGGGCTTAGGAATATGCCGTCCAGAAACTCCGGAACTAAATCTTCCAGGAAGCGAAGGGGGTCTCCATCGGGCTCTGAGGATCTTGGGCATGCTTCTGCTGCACCAGTCTCCCCTGAAAATTCAGAGGTTAGTGACCGTAGAGACCCTGCAGGAGTACCTGGTACTGTGGCTGTCCTCAGTTCACCTGCTCCTGTGTATGTAACAGAGGAGGTTTTTTCTCAGCTCTGGGAGGATTAGAAGAGAGATTGTCAACATTGATCGCTGCCTCCCTGTCACAGGGAAAGCACGCCCGATCTCCGTCTCCTCCTTCAGAGTGCCTGTTAGCGGAGCAACAGTCCCATACAGGGATCGACCTACCTGAAGGGGATCAGGATGAGGTTGATTCTGTTATAGAGGAATCAACAGTGGAGGAACCTTTCTCAGCATCTCAAGCTGAAAGATTATGGGTTCAGTCTCTGACTAACATGGTCCGATCAGCATTTAAAATGCACCTTGCAGAACCATCAACCACTACTGTCTCCTCGTTGGGGTCGCTAAAAGCTCCCCAGACTGTCTGTTCCTTTCCACTTCACCCTTTACTGGAAGGGCTCATTTACCAGGATTGGGAATATCCTGATAAAATATTTACTCCCCCCAAGAGATTTCCGGTGGTCTATCCCATGGAGGATAAGTTCATCAAAAAATGGAGGGTCCCTACAGTGGACGCAGCCATCTCTTGTGTGAATAAATCACTGACATGTCCAGTGGATAATGTCCAAATGTTCAAGAACCCAATAGATAAAAAATTGGAGTCTTTACTAAAATCTGCTTTTTCTACAGCAAGCATGGTGACACAACCAGCAGTGGCAGCTATTGGGGTCTGCCAAGCAGTGAAGGATCAGTTGAAACAGGTCTTAAGGGACTTGCCAGATCAGCAGGCCCTTGCCCTAGCTGATCTACCTAGAGCCTTATGCTTTGCGGTTGACGCCATAAAGGATTCAATCCATCAGGCCTCCCGCCTTACGCTGTCTGTAGTACATATGCGCAGGCTTCTATGGCTCAAAAACTGGTCTGCTGAAGCTCCCTGTAAAAAATTGCTGGTTAGCTTCCCATTTCATGGTGAACGCTTATTCGGGGAAGACCTGGACAAATATATCCAGAAAATTTCCAGCGGTAAAAGTACACTCTTGCCGGTTAAAAACAGAGTTAGAGGTCCCTCTTTTAAGAGGCCTGCTTCTCCAGTCCCTGGGGCATCGGCTGTAAAACAGTTCCGAAGGCCTCCTCGGTCAAATCCCGGGGGTAAAAATCAGGGACAATCGCAGGGTAATAAGAAACCCTGGGTCAGGAGAGGTACAAAATCTCCCCCAAAGTCAAATTCATGAAGGGTTGCCCCCACTCAATCGGGTGGGGGGAAGACTCCAGTTGTTCGCAGAGACCTGGCGGGACACGATCAGAGACAGATGGGTGCTCTCCGCAGTAAGTCTGGGATACAGATTGGAGTTAAAAGACTCTCCTCCTTCCCATTTTATGAGGTCAAACGTGCCAAGGGATCCCCGGAAGAGAGAGTCCCTCCTGTTGGCACTAGAACAACTATTGCTCCAAGGAGTAATTATGGAGGTTCCCCTGGAAGAATGGGGGTTCGGGTTTTACTCAAACCTCTTTACAGTCCCGAAGCCAAACGGGGACGTGAGGCCCATATTAAATCTAAAAGGGCTAAACAAATTCCTACATATCAGGACTTTCCGGATGGAGTTGATCCGATCGGTGGCCACTGCCCTACAAGGGGAGGAATGGTTAGCCTCGATCGACATCAAAGATGCTTATTTGCACATTCCCATCTTTCCAGTCCACCAAAAATTTCTACGCTTTGCAGTAGAAGGGCGCCATTTTCAGTTCAGAGCCTTACCCTTCGGTCTGGCCACAGCACCACGAGTGTTTGGCCAATAATGGGGCCAGAATTTTTGTAATCTAAGAACACAAGGTGTAACGATAATGGCATATCTAGACGACTTGTTGCTGATAGACCACTCAGTGAAAAAACTAGAAGTGGTCGTTCACAAGACAATCAAGTATCTGGAATCTCACGGTTGGATTATCAACCGAGACAAGTCAGCCCTAAAACCAGTCAAAAGTCTGGAATACTTGGGGCTAAGGCTGGATTCAGGCCAGAGAAAAATATTCTTGCCTCGAGAAAAGGTGTTGTCTTTGAGAGATTTGATCCACCTAGTGGGTACAAAAAGACAGCCGTCCATACGCCTGTGCATGAGGCTGCTGGGAAAAATGGTGGCATCATTCGAAGCAGTACCCTACGGTCAATTCCATTCAAGGAATTTGCAAAGGGCCATACTGTCAGCCTGGAACAAAAAAGTTCAGGCCCTAGAATTACCAATGTCCTTGTCCCCTTCCGTTCGCAAGAGCCTCCGTTGGTGGTTGGTTCTCCAGAATCTGGAAAAAGGGAAATCCTTCAGTCCGATTTCTTGGAAGGTGGTCACTACAGATGCCAGCCTTATAGGCTGGGGAGCAGTACTGGAGCAATGGTCTCTCCAGGGCAGATGGTCGGATGCAGAAAAGGCCCTGCCCATCAATCTCTTAGAGATACGAGCAGCCCGGTATGCCCTAGTAGCATGGACATCCAAACTCCAAGGGTCCCCTGTCAGAATTCAATCAGACAATGCCACGGCAGTGGCATATATCAATCATCAGGGTGGCACCAGGAGTCGTGCAGCCCAGAGGGAAGTAAATTACATCCTGAAATGGGCAGAAAGATATGTCCCAGCCATATCCGCGGTATTCATTCCAGGAGTGGAGAATTGGAAGGCGGACTTTCTAAGTCGTCAGCAATTATGCCCAGGGGAATGGTCCCTTCACCCCGAGGTTTTCCGGACAATATGTCAGCGGTGGGGAACACCGGATGTAGATCTGCTAGCATCCAGATTCAACGCAAAGGTGGACAGGTTTGTCTCTCGGACAAGGGATCCCCTAGCTTGCGGCTCGGATGCCCTAGTGTTCCCTTGGGATCAGTTCAAGCTGATATATGCATTTCCACCGCCACAATTGTTACCTCGATTACTCCGCAGAATCAGGGTAGAAAAGAAACCAGTGATTCTGGTGGCTCCAGCGTGGCCCCGAAGAGCATGGTACGCGGAGATTGTAAAAATGTCAGTGGGGAGTCCTTGGACTCTCCCACATCGTCCGGACCTGCTTTCGCAAGGACCGATATACCACCCTTCCTTACCAGCCCTAGGTTTGACGGCCTGGCTATTGAAGCCCACATTCTAAAAAAGAGAGGTCTCTCTAATCCTGTGGTAGCTACCATGATCAATGCCAGGAAGCCGGTATCCAGGCAGATCTACTATAGAATCTGGAAGGCGTACATCGCGTGGTGTGAGGCCAAGAAATGGCATCCACGTAAGTACGTAATAGGTAGGATTCTGGACTTCCTACAGTGGGCTGTAGATAGGAAGCTTGCCTAGAGTACTATCAAGGGTCAGATTTCGGCCTTGTCAATATTTTTTCAAAGGCCCTTGGCTTTGCATTCACTAGTCAAAGCTTTTATACAAGGAGTGATGCGTATTAGCCCTCCGGTTAATATTCCCATATGTCCATGGGACTTAAACCTGGTTCTGTCGGTTCTACAGAAGCAACCATTTGAACCATTACAGCACATTTCCTTGGTTCTTCTCACCAGGAAATTGATTTTTCTAGTAGCCATTTGTTCGGCTAAAAGAGTGTCGGAATTAGCCGCTATGTCCTGTAGGGAGCCATATCTGGTTATCCATAAGGACAGAGTAGCGTTACGTCCTCATCCAGCCTTTCTTCCTAAGGTGGTATCGAGGTTTCATTTGAACCAAGATGTGGTTCTTCCTTCCTTTTTCCCCAAACCTAGTTCAGTAGAGGAAAAGTTATTGCATTCTTTGGATGTAGTAAGAGCAGTTAAAGCTTATCTAAAAGCCACTGCTCAGATTCGCAGAACGGATACTTTGTTTATTCTGCCGGAAGGCCCCAGAAGGGGTCAGGCAGCGTCAAAAATCTACTTTAGCCAAGTGGATTCGACAGGTCATAATGCAAGCCTATGGCTTGAGAAGGAGACCGCCTCCGTTCAAAGTTAGGGCGCACTCCACGAGAGCAGTTGGAACTTCATGGGCAGTGCATCACCAGGCCTCCCTGGCTCAAATCTGTAAGGCCGCAACATGGTCTTCGGTACACACGTTTACTAGGTTCTACCAGGTGGACGTTAGAAGTCAGGAGGATGTCGCCTTTGGGCGCAGTGTGTTGCAGGCCGCAAAAGATCCTCATGTCTGATAGCGCTCAGCTTATGTATGGTGTATCCCCCCCTCATTGGGCATTGCTTTGGGACGTCCCACATAGTAATGACTATGTCGCTCTGTGTCCCGTGATGTACGAGAAAGAAAATAGGATTTTTATAACAGCTTACCTGTAAAATCCTTTTCTTGGAGTACATCACGGGACACAGAGCTCCCACCCCTCTTTTGGGGACACTTATTGCTTTGCTACAAAACTGAGGTGCTCCCGGATGGGAGGGGCTTATATAGGGGAGGGTACTTCCGGTTTTGGAAGTTGCTAGTGCCAGCACCTGAAGGTATCTATATAACCCACATAGTAATGACTATGTCGCTCTGTGTCCCGTGATGTACTCTAAGAAAAGGATTTTACAGGTAAGCTGTTATAAAAATCCTATTTTTATAAAGCAAAAAAGTCCAAATGAATAGCTCATTAAAAGATAAAATAACAAAACCAGCTTTTGCTGCAATATTCAGCTTCAATACAGAAATTTCCCCTGCAGGACTTTTTTTTGCTACTAGATGTCCTAAGTCTGATGGCCAGTGTACCATTTATCTCACTTCTTCTGAGCCCAGGTCATCCTGCACCCACCCCCAGGATGTGAAACGTGAAGCAGCTCAGTGATTAGCTAATTTCTCTGTCACTCTAGTCTCTTCTCTTATCGATATGTTTTTTGTCAGCACATGACCTGATTGGCTCCTTGGGCTGCGATTTCCTCTTACACTCCAGCCCTGCTGTACAGGTTCTGATCAAAGATCAGATAAAATACTACTTGCATTTAAAAAAATAAATAAATGTAATGATATTTTAAAAATTGCAGAGTTTCAGAGCTTCTATACACCAGATGTGTCTAGTGGTACATAATTTCCCCAGCAGTCTAGTGTCTTGCTGTTGTGATTGGCTCATTGCGTTTCCAATAAGTAAAATGTTCCTAGCAGTCTTGTGTCTTGCTGGTAGGATTAGCTCACTGCTTTTCCCAGAAGTAGCTTGTCCCCAGCCGTCTAGTGTCTTGCTGGACACAGTGGTGTGACTGAGCCATTCAGCATGTGGCAAACTGTCCAATCTGGCTTTGCTCCTAGGATACTGTGTGGGGTTTTTGTCTGGCGGTGTTCATCTTTGCTGAAGCCATGCACTGCCAGAGGCGATGTAGTGACTGGCAGATGAACCTCTCCAGCTGAAATGGCAGATAATCAGATCTTCATTCTTTGTCTTCTGTTCTAGTTGGATCCCGAGGCCAGTGACACGCTGAAGGAGCTCCAGGTGAAGCTGAACAATGTCTTGGATGAGCTGAGTGCAGTGTTTGGAAACAGGTGAGTGGGGGGGGGGGTTGGGTGATTGAGGAGGAGGGGAGGTGAAGGAAGAAGGGAGGAATATGTGAAAGACTGCAGTCACTGCTGCGAGGGGGAGCTGAGCTAAAGTCGTTGCTGGGAGAGGGGGAGCAGGAGGACCTGAGCTGATGAGTCACTGCTGGGAGGGGGAGTTAAGATTCTGAGCCAAGTTGACCATACACTAGTAAATTTTCATATGAAAGTTTGCAGGAAAATTCTCAGTACATTCGATGACTTTATAATGGTCATTCAGATGTTTGTTTGCTCTTAACAACTCTCGATTTTGGAATGGATGTAATTTCCCAAGCAAAAATGACATACATTCTTAAAAAATTAGTTCAGAGAACATTTTTCCGTCCTGCTTCTTCAAAATTTTCCCTCACTGTGGTCGAAAATGGGAGAGGAGGGTGGGGGGGGGGATGAGCTCCAGCATCCTTGCTGGGAGAGAGGGGGGAGCTGAGCTTCAGGGTCACTGTTGGGAGAGAGAGGGGGGAGCTGAGCTCCAGAGTCCTTGCTAGGAGAGAGGGGAGCATAGCTTCAGGGTCACTGTTGAGAGAGAGGGGGGAGCTGAGCTTCAGGGTCCTTGCTGGGAGAGAGGGAGGAGCTGAGCTCCAGAGTCCTTGCTGGGAGAGAGGGAGGAGCTGAGCTTCAGGGTCCTTGCTGGGAGAGAGGGAGGAGCTGAGCTTCAGGGTCCTTGCTGGGAGAGAGGGAGGAGCTGAGCTTCAGGGTCCTTTCTGGGAGAGAGGGAGGAGCTGAGCTTCAGGGTCCTTGCTGGGAGAGAGGGAGGAGCTGAGCTTCAGGGTCCTTGCTGGGAGAGAGGGAGGAGCTGAGCTTCAGGGTCCTTGCTGGGAAAAGGGGGGTGCTGAGCTTCAGAGTCTCTGCTGAGTGAGAGGGGGGAGCTAAAATCCATGGTCACTGCTGGGAGAGAGGGGGAGCTGAGCTTCAGAGTCCTTGCTGGGAGAGAAGGGAGCTGAGCTCCAGAGTCCTTGCTTGGAGAAGGTGGGAGCTGAGCTCCAGAGTCACTGCTGGGAGAGAGAGGGGTGAGCTGAGCTCCAGGGTCACCGCTGGGAGAGAGGGGGCAGCTGAGCTGCTTAATCACTGCTTGGAGGGGGAGCAGATGGAGCTGAGCTGCTTAGCCCTCGTTCACACTATGAATCGCACAGGAACGAGCTGTACATTTCACTGAGATTCAGTGTTGTGCAATTTGAGCCTGTTTATTTTAAATGGGCTCAAATCGCACTGCATCGCACCAAAATGTTGTACCATGCAATCCGGTGCAGACAAACACACTGTGTTTGGGTTGTTGTTAACTGCTGCAGAACACAACTGCAGTGCGTCTTGAATGCAGTGAGTGAAACGTGCACAGAAAGTGAGTTTTCCCACACTTTGTTCTAGTGTGAACATAGCCTTAGTCACTGCTTGGAGGAGGGAGCAGATAGAACTGTGCTCTTGAATAACTGCTGGGAGGAGAGGCAAAGTGAGCTGAGCTACTTAGTTACTACTGGGAGTGGGAGCAAAGTGAGCGGAGCTGCTGTGTCACTGCTGGGGGGGGGGCTGAGCTGCTGAGCCCCTGCTGGGGGAACAGAGCTTACTAGTCACTGTTGGGAGGGGGGGAGGGTTGTCTGAGCTATCGAGTAACTTATGATAGTGTGAACAGGAGGAGCTAAGATGATGAATCCCTGCTAGGGGGGTGGGGAGCAGGGTGAACTAAGCTGCTGAGTCATTAATAGTAGAGGGGAGCAGGGTGGGCTGAGCTGCAGAGTCAATGCTAGTAGAGGGGAGCAGGGTGAGCGGAGATGCAGAGTCACTGCTAGTAGGAAGAGCAGGGTGAGCTGAGTCACTGTTAGTAGAGGGGACCAGGGTGAGCTGAGCTGCAGAGTCACTGCTAGTAGAGAGGAGCAGTGTGAGCGGAGCTGCAGAGTCACTGCTAGTAGGAAGAGCAAGGTGAGCTGAGCAGCTGAATCACTGCTAGTAGAGGGGAGCAGGCTGAGCTGAGCTGCAGAGTCGCTGCAGGGAAGGGGGAGCAGGATGAGCTGAGCTGCAGAGTTGCTACTAGTAGAGGGGAGCAGGTTGAGCTGAGCTGCAGAGTCGCTGCTAGTAGAGGGGAGCAGGATGAGCTGAGCTGCAGAGTCACTGCTAGCAGAGAGGAGCAGGGTGAGCGGAGCTGCAGGGTCACTGCTAGTAGGAAGAGCAAAGTGAGCTGAGCTGCTGAGTCACTGCTAGTAGAGGGGAGCAGGGTGAGCTGAGCTGCAGAGTCACTGCTAGTAGAGAGGAGCAGGGTGAGCGGAGCTACAGAGTCACTGCTAGTAGAGGGGAGCAGGATGAGCTGAGCCGCTGCTTCACTGCTAGTAGAGGGGAGCAGGATGAGCTGAGCTGCTGCTTCACTGCTAGTAGAGGGGAGCAGGGTGAGCTGAGCTGCTGCTTCACTGCTAGTAGAGGGGAGCAGGATGAGCTGAGCTGCTCAGTCACTGCAGGGAAGGGGGAGGGAGGGCAAGTTTAGCTCTGCTGGCTGAGTCACTGCTGGAAGGGGGAGCAGGAGGAGCTGAGCTGCTGAGTGTTATGAATATGTTAATACTTTAATGTCCATTGCCTGAAAACAGGTTCACTTTAGCCCTTGAGTAAAGTCTCTACTTGCCTTGTCAGTGTTGAATCAGATGTGACTTTGGTGGTATAAGGAACAATAAATAAGGGAACAGGCTTCAGTTTAATGAGGGTGTTTTATATAGCTGGGAAGATTGCATAGCATGTGTCTACATGGTGGAACACCCCCACACAGGTACACAGACTGCAGTGCACTGTGACCGTCAGCCGTCCATGCCGGATCTGTAGTGACAGGCCGCACAAGTACATCCAGCTCCTGTCAGAGGGAATCAATCACTGGACTGACTGCAGGCCTTTTCCTTTTCCCTGATATGCCATGGCAGTTATGTAACTCTAACCAAATTATTATCTTATAATAAAGAAGAAAAGTACACTCTGCAGAGTGTACTGTCTGTGATGCTGTCACATGACCCAGGATGAAATGTACATTGGCTATATACAGTGGATATAGAAAAATAATCGCCCCCCTTTTAAAATAATCACATTTTGTTGCTTTGCAGCCTAAAATGAAGACAGGCACAGTTCTTGTTTTACCCAGTTGTATTTGCTCAGTGCAACTTATAATATCCAAGTGAAAGATAGAACTCCAACATGTCAGAAATAAAAAATATAAAAAATAAAAAAATAAAAAACAGAATAGCTGATTTGGAAAAGGGATCACCCCCCTCCTACATATGACTTGAAAACTCAATCAGGTGAAGCTAATCACCTTCTGAATGGCACACAAAGCCATTTGCCTTTCAACTGTGATCAGCTGTGGTCATTTTGATTAGCTCAGCATGAAAATAGCTTTCCTGGAGCATTTCAGTCCCTGGTAGTGCAACTCAAGCAAACAATCAACTATGGGTGGCAAGGCGCTGTCACCTGGATCTCCGGGATGAAGTTGTGGACAGGCACAAGTCAGGAGATGGATACAAAGTCTTTATCAATGCCTAGAAGCACAGTGAGGTCTATTATGAAGAAGTGGAATATATTTGGAATGTATTTGGTACAACACAGACCCTCCCTGGATCAGGACGTCGCTCCAAACTGGATGAAAGAGCCAGGAGAAAACTGGACAAAGAGTGAGGGTTCATTGTGTACATGTGACAACAATATCACAAATCCTCCACAAATGTGACCTTGTATGGGAGGGGTGCAAGAAAAAAAGCCACTCCTCAAGAAAGGCCACGTGCAGTCACCACTGAGCTTTGCCAAAATGCACCTTGAAGATTCTGAGGCCACATGAAAAAAGGTGTTCTGGTCAGATGAGACTAAAACTGAATTATTTGGCCTCAACACCAAACAATATGTCTGGCGGAAATCCAATACAGCTCACCATCCAAATAACACCATTCCTGCAGTAAAGCATGGAGGTGGTAATATCCTATTATATGGGGGGGTGGTAATATCCTATTATATGGGGGGGGGGTGGTAATATCCTGTTATATGGGGGGGTGGTAATATCCTGTTATATGGGGGGTGGTAATATCCTGTTATATGGGTGGGGGGTGGTAATATCCTGTTATGGGGGGTGGTAATATCCTGTTATATGGGGGGGGTGGTAATATCCTGTTATGGGGGTGGTAATATCCTGTTATGGGGGTGGTAATATCCTGTTATATGGGGGGGGTGGTAATATCCTGTTATAGGGGGTGGTAATATCCTGTTATAGGGGGTGGTAATATCCTGTTATATGGGGGGTGGTAATATCCTGTTATATGGGGGGGGGGTGGTAATATCCTGTTATGGGGGGTGGTAATATCCTGTTATATGGGGGTGGTAATATCCTGTTATATGGGGGGGGGGTGGTAATAGCCTGTTATATGGGGGGTGGTGGTAATATCCTGTTATATGGGGGGGGGGTAATATCCTGTTATATGGGGGGGGTAATATCCTGTTATATGGGGGGTGGTGGTAATATCCTGTTATATGGGGGGGGTAATATCCTGTTATATGGGGGGGGGTAATATCCTGTTATATGGGGGTGGTGGTAATATCCTGTTATATGGGGGTGGTGGTAATATCCTGTTATATGGGGGGGTGGTAATATCCTGTTATATGGGGGGGGGTAATATCCTGTTATGAGGGGTGGTAATATCCTGTTATATGGGGGGGGTAATATCCTGTTATATGGGGGTGGTGGTAATATCCTGTTATATGGGGGGGGTGGTAATATCCTGTTATATGGGGGGGTGGTAATATCCTGTTATATGGGGGGGGGGGTAATATCCTGTTATGAGGGGTGGTAATATCCTGTTATATGGGGGGGGTAATATCCTGTTATATGGGGGTGGTGGTAATATCCTGTTATATGGGGGGGTGGTAATATCCTGTTATATGGGGGGGGGGTAATATCCTGTTATGAGGGGTGGTAATATCCTGTTATATGGGGGGGGTAATATCCTGTTATATGGGGGGGGTAATATCCTGTTATATGGGGGGGGGGTAATATCCTGTTATATGGGGGGGGTAATATCCTGTTATATGGGGGGGGGGGTAATATCCTGGTATGGGGGTTTTTCTCTGCAGCAGGGACTGGAGCACTTGTCAGGATAGAAGGAAAATGGATGGGACAAAATACCATCAAATTCTTGAGGAAAATCTGCTGCTCTCTGCCAGAAAGTTGTCAATGGGAAGAAGGTTTACCTTCCAACATGACAATGACCCAAAGCACACAGCAAACATGAGCACACAGTGGTTGAAGGAGAAGAGAGGGAATGTCCTTGCATTGCCTAGTCAGACTTAAACCCCACTGAAAACCTGTGGAATGACTTGAAGACTGCAGTCCACAAACGGTCACCATCAAATTTCACTGAACATGAGTAATTCTGTAAAGAAGAGCGGACAAATATTACAAAGTCTAGAGGTGCAAAGTTAGTAGACAAATCCCAACAGACTAAAAGCTGGAATTAAATCAAAAGGTGGTCCAACAAAATACTGACACAAGGGGGGTGATCCTTTTTCCAACTCAGTGATTCTGTTTTTGAATTTTGTTTACATTTTGTTCTGACAGGTTTCACTTGGATGTTATAAGTTGTGCTGAGTAGGTACAGCTGGATAAAACACAAACTGTGTCTGTCTTCATTTCAGACTGCAAAGCATCAAAATGTGATTATTTTAATGTGGGGGTGATTCTTTTCTATACCCGCTGTAGGTGTCACATGACCCAGGCTGCCGTGTACATGGTCTGTAGAAGTGTCACATGACCCAGGATGTATATTGTCTGTATGGGGGTCACATGACCAATACTGAGGCCGTAGGGTATATGGTGTGTAACGTATCGAATGTTTACATGAACGTTGCTGGATATGTGATGATTTTCCTTGTATGACGTTCCCTGTGTTGTGTTTGCAGCTTCCAATTCCGGATAGATGAATGTATTAAGCAGATGTCGGAGATTCTCTGCCATGTGAAGGGCACCGGCAATGTACCAGCTAACGCCAGGAACACGGTGGCACAGGATGCCGACAATGTACTGCGCCCCCTGATGGACTTCTTGGATGGAAAGTGAGTACTGTGAACAGGGCTTTGTTCTCATAGAATAGGCGCAGGTACTGGACCCCCTTCCGAGTCACCCCTTGTCTCCGCTCCCTTTCCACCTCCAAGCACCGCCCCTCGGGTCCACCCCCTACCCACCTCCCAGTGCTGTTCCTTTTAGAGAACACAGAACAAAGTACCATTTTGTGATGCTAAGTATTTTGTATGGAGTTTGCTAATGATAACAAGAAAAGCTTTAAAATAGTAAAAAGCGACCCCTTCAGCAACAATAGATCCCAACGCAACAAAAATACCCCTCCGCAAATAACAACAGACCCCCCCAGCGACAATAGATCCCCTATCAAAAGAGACACCCCAGCAACAATAGATCCCCCATTAAAAAAGATCCCCCAGAAACAATAGACCCTCCAGCAATAATAGATCCCCCCAGTAACCTAAAGATCCTCCAGCAACAATAGATCCCCTCAGCAACAAAAACATCCCCACTGCAACAATAGATCCCCACAGCAACAATATATCTTCTACAACAAGAAGTCCCCCCCCTCCTAGCAACAAGAAGTCCCCCCCCTCCTAGCAACAAGAAGTCCCCCCCCTCCTAGCAACAAGAAGTCCCCCCCCTCCTAGCAACAAGAAGTCCCCCCCCTCCTAGCAACAAGAAGTCCCCCCCTCCTAGCAACAAGAAGTCCCCCCCCTCCTAGCAACAAGAAGTCCCCCCCTCCTAGCAACAAGAAGTCCCCCCCTCCTAGCAACAAGAAGTCCCCCCCTCCTAGCAACAAGAAGTCCCCCCCTCCTAGCAACAAGAAGTCCCCCCTCCTAGCAACAAGAAGTCCCCCCCTCCTAGCAACAAGAAGTCCCCCCCTCCTAGCAACAAGAAGTCCCCCCCCAGCAACAAGAAGTCCCCCCCCAGCAACAAGAAGTCCCCCCCCAGCAACAAGAAGTCCCCCCCCTAGCAACAAGAAGTCCCCCCCCTAGCAACAAGAAGTCCCCCCCCCTAGCAACAAGAAGTCCCCCCCCCTAGCAACAAGAAGTCCCCCCCCCTAGCAACAAGAAGTCCCCCCCCCTAGCAACAAGAAGTCCCCCCCCCTAGCAACAAGAAGTCCCCCCCCCTAGCAACAAGAAGTCCCCCCCCCTAGCAACAAGAAGTCCCCCCCCCTAGCAACAAGAAGTCCCCCCCCTAGCAACAAGAAGTCCCCCCCCCTAGCAACAAGAAGTCCCCCCCCCCTAGCAACAAGAAGTCCCCCCCCCCTAGCAACAAGAAGTCCCCCCCCCTAGCAACAAGAAGTCCCCCCCCTAGCAACAAGAAGTCCCCCCCCTAGCAACAAGAAGTCCCCCCCCTAGCAACAAGAAGTCCCCCCCCTAGCAACAAGAAGTCCCCCCCCTAGCAACAAGAAGTCCCCCCCCCTAGCAACAAGAAGTCCCCCCCCCTAGCAACAAGAAGTCCCCCCCCTAGCAACAAGAAGTCCCCCCCCCTAGCAACAAGAAGTCCCCCCCCCCTAGCAACAAGAAGTCCCCCCCCCTAGCAACAAGAAGTCCCCCCCCCTAGCAACAAGAAGTCCCCCCCTAGCAACAAGAAGTCCCCCCCCTAGCAACAAGAAGTCCCCCCCCTAGCAACAAGAAGTCCCCCCCCTAGCAACAAGAAGTCCCCCCCCTAGCAACAAGAAGTCCCCCCCCTAGCAACAAGAAGTCCCCCCCTAGCAACAAGAAGTCCCCCCCCCTAGCAACAAGAAGTCCCCCCCCTAGCAACAAGAAGTCCCCCCCCTAGCAACAAGAAGTCCCCCCCCTAGCAACAAGAAGTCCCCCCCCTAGCAACAAGAAGTCCCCCCCCTAGCAACAAGAAGTCCCCCCCTAGCAACAAGAAGTCCCCCCCTAGCAACAAGAAGTCCCCCCCAGCAACAAGAAGTCCCCCCAGCAACAAGAAGTCCCCCGTCCCCCCCCCAGCAACAAGAAGTCCCCCCCCCAGCAACAAGACAGCCCCCCCCAGCAACAAGAAGTCCCCCGTCCCCCCCTCAGCAACAAGAAGTCCCCCGTCCCCCCCTCAGCAACAAGAAGTCCCCCGTCCCCCCCTCAGCAACAAGACAGCCCCCCCCCAGCAACAAGACAGCCCCCCCCCAGCAACAAGACAGCCCCCCCCCAGCAACAAGAAGATCCCCACAGCAACCTAAAGATTCCCTTAGCATCAATAGATCCTTATTGGCAGCCAAAGACCCCCCAACAACAATAGACCCCCTCAGAAACAAATGATCCACCCCAGCAACATTAGACCCCAGCTAGAAACAATACATCTACCAGCAACAATAGACTCTCTAGCCTTCAGAAACAATAGATCCCTGCCTCATAGGATCCCCCAGCAACAATACAATTGATCCCCATCAGTAAAAAATAGACTTCATCAGCAACAATAGATCCCCCCCCCCCAGTGACAGATCCTCCAGCACACCCCAGTGCCCCTTGCCGTACATTCAGTGCTGAAGCGGCGTTCCCCCGCATTCCCGCCTAAAAAAATCCTGACTGTGACTATTCTCCTTCCT